>JAVLVB010000078.1:4425541-4467912 GCA_032876305.1 Orestias chungarensis | reverse complement strand
TTGATTTTAATTGATTTTTTGTAAAGTGCTTTGAGACGACACCTGTTGTAAATTGGCGCTATATAAATAAACTGATTCTTGATTCTTCTTGATTGAATCTTGACATGGGGTAAAAACAAGTTACACTCTTTTTTTCTTTTTTTTTCCATTTACACCTTTTTTAATAACATAAAAGAAACAATGGCCACTCACGGCCACTAGGAGGAGACAAAATACCATGAATAAAATTAAGAAAGTCTAAAACTTTATTGGCAATTACAAGGTGTACAGGCAACGTCTGTAAAAGTTAAATAACAAAGGTCATCCTAATATAAATACTACACCTTTATAAAACCATAGGTGTGACAAAAGAAAAAGTAGAGGGGGAACAAAAACATTTGTAAATACATTTTAATAATAGGTATTTAAGTAAAACGTATATTA
This sequence comes from Orestias chungarensis, assembly GCA_032876305.1. Taxonomy (NCBI): domain Eukaryota; kingdom Metazoa; phylum Chordata; class Actinopteri; order Cyprinodontiformes; family Cyprinodontidae; genus Orestias; species Orestias chungarensis. Next base: position 4,467,489 of record JAVLVB010000078.1, on the reverse strand, counting down.
ATTACACAGCTAACAATGTAAGCCCTGAAAAGTGAATTACCGTTGGATTTTTTTAATGTCCTGTCGAGATTTGATGAAAAATCGTATTATCAGTGCTGTTTTTAATAAGCTGTTGAGAGATTGTGAATTTTTTAGCGTCCTAAGGTGGTTTTAGTGAGAAATACTCAATATGCAGGGTATCACAGAAGAACTAGACCAACTTAAGAGCAGAAAGACATTTTTTAGAAAGCCTGACGAGGCAGAAATAGGAATACCAAACAGTTGTTTTTATAAGCAGAAACGATTTAGAATAAAGTCGCAACAGAGTAGCGTTAACTACACTGGCTCCTTCGAACGAAATGTTAGTTTTGTGTCGATATCGCCAAGGCGAGCGTTACTAAGTACTAAATGATGGCCAACAGAACAGTAAACAAGGCGCGGCTGTCATGGCGACCGCTCGACCGTTAGCACCGCGAGTCGGGGCTAAACAAGCTAAAAACGCGTGAGTTAGCTTTCTGCTCTACTAGACCTCCATCCTCTTCCCTTATAGAGGGGGCAGGGGGCATGAAAGCTAACTTTTTACGAGGGTTTGTTACCTTAATCGGCATCCTGTCGTCTGGAGAGCGGTGCAGCAGCCTGACACAGCAGAAGCCTCTGGGGGTTTTCAGAAGACAGCCCCGGACGGATAACATCCTGCAGCTGCGCGGCTGACAGCGGCGAACGCGTCACGGCCTGGCGTATTCAGACAGGAGCCTTCAGCCGATTCAACCGTCACCGTGTTCTTAAAGTCCCAGCGGATTCCAGTGAATGTGTCGAAACCCTAGTTTTCCTAAAACACTTTGAATGACTCCTTCTTTCAGGCTCGGGCCCGTCAAATAAAGTTGTGCGTCCGCGGCCGCTACTAGCTAGCGGCTAATTGTGCTGCTCTGAAAGGTAACGTTGGAGCCGACGGGGACGGATTAGTTCCAATTCGCTTGTTGGTTAAACAAATCCAAGTGGTAAAGCGGGGAGATAAGATGGTGCTTCTCTAAAGGGAACGCGACCATCGGGACTAACACCTGTGCTTCTGTAGTTAAATGTCTTTGCAAAAGTATTCACACCCCTTGACCTTTTTCTCATTTTCTAACTCCAAAACCATTAATTGAACTGTATTATAAGATCAAAAAACAACTTACATATGTGAACTGGAAGTAAGTTGTAGATGGCATTTTTATTGTCTTTTCCCCAAATAAAAATAATACTTTATTTACACTAATGTTCCTCAAAAGTCAACCCAGTTAGTGAAGGAAATTTGCTACCAAGACAACCATTAGTCATTAACTATTAATGAAACATGCTACTACAGTTTGCAGTTTTCTTAAATCTCAGCAGGGGCATTAAAAACTATGCTGACAGGTATATGCCAAACTCTACCAGCCCCCCAATCTGAACAGAGCAAAAAATGGTGCTGGCAGCATTGTGCCCTGTGGAGGTATTACTTCAGCAGAGAAACGATAGCTGTCTAAAATTGAGGTGAAATGAAATTAAACCTGCCTAAAAGCTTTAAAAAAAAAAAAGGCTGGGCCAGAGGTTCCCCATACAGAACCGGAACTGTAAGTGGCTCAAAATTCAAATCTAAATCCTCATTTAATCTCAGCATTTTCCATTTTCAAGGATCAAATGTGCATTAATTTGATGTATGACGCATTAAATCTCAATCCCGTTTGTGGTTATCTGGGTTAAAAAGTGCAAAATGGGTGTTTGGGCATTGAATGATTTCCCTTATTCAAAAATAAAAAATACTGTTAAACAGACCAAAGAAAGGAAACGGCCTACACAGGTCTGCTTAGAGGTGAGAGCACAAAACAGATGGGACACCAACCAAGGCCAAATTGATTTAAATGAATTAACAGATTTACTTTAAAAGGATTAGTTCTCATTTGCAGTTAGGCGTCCGGCATTGATCGTCTGCATGGGGAATGGTTAGAATACAACACACACACACACACAGATGTCCACAGAGATATGAGTCCAATGATATGTGGTGGTGGTGTGTCCATTTATTACACAACACAAAGCACCTACAATAATCCACTTCCTGCTGCACCAGACAGTGGAATATCTTGTTTGTTTTTTAAATGTTTTTTTTTTTTTTCACAGTGAATTTAATGTGAACAAGTTTAGACAAGGACATCAAACGATTTACCTAAATAACAAAAACATAAAATAAAATAAAATGGCTACACACAAAAATTTACAGCCAGTATCGAAAAAACAAAATTAAAGCAGTGTCAACAAACGACAGTAAATCGAGTAAAAAATAGAATTTAATCATTTAAATACTCTTAAAATACAAACATTGATTTGAATTTTCTGAATTAGATAAAATTGTTTTTTTATAATTGTAGTTTTTCTATTTTTTTATTTTAACTGGCAATGTTAATGTACACTGTGGCTATACAAGGACATGTGTGAGGTTTGGTAATTTGTTGTATTGCTCATTTATATTTATGTGCACATTATTAATAGAACCTATAAATAAAGATATAATTTGAACAGTGACACTACAAGCAATCTAGCCGATTCCCCCAAAACCCACTGTACCGAAAGCACCCCGGTATGTAAAGATAAACAGAAAAAAAACAACCAAAAAAACATTTTTTGCATACGTGACCATAACAACAAAAAGAAATGCATGGGAAAGAAATCATACTTAAGAAAAAGAAAAGTGACACCGCTTCACTGTAGCTAATGTAGTCATTTCGCAGCAGCACAGTCTGTCAAACCGGGATTATTGAGTCAGATGCATCTAAAAAAATTTTTTTTAAATGACGCAATTCAAAATCATAAAACTTCACCAAATCCAAAACTTGAATTCATCTCTTTCCCCCACAGTTAGTTGGACATGAGGCTGATGCTGCCATCTGAGGTAGCCTTCTGTAACCCTACTACGCCACTGCACTTTTAGTGCCATTTAAAATTGATCCCTAAACTAACAACTCATACCCCCCCCAAAATAAAAAATTTGATTACAGCCCGCGAAAAAAGTTAGATCTCAAACCCACAACCGAGTGTCACTGTGGAAATACCCTTAAATCCTTCAAAGGGAAACTAGAAGAAAACTAAATTTGAAATCGTTACAATCAGCACACAATAAGCTGCACAATTATTATGATGAGGGGGGGGACTTAGTATTACGTCTGCTGGCTTTATTAGCTTCCATTACAAATTGCATGTTTTTAAATGGAACTGTACATAGCTAAGAGTATGGACCGTTTGGTCTCTAGTTAAACGGATCTCTGATTTTCTTTATTTTCCTTTTTTAAAAACATCAGATATCGTATTTCTAAGTTTTATTTATTTTTTGCTTACCTAAATGATCATTTACACTGTGACTATACAAATATTTCTAATAAAGAGAAGGACCTTTGACACATTTCCACACAAAGTTCCAACATCCAAAAGGCAGATGTTGCATAAGTTGAATGTCTTGCAGCCCCCCCCGAGCACTAGGGTACCGGTTCAAGTTCGCTGGAAGTGCATCCACAGGAGGAGGAGGAGGAGGGATCTCAAAGCGAACCAGTCGAGATCTTTTACGCAATGTTCATCGTTGCTGCGGAAAAGGCAGCAAAATCCAACCTCACGCGTTATCAGTGACAGAGTTAGTGTTAAAAAAACAAAAAAAAAAAACAAAAAACAAACAAATGAGGCAAATCAATTGCTTACCCAACCGCTAACACTGCCATCAAAGTTATGGCAAAGTTCTTCCCAACTACACGCACTCAGACACGCATGCTTGGAAGCATTTTTGAATCCGTCTGGGACTTTTTAGTGGTCTAATGTTAAACAATCCTCTTATTTAACTTCTGTACATGTATTAAAAAAACAATAGTAAAAACAAAAAGTTGTAGTTTTTTCCTGCTTCCCACCCATATATCCTGTAGTCCTGGAACACAAGACAAAAGTGTTGAAAAGGAGCACTTGGGGTCCAAACCGAGACGCACAAACACTAACGAGCATCTTGTTGTTTTCATTTTGAAAGTCATGGACAATATTGCTTTAAAGATATTGCAAGTCACAAATAAACAACCAAAAAAACATTTTTTTTTAACTTGCAACCAAGTTGCCCACCCAGCTTAATGGACCCTCAAGCTTTACGGCAGACGTCTCAATATGGCTTTATGTGCAGATGTAGCATTGCGATTTCAATAGTTCAAAAGCTACACGACGTGCAGCCTGGTGGCGTGTACCTAAAAGTTAATCAGTAAAGTATTTGTAGCTTGATGCCGCAGCTAAGCGTTCCATGAAGCGGTTCGCAAATCACGCAGTCACACGTGGATGTTGGAGCTTGGCAGGTACATCATGGTTTAAAAAGCAAAAAAATAAAATAAAATCCCTCTTAAAAATGTGAAGAAATCAGTTTCTCGTCTTTTTTTTAAATTTTTCCTTGTTCATGCAGCGTAAAGTTAGAAGTATAAATCCTTCATAATTAGTCTATAATAAAAACTTATTAACCACTTGTTCACTCTAACAGATCAAGTGAGTCCCCCCCTCCCTTCTTCTGCTCCACACCCTAAGGAGAGTCCATCATGGCTTCCAGCATCTCCAGAAATAGTTTGTGCATGGGAACGCCGCCGCGGGTCTTGATGCTGTAGAAGGTGGTCAGGGCGCGGCCTGCAGTCTGTCGGAGGAGAGGCAGTGTTAGGAGGAGGCGTCCGGCCCGCTGGGGGTCGTCGGGGCGCCGCTGACACTCCAGCTCCAGCAGGGCCTGGTGGAGGAGGTCCCGGAGCTTCTGCACGGCGTCCATGTCCTCGATGTAAACCGAGTCTGACAGAACAGCGGGAGCACGGGGTTAGAAAAGCACAGGGTTATTTTAGCTTCCTTTCGTCCCACTATTGGATCGGAAATCTTCTAAAAACATCCGTTTATTATTGGTAAATGAAACTAGGATGTGTCGGAAGGGATTTTCTCCTTTCCGATTTGCTGCTTGAGCCTTTAAAGCTGCATTTTAAGCATCAACTGCAGATTTTTCCAACAACATTTCACGCTTCCCCCTTTCCCCTTTAAATAGAACTGACTGTAGCTATGTGCTGAACAAAAATAAATATTGCATTCTTACTTAATAAAAATCTGTGAATAACAGTTTTCTAGATTACTAGTAAGTTCTACAGCTAATATTTATAGAAAATAAGAGATTTGGGCCAATACCGCTATTAATATTGCAACTGTAGCCCGTTACCAGTATTTAACAATACTATAAATATTTCTCCATCCTTTGGACAATATGAAAAAACAAAAAACACGAGGGACATTGCCTTATGTCTTCAGTTAAATATTTTACTGCCAAGTTCTCTGTGTGCATTTTCTTGCAAATGAATATCCTCCCCTCGACTAAAAGATTTTCCTGATTTCAACGCATTTTAAAGTCTGTTATTGTTACCAGTTAGCTACGTAGCCCGGCTGTAATGCACAGGAGGTCTGTAGGTGACAGTGAGGAGAGCTTAGCTTTCTGCATCGAGATGTGAACTGCTATGTAAACAGCAGTGGCCGTTATGCTGTGTTCATCCAACAGAAATTGATTTTCTTGTACTCGATAAGGCATAGAATAAAACTATGTTTTTTTTTCTCCTTATTTTTGCTGATATTGGTGAGAAAACTATCTGTGTGGAAGAGCTAGGACTGTCACCTCTAACAGTTTATCCCAAGCGTGCTACGACCTTCAGCCTTCAAACAAAAGGACATTGCTGAATCAGCTGTCTTTCTTTAAATAGGCTGAAATTTCCAACATTGGTAAGAGGTCACAGTAGACCAGCTTTATTCTGCTAAATTACTTTGCCTGTATATCATACCTAATACAGTTTTTTAGTTTATTTCACATGTTCTGCATTCGAACAATCTATGAGACAGATGTCTCTATAATGGTTAATAAAATACTATAATCCTGCTGCACGAGAGATCAAATTGAAGTACCTGAGTTTGTGAGAGCAATGGCTTTTAGCATGACAAACTCCTCCCGGTCCAAATTTAGTGCGCGGAAACGGCGGCCGAGCTGGCTAATGGCAGCGTTCAACTCCGTCAATCCGGCAACGCGTGACATTTCCTCATCGAGGACAAAATCCTCGGCGAAAACCACCTCGTCCTCGCAGCCGATGGAGCGGTACGCTACGCCCAGCACCAGCACCTCCAGCCACACCGACTGCAGCACGGACATCTGGTCTGCCAGAGACAGAGACAGGAAGCCTGCAGGAGACAAGAATAGACAAAGAGGGTTTGAATGAACAGATTATAGAAGGTTCATATGTTCGATCTATGAGCAATACCAAATAAATTATGCTAACGCCTGATCTTACATCACACAAAGAGCTTTCCAAATTTATGTTACATAAAATAACTAACTTGACTTGGAGGAGAAAAAAAAAAAAAAGAGAAAAGAAGAAAACATTTCCATAATAAAACCAAAACAGGAAATTAAAAGCGACGCCTCCAAGACCTTATAAGATCCTCTTTGGATCCATCCTTCAGAGATCATAACACAGAAGGCAGCCATCAGCGTAATACACAGATAAACACACAGATGCTGCTGTGACTGATTAAGTAATAGCCTCTCAGCAGAGAGGTGTTTAAACAGCTTTTAGAAGGTACTAAGAAAGCAAATTTAGAAATGCTCAACATCAGTCAGTGGAGAAAACAAACTGTAAATCCACATTCGAAGGTACTAAAAATAACTACGCGATCCTTTTGAATAACAAGGAAGTACGTCAGCGCTGCGGCAGAGGGGACGTGGCTCCTGCTCTAAGGTGATGAACTTCATGAGTAATCGGATAATTCTCAGTCATAACAGCATAAATACCTGCTTTAATGAGGGCTGCAGTTTTCCTCCTCTCTTAATGAACCAATCACCATAAAAGTCATATACTATGTAAATAAAAGAAGCTTCTACATGCATGTATTGTGACATTTAACAAACGGCAGCATTCACCATCAGATTCATACTGCTAACTCCTAATGACCAAGGTTTTCTAAATCTATTATCTTGCTACTATGCTACAGACTTAATTCTGCCCATTTTACCAGGAATGTGTTTTGCCCAGCCGATGATCACCACCAGCTCCCGATCAGCGAGGTCACAAAGGGTGGTGAGCGTACGTTGCGCCGTGTCGGGCTGCAGAGGGTCAGGCATGGCAAATAACTTCTCCGGCTCGGCCACGAGAAGGTGGGACACAATAATGTTGGAAGAACCTGCGCAAAACACAAAACCAATGGTTGATAAACTTGCTGAATCAAAGCCAAACCGACTGACATAAATTTTATTCAATACAAATCAGATGTAATTTTGAATAAAAAGCCGTATTTTAATGCTTCTTACTGGAACCACTAGTTAGGGAAAAAACTCCTGATTTAACAACAATGCTAAAAACGCCATCAAATTTGAACAGAGCTTGTGAAAATTAGAGAAGGGTATTTTCGGAGGAGCTTATTACAAACAACAAGCAGTACATTTCCTATCTCTTACCTGTAGATGGCGCTATTTTTAGTCCAAAAGCCTTTTTTAATCACTTCACATTTTAACCGAACCTTAAATAAAGGAAAGGAGAAAGTTTTCCGCAGAAATTTCACTGTGATTTCTCAAGAGTCTGAATACTCCAGTTCAGAGTCACTTATATTTTTAGACACTTTGGGCTTTTTATTTTTACATTTTGCAAATTGTAGATTTCAGCCTCACAAGAATGAAAATAATAGTAAAGTGAATGGCAGATTCCCTTAAAAACATTCATTTAATCCAATAATGTTTTTGGATGTTGTCTTGCTTAATTTCAAATTCCACCTTATGGTAAAAATACAATAAATCTAAAAATATCTGTCCTTTTTTTTGTTTTTCTTATTTGCACAAATGAATCTGTTTTAACCTAAAATGGGTTTAATAAAAACCTAATAAATACAAGTAAATGTCACCTTTTTCGCTCTCTTTAGTCAGAGATAGAGGAGCGCTCTGATATGTTGCATTCTCAACCTCTGGGCGCCGTTTGTACTTCTGCCTCCCACCCCTGACTCTGTCGAGACGGACTCCTAAACCGCAAACAAATAAATAAAATTAAAACTTACACAAGTTTGAGCCAATCAAATAATTAACATATAACGCCATAAAAACAAAACTAAAAATAGTCAAAATACTTTTTCAAACACTGACCCTCTTTCAGCATGCCTACTTTGAGGCACTTGGTAAAGCGGCAAGCCTGGCATGCTTTCCTTCGCCGTTTGGTGATTTCGCACTCATTCGATGCGGGGCAGCTGTATTCTATATTACCTTAATGAGATGAGACAAAACAGCTGATTACAGTTCAATAGATGACAAAAAGATTTCAAACAGAACAAGCATATCTGTGTGTAGTATGTGTGTCTTAAGAAGCACCTTACAAACTTTTTTTTATCGTTGATTATTTATTTAGATCGCCGCTAGATATTAAACAAGATCATTAATATAATCGTCATCTTACCAACACTAACCCTCCTTAGGACATAATAAACACATACAAAGGGCACACAGACAAATTATATGCTTGGGGTGTTATGCCAACATGTGTTTCACCAAAACACACACAAACACACCTTGGATGGTCCTCTTGAAGAAGGCTTTGCAGGCCTCGCATGACGCCACGCCATAATGATAACCCGAGGCCACATCGCCGCACACCAGACACAGCCTCTTGGGCAGCGTGCTGAGTGCGTACTTGCATCGCCCCGCTCCGTTCCCAGCGGAGCCCTCCTCCGCCCCGTCGCCGCCCTCGTCTTTGAAATGACAGCGCAGGGCCGGCGTGTAGAGCGGCGGCGAGTAACGCTTGACACCGTCGCCCCTGGTTCCCCCACCTCCGCTCTGGGAGGAGTCCGAGGAGGCTCCGCCAGGGCTGGTCCGCCCGCCGCCGCCTCCCTCTGGGCTGCTTGGCTCCGCCTTTATGTATACTTCAGAGCGGCGCTCCCGGGAAGACATGATGCCTGACCAACAAAAACATAAACAAAGAAAGGGCAGAGTAAATACTGGCCTAGAACACTTTGCGTCATGTTCGCGTTCCCTTCAAACCGCATTAAGACAAGGTTGACTATGTAGGATGAGCGTAAAGCTTCACTTTTAGCTATTCTAATTCAAAAATACTTTGGAAGTCTAGAGGAAAAATACATTTTGTAGATCGTATAATACAATTTTCTTCAAAGAGTTGTTCTATATATTAATAGCTTTTAGTTATCCATACAATAACTTTAATAATAATCATAGTTTTAGGAGAAACAGGAATAATTATTGCTCTTCTGTTTTAAATAAAGGACATTAGGTCATTTGTATTTTTCATTTTTGTTATGAAATCCATGATAGGTCGTCATATTGTGGGACTCATAAGATGCCTTTTGGCATCTTATAGAGGGCCAAGTTGCAGCGTGAAAATGCTGACACTAATTTGTTTAAAAATCCTGGCTAAAGTTGCAAAAATTTATGCTTTATCACTTTTATTACATAAGCAATCTCATACTTTTTCAATATCGTAAAAATCAGGTGAAAAACAAAACATCCTACTTGCTAAAAATAAAATATATTTTTTTTAAAAACTAGCACAAAACTTAAAATGGGCAACAGAGCTCAGTCGTCCAGAAGTCCATGTTGCTGAGCCTTTACATCAACCAGGTTTAAGGTCTGAACTGATGGCGTGAACATGGAGCGAATGGACTATAAACACAGTCATGGTAAAGAACAGGACAGCAGAAAATAAAAACACCTCCCGACAAACACAAGTGTTCAACCAGCCTAAATCTAATCATAACCCTGCCTGTCTGTTCACAAAAAATAAAAAAACAAAGGAAGGAAGATTCAAGTCGCTTTTCATCCCGGGTACTTGGACATCGAACACCAAAACATGGATGTTTTTTTTGTTTTTGTAAACAGCCCTATTTAATTAGCTTAATGTTAAATTAGAAGCCCATTCCTAACATCGTTTGTGCTCTTTCTCCCTCCCTATTTTATTTTTTTTAGAATACCATTCAAATCTTGGCATAATCCCCACTGTGTGAAGTCTGTCGGTTGCGTTTGTAGTCGTTAGGAGAGCCAAGGTGACAGAATGAAGGTCACCGCGCTCATAAACAGCGGCCACTCCTCCTTCAGATCCAGAGATATGACTTATGTTGGAGTAATGCAGTAAGGGTACTGCAGCAACCTGGGAGGGTGACAAATGCTGTGCTTAGGTCTCAAATTAAATTTTTTTTAAAAGGAAATCAAGAAAAAGACTGATTAAGCACACCTTTACCTATCCAACAAGTCAAATATTAAAACCAGTGAAAAAATAGTAACCAAATCTGTGGAGCTATGATAGCTTTATTAATCCAAACAAATCTATTTCTGTAACAGAAATGAAACCTGACATGATCTTGTGCTTTCAAAATATAATTCAGCTTCCAGTAGCTTAGTCCTGAAGTCTGCTGCACACAAGACAATAAGCTTAAAAGCATTTCGATCTCTTTGAAACATCATTTGCTAAATATTAGAACAGGGCGTACGTTTCTCAGGGCTCCTCGGCTGTGAGCGACTGGCCAGACAAATCTGTAAAAGTTATTACAACATAATGTGTATAAATCCCCTATAATAGAGTTTGACCAAAACAAAAACAGACCAATACATCTGACTGTGAGCCGTTCCTACTCCTCATCGAGGTTTCAAATCATCTCCGGGAACATTAAGGCAGAGCTTCAGATGACTGACTGAGCTCTTGTTCCCACTAAATAGATCAATGCACAGGGAGGATGGGATGGGATCTGTGCAGCCTAAATAACTTCAATCCAGTTAAGACCTGAATGTGACTTTTGAGCCTGGACTGTTGTGTACGCCCAGCAATCAACTTCAGCGACCCCCTTTGCTTGTGGCCAATCTCCAAAGGTTCACTTTAATGCTGTAGTATAGAGAGGGCTACAAAGAAAGGCTAATAATTTATTTTTTTTAAATCACTTCAGTTCCGTGTTTTAGAAACTTTAAGGGAAAGTCTGTTTCTGAGGAGGACAAGAACAGTTCCTGTACAAAACCCATCTGAAAACTAAACTAAAATAACCTAGATTAGTCTGGCTTGTAACCAGAGTCCTCGTGGAAAGTCAGTCAACGGCGGCTTAACTTTCACTGCGTTGGGCCTTTTTTGTACACTCTGTAATGTTCAAACTGCCTCTACTGCTTGCAAAAGATGTCTAGCCCAGACCGGCAACTACTGACAACAATCGGTCCGATAGGACTCACCTCACCCTATGCATTTATTTGACATGGCCCTGTGTTCTGCACTCCTTTGCACAAACACAGTCCTGATAACACGCTTGTGTCACCAATCTGCTGAACACCTTTTCATTTATTCACGGGCCGTTGTTGCGAGAATGATCTAAGCTGTTGGATATCAGGACAAGAATTATAATAGATGCCATCTGTAAATGGAATGTCATGATAACTTTGTACAAAAGGGATTTCAAATGCTCCTAAAGCGTTCATCTCCAAGAGGGCATAGGGGGAAATATTAAAAACCCCATAAGTGCTGGCGCACATGTACTCTCAGGACAAGCAGAGGAGGGTCACAGCTAACCCGGCCTGTTTAAACTTTAGCTTCATTTGGACTGAGTTATGGAGCCCAGAGAAACCCAGCAGAGTCTGGATGATCAACACTCCAGACTCAGCGAAGCGACTCCTCCATCACCAACAAATGTGTGTCGGAAAAAATAAGATAAAACAGAAACCTACATTATTATAGGTTTAAATCACAAACCAAAACAAGCTCATCAACGTTAGATCTCGTCTCGGCACGGACGCATCTGACCCTGGCAGCAGTTTATGTGTAGCGTTAGCATTAGCTAGCGTCAACATTAGGGTGACAGCTGTAGGCTAGCTAAGCTAAGCTAACTAAGCTGGCGTTAATCCTGGCTGGCCGGCTTCCTCCCATCTCCCCGGGACGGTTCCGCGTCTTACCGTACCTTCGCGACCACTGCAGCTCGTGAAGGCTAACTGGGTCCGCGGAGTGCCGTCATGGCCCGGGTCGGGACAGCGGAGTCTGTGCTAGCCTGTGTCGGCTGCGTGCTCACATGGGCCGCTGGGAACAGCTGCTGCGATCAGGATGGATCCGCTGCAGCTGAACGCGTCTGATCCAGGAGAAAAGCAGCCTGGCAATGTCTACAGCGGCTTTACATGTGAACTTACTGGTGTTCTTCGGCAGCTTTGGTGTCTAATAAACCCAGAAACTTTAGGCTTTAGGAACTGAAGGTTATTTGCGACATCCATGCAGAAATATTTCCAATCCCTGTGGAAGCCTCCTCCTCAGATTTGTTTTACCTATAAATCATATATTATGTCCCCAAAGACAATCCCAACGAAGATTTTCTACTTTTAATGTAGCTAGCTTCTGGTTTAATCTGTAATTACATATCATTCACTTTGTGGGATCACTATTCCCATGCATTCAAATTTTGACCCGCCTATTTGTTTTGTTTATTTAATCAAGCCTTTTCATGATTTATGGGCATAACTGCAGACAAATTAATCTAGTCAGTAACTTATCTACATATTACTGTTTTATTTTACCCCTTAATATAGTTGCTTTTAGTTTGGACTCCTAATTTCTTATGCCCTCCCATTGGGAGATATTTTGCCCCCTTTAATTTGCTCTACTTAATGCTCAATACTGCTATATATTATTTATTTTTTTGCTTGTTCGTTCTCACGACTAATAAAATGCAACCATCGTCAGACTTTTTGCAGACCGATTTCGAAAACATGCGTGTTGACTGTAAGATCATAAGGTGAAGGGATCGGAGAAAATGGGAAAACAAGACTACACTTCCTGCCTTAGCCACCGTTTACAGTACGACCAGATTTACCACGTTCAGCTCTTCCGGTGCAGAACTACGTCGCATGTCTTACGTCAATGACGTAAAAGTCGGATAAATGGGGACACGGCCGTTTTGGTTTCGATTCCTTACTACGAATTAAAGTCGCACAATCGGAAAAAATTGGAATTGGAGTTTTTCCACTGCAGTGAAAATGTCGGATTTGGGTCGCATTTCCATGTAGTGTGAACCTAGTCGTAACCTGACATGCTCCCTGCTTTTTTTTAGTCCCTTCTCAGGCATAGGTCCAATCGTGGCAGCTGTTTACCGATTGGCCATGGTTAGCCTTACGAATCCGCGAGCAGATAAACATCCGACATTCTCCTAACTCACTAGACAGAAAGCCAGCCATGTAGTCCCTACGAGAAAAATGCAACGCTGGGTGCGGCGAGGAGATGCAGGCTTCTCTTCATGTATGTTGGTATTGGTCAAGAAAGAGATGTGGCAATAAATTGAGCTCTATTTTTACCTTTTAGGTTTGGTACTTAAAATATCTGAGGTCGGTGTGGTTTGGTCTGTTTCCATTGGAAAAAAATTAAATAAAATCACCTGACACCACACTATTCCAGGGTCGCGTTCAGGTGTAGGTCAATAGGACAGCGATAAGGTTAGGGTGGAGCTACAGGGGGCCACACACACCACAGTTCATTGATTGGGGGGACAGAAAAATGTCACTGCTTGTGACAAGTCGGGTCATACCACTGACGTCGCACTAGTATGACGCAACACTCTCTGGTTTTGTTAACCTTACCTGCCCAATGAGAGTCTAACCAGCGGTGGAAACGCTCTCATTAATATGATCCATAAACTTTGAAGCCAAAAAAAAAAAGCTTTTGCTGGAATCTGCAGTCTTCACTTAGAACGACAACTTAAAAAAAAAAAAAAAAAAAAGAAGTTAACAATGTCAGCTGAAGGTCCACCGCGAGACTAAAGAGCGGTGAGTCACCCGGACATCTATAATCCTCGCTGAAGCATAGTTTTGTGGTGAAATATTTCATCAACATAAACGGTAATGGGAGGACATCTTACCTGTTCTGTGAACTGGAGCTTGAAACCAATATATTGCTCACTCTTGTTGGAAGATCGCTGCAGGTTGACTTCTGTAGTTATCAGGACATCTGCAAAGTAAGCGGAGAGCTTTGAGTTTCTTAAATAATCTAGTTGTCTTTTTAATTTTTTTTATCAAATCTAAGCTAAATATTGGTTTTAAGTAAACCAAAAAGTTGTTTTATATATAAAAACCTCATTATCTACGGTTATGTGGTATGGACCAAAATAGCACAGATGTGTTCCTGTGATATCAAACCGACTACCACAACATGTGGCTGCACACACCTGGTCAGCTGGGCTAAAGCCTTACTTGTCATAAAGTGAAATTCGGCTGATTGGAAATGGTTTCTGTGACATTATCGTTGCTTTTCGGCATAAAACTTGTTATCGACATCTGTTAGATTAACGAACATAATCCCCTACAAAGCGTCATACGAGTTTGAGCCTTTTGTTAACAGTCCTGGTTCTTCCACCTTAAATCATGTGTATACTGTGTAAAAATATAAATATAATCAAATATAAATACACACAGTGTGTCTATGCAGAATCTTCACTCTACCCTCCCCCTTGAATGCTGCATGACACACTCCAAAGGTCACAGCCACAGGAACGCTTGAAGGACAGACGGAGTAAAGCAAACACCTTGTCCCTCGTTCATCTAAAGTCGTGTGAGCAGAAGTTGTGGTTACAACTCTTGGTAAATAATTACCGGATTTCATTTAGACAGAAAGAATAGTAGACATGGGAGGAAGAAATGAGAATGTATTCTTGTTTAAAATGAGAAGAAATGGTCACTTTAGGAAAGGCAAGTGAAACATAGTTGGCTTCGACTGACTTGAAGAAAATCAAACACCCCCTATTAAAGCAATGCTGCGTTCTTATAAACGTGCAAACTATTGAACGACATTATTCAGTTATGGCTCAGTTATATGGCAGCAGGGTGTCTCTGCCGGTGCATCACACAGAACCAACAATAAACTCAAACTGAGGCTTTGGAGCTGGAGCAGCACCCCAGTGGTGACCTTGCCTACAGATCTTGGATCGGTGAAAGGTTAATTGCCAAAGTGGATTATTCCTTCAGATCACTGATCCCAATCTCGCTCCAGCAGGCACGGTGGCTTACAAACTCCAATGCTCTGCAATCGAGATGAACAACTCGAAGGACATGAAAACACCTGCGAGGACTGCATTCACATGTGCTCCTGGAAGTGATACATTAAGGTTGAGATGAATGAATGCAGGGCATAAAAGATTCCCTGAACAAACGCAGCAGAATATCCTTAATCCTCGTGCATGTGTTCACTCTCCGTGTTTGCAAACGAGCCTTTTCGTAGATTGGTGAAGTATTTGAGGGCAAGCTGGAGGATTAACAGGCAGGACAAACGCGTCAATTAGCCCGGAGATCACATGAGAGGATTGTAACGCAGACAGGAAGCGTGCACCGCACATTATTACACAATTTGTGCGACTACTTATACGGCGGGTCGAGCCTCTGAGCCCAAGAAATAACTGGGTAGTCTCAGTGGTGCAGGACACGATACTTACCGGTGGATGGAGAAGCATTGCGGTGTTCCTTTGCTTTTTTATTAATCTTCAGTTTGAAGTCAGTCGGGTCTTTAAGGCTGGAAAGTCTGTCGGGCTGCTCTGATGGCGGCTGGGCTTCTTCTTCACATCGCGTCCCCTTTAAATCGTCTTCCAGCATTAATGAGAGGGTAAGCGACGACGACACCGACCGGCGACCGGATGCTGTCCCCCCCGGCCGCTTGCTCCCGGACACTGGCGCTGTCAGCTCCGGTTTAGGCTCCTGCAACTGGGCTGCATTTGAATACCGACGTCAAAATACGGATGAAAACATTTACTTCCGGTACGAGTTAGCAACAATAAAAGAATTGGGTTTTTTGTTGTTGTTGTTTTAGCGCCTTCTCTCAGAGTGTTTTTGCTTTACAAAAACATGCAAAAAATGCTCACAAAATGTAAAAGTTTCTATTTATTTAAAAAAAGAACAAAGCACAAAAACAAAAGTAGTTTTATTGTGAAAAACAAGCGGCTGTACTTCCGCTTGTGCCCTCGCGCTGGCCTGACGAGCTACTGACGCAGCCTCGTGTCTCTTGCTCCTCTCTCCTCCCTCCGCCTCGGTTTCTCTGTTACGCCCGTCAACACCTCCGCCACCGTCATCGCCGGTGTTGGACGCGGGTCTGCATACCCCGAAATAAAACTAATTCAATCAATTCGTAGTTTCGTCGTGGCGTTGCCGTGGTAACCGATGCCCCCCGCCGACTTGCAACCGCCGTTACGAACGAGACGGATTCAAATGCGCTTTTATTCGTGGACGAGCGAGTTTGAGTTATTTTTAAACCATAGAGTGTGACTACGGAAAATGCAGTCATGCTGGGGGTCTCATGACTCTGGCCGGTCTCGGTTCACCGTTGCTCTGATTGGAAAGAGTTCAAGAGAGAAGCGTTCAGAAGTTCACATGTTAGTCGTTTAGTCTTATCTCCGTTTCTGTTCTACCTTTATAGACCTCCACGCTGTTTAACACGGAGGACACTCCGGCGTAGCTCATAGTAGTAGATAAATAAAGAGGAAAAAGTTGCCTTCAGTGTTGACTCGTGTTCTTTTTAACGTCAGAAATAACATAAATATCGTTCAAGCGGTTCAAACGCGCGCGCGCGCGCGCTGCTAAATATAACCCAGTCCGGGCACGCGCTCGGTTACATGCGCGCGCCCGTCCCGCCGCTGACAGCGCGACCTTGGACAAGGTCGTTCGCTCGGCGCGTGCAGACGCCGCAACTCTGCGGGGCTGCATCACCAGTTTTAGGCTGCAGAGAAAGGGAGCCGAAAACGACGGAATAAGAGCAAGCTCGCACGTTTTAATGTGTGACTTACCGCTTTTGGTGAGAACGACCTTAAATATTGATATCCGGGCGTAGGAAATGCTTGGTGGACGCCTCGGTGCGGGTCATGACCTCTGACAGGTGTAGGCTCCTATGGTTTATAGCCATGCAGGCGACTATTGGTGATTCTTTGATTGCACTGAAAATAATCTTCACTGTTAAACCAAACATCCTGTGTACTACGTTTATCACAACACACTTTCAAATGGATTCTGGAGGATATTGCATGAGTCAATACCCTCGCATACGTTTTAATCCAGTACATAATCTTTCTCTCTAAAACTTTGAATAAGTGACTTGAAGTTGGCTTTTTTTAATCTAATTTGTACACCTATATTGTACCTAGTTAATCTTTATTTTTTGGGGATTAGGGGTCATAATATGTCATATTTCATTAGTTATATTGCCAAAACAAAACTGATCTGCGCTATACCAGCATCCATATTGGTATTGGCTGATGTTAAATCATTTTTAACGTATCGGTCCAATGAAGCAAAACCGGGAAGATCTTAAAAACTAACAGCACCACAGGATTGAAGGATGTTTAACCGAAGCAGAAAACCAATGAAGGTGGTGTGGTTGTCTTTATTTGTTTTCAAGAGTGTAGAGAAATATCTGAAATATCTGTAAATATCGGTTGGTAGCAGTAGAATTCATTTTGGGTTTTCCTCTTAAGTTTGTAAATTGGTTTGATGCCTGTACATTTAAATTTGGGAATCAGGGAATAAGACATTCACTAGGCAGGTAGGAAACTTCCAGAAAGGTATAAACTAATTAATAACACTAAGTAACACATTTTCAGTACTAAACATTTTAACACAGCTGTCACAATTATGTACTCGAAAATAAACGGGTAGTAAATGACCAAATGTGCAAAGTGCAAATTATTAACCCAGAGTCTTTCCATTTGATCACTTTCTATTATTTCCTGCCCATAAACCAATGATTTAAATATTGACCTTTTCTTTCTGGTACTCTTTTGTGATCTTTCCATTGACCGTAGGTTATCCTTTATATGTAACAGATTATGACCCCTTGATGAAAACTAAAAGGATTTACCTCCTGTTGTTAGATATTATGACTAAACGTAAGGATTTAGTGTAAATCCGCATAATCTGCAAACCTGAAGGAAAAAAAAGGGCTTCATTGTAAATCCCTTTCTAATTTTTGTTTTGGCTTCTGATAAAACATGTGACCTAAAGGATCTTGGTAAGTTTGTAAGTTGATTTTAGATGTACATATGTTCACTTGAGTTTTAAAGTCGCATTTGAAAATCGGTTTCAGGATGTAAAGGTTAAGTAGTAATGATTACCCGTAGATCAAGGTCAGCTATTGTTATGATGAACAGATCAGAGAACATTTCCCCAGGTTTATGAAGTGCTGCGTGGGCAAAAGAACTAACCTCTCTGCAGTATGAATATTCTTGTTTGGTCTATAAGTAGACGAGTATTGTGTCGTCACTGAGTTAGGAAACAAAATAAAAGATCTTGGAACCACAAGTTTGTCTTGTAATGACATAAGAACGGTAGTTTATATCTTGGGTTCTGCGCAGCACTATGGAGGCACCATATTTGGATCTAATCTGGTCATGGATTCTCCCATTGAATCCAGGTCAGGAGGGTTCCTCTCCACTCCAGACGCTGCCCACCATTCGTCCTCTGGTGGCAGCAGATGGAGGCTGCGGTGGATGACGTTATAGCAGCTGAGGGTTTGTCCTCCAGTAAAAGGTCACCCGCTGCATTCGTGCATCATCTCTCTGCTTCCTGAATTCCTGTTTGCTGTCCCCGAATGTTTCCTTTTCTTTGGACGTGTCCTTGAAAATGGTGTCAGATTTCCAAGGGGTGGATTATTATTATATGACCACTCAGTGCTTCTGCTCCATTAAATGTTGCTATTTGGCAAACCTGAGGTCGACTGGAATGATAGATCTATTAAAGAAACAGCATATTATCTTATAGTTAAAATGGATGAAAGTCCACATTCAGAAGGTAAATAATAATAAAAAATCATTCCAGCACAAAAAAAAAGGGATTGAACTGTAGTGTGTTGCTGCATCTTGTCTGCCATCTGCTGGTTGAGATAACATAAAAATCATGTTTTCCCTTTTAAAAGCAATTGGATTAAACAGGGGTTTTATATGCATCCTGCTGTCTTCCTAATTATAAATAACCAACAGATAAGAGAACTGCAGCCACAGCAGTATGTTTCCAAGGTGCCTGTTTCAGACCGATTAAAGCTATAGAGTTTCCAGCAGACAGTATCACTTACGGGGATCACCTGAAAAGCCCAATGCAGGTTAAAACGGCCGACTGCAGGGGTATCAAGCTGTACCTCCACAGGATGGAATGTCCTCTTTTGAACTTTGGCACGACATTCCTGACCTGAGGTTCAGAAATGTTTGGAATATTTCAATCTATTTCAGTTACCATAGACCTCTTGATGTACTACTGGGGGAAAAATACAAAGGTTTTAATTTGAAAAGTGTGATTAATGTAGTTACATATGACTCTTTCCAACATTATGGAGACTCTAAACAGGAGCGTTGACATTTAAAAAATGAGATATGGGGATGAAACGGATCGGTTAATGAAAAATTATGGCATTTTTTTTTATCACAAATTTGCGAATGAAAAAATATAAACTTAGGCGAGACTGTGAATTTTTAACTACAGGTAAATCCTGAAACCACTGCAACCTCTGTGCTCTGGCCCTTAAAGCCACTTTAGATGCAGATTTTACTATATATTTTATTGTTCCTTCTGACCTCTGTTTTTTGTTTAATACTGATTAAATATATATATATATATACCTGTATAAATGTTTACATTCATCATCAGCAAAGCTAGATTATGATTTGTTTCTATATATATTTTTTTGCAATAGTGCTAATAGCCAAATTTGCTGCCTATGGAGGTGATTTGTGAACATTTTTACTTAACCATAGCTACCAAGTGCTGTTCAGTGGCAGTGTGACCATCTCAGGGCTAAGAAGTTTGATTTATTAGCAAGACGGACTTTTAAATAGTAATTAAGGCTTAAATAAAACATTATCTTACGAAGCCCTCTTATTATTTTTGTTTGGTTTCAGGAGTGCATTAATTAGTATGTCACACATTTGGAAATAGTTATGGTTTTGGATTTTACATTTAACAAATGGATCAGCTCTGAAAGGTTTCTTTCAGGAAACACCTAAGCCAGTTTTACCTTGGAATGTCTTGAAGAGAAGAGAATAAAATTGTGTGCTGGCATCAGTCAAACGTCCCTTTTACCTTGTAGGACTGCACACACATTTTCCCTATCCTCTCCTCCCTTCATTGGCTTCCTGAGCTTCACAGAAATACATTTAAGGTCTGAATTTTGACCTTTACCTCTTCTGTACCTGCCTGATTTACTCCAGTCTTGTCTGCTGTAGTTGAGCCTTGTTTCAGCCAATCAGATGCTTTTAGTTGTCTTAAAAAAATAGCCGGTAGCTTAAAGGACATTGTGTTTTTTTTACTTGTGGTTCCCAAACAGAAGAGTAGCTGGACTACTCAGTGAAAATTCATGCCACACCTTTACTGTGTATTGGCACATTTCAAAAAGAAAATAAAAAAAAGAAAATGTGGTTGTTTCGCCTCACGATTGACTGTTGATCTGTCCAGGATGTCCACTACGTCTTACCCAATGACAGCTGGAAATACGGACCAGCAAAGATAGACAATGAATGGATCAAATAGTATGTAAAGGTAGTAGGTGTATCAATTCCTTATGCAAGGCTTCTTTTGGGAAATGTGTGTATGTGTTTAGCATTATGTGGTAAAGCTGCTCCTGCAGCCCGTCTCTAGCAGTTGGAAGTCAGAGAAAGGAGACAAAATGTACAATGGCTTATTTTTAAAAGGTCTTTAATATACTTATGCAGAATAGTTGCTCTGATGAACTGGATCATCAAAAATGCAAATGAGATGCAAATCATTTTTTACAAACTTGTTAGGTAGCAAAAGATAAACATGTCTGCTTGGTGGCAGGATTCAAGAATAACTGACTCATGTAAGAGCAACATTTTCCTAAAAACTGAGTGTCACACCTGTGTAGCGAGGTTCTGACTGCACTGCAGGTCGTTGCAATAGGCGGGTTAGTAAAAAAGTGGTTCATTTTGACAGTGATTATCAGTGCAATACCGTTTATTTTTGGCCAGTAGAGAGCAGTAACTCCTCACACAGTTGTTGAATTTATGGCATCCAAAGCCCTCTGGCTGCTTTGACTGCTGCATATGGAGAAACATGCAAGGAGAAAAGTTACATAGCAAACCACGCAAACGTTTATAAGGCATCACAGTTGTGTCTTCACAATCTGTTATCTGACTCTATATATATATTTTTATATATATATATATATATATATATATATATATATATATATAGGCAGCATTTGCACATAAAGGAACTGCTACACCGAGAACTCCTGTGTCAGCAGTGAGAATATTTAAAGTCTCAGAAGGCGGTCGTTTTCTCAAGGCTCCTTTGGAACATCTGGAACAGGTGTTGTGTTTCCGTTGGGTTGCCTTTCGTTCTTGTTGGAGTAGTTGGTTTTAGAGCTTCTTCTGTGAGTAGGCCGTCTGTGGCGTCTCCTCTTTGCATGACGAGATTTGTTTTTTTTCATCTCCTGGACGGATTCCAACTGAAGTTTCGCACTCTGAGCATCCGAGGACTCATCAATAAAGGCGAGGTTCTCGGCCAGGTAGTCCAGTGGCTGTGGCAGGACGGGAATCGGAGGAGCCTCTGTTGCGGCGACCCGGTCAGTCTGTGTGGCATGAGAGTCTGTGTCGGTTCCTGATACGGAGTCTGATTCTGAATCAGAAGATGAGTACGATGAAGAGTACGATTCCGATTCGGTCTGACTCTTGTGCTGTTCTCCGTTGTCTCCTGGGTCCCCATGAGCTGATTTGCTGTGACCGCGGCTGTGACCCCGTCTATGACGATGGCTGCGATGGTGGCGCTTTCGCCTGTGACGTTTGAAAGGTTCATCTAAGTTTCCTGGAATACGAAAGTCCACAGACATGTTCTGGGTCCAGTCTGTGGCATGGGCTCTCAGTTCCTCCATCTACATTTTGAACATCAAAACATAATTGTGCTTAATACTTTACATTCATTCCAATCTTATCAAACCCAAAACACTCTTGTAATATTTTGCCTATGGTAATTCAAGACATTTGAACAGGTCAAAAGTGACCCAGTCAAGAATTGACCATCATCTACAATAGTACCTTCTCTTGATAATACAAATAGGTAATGTACAAAACAAAAAAACTCTGAGAGGAAGTACCTCAGCCCTGGTCTTCTTTGATAGAACCCGTAGCCAGTTACCGATCATTGTCAGGATGGAGGCAAAGTATGCAAGACCCAGGAGGATCCAGAACCAAACCAAAGGCTTGTACCAGTACTGTGGCAAAAGGTTCTCTCCTATACGGGTCAAAAACTCACCTTCCCCTTTGGTACAAATACAAAGTGTAAAAAAGGAATATGTTAATGGAAATCTATCCATCCATCAGTCCATTGTGTGCAGTTTAGGAGAAAATGATTAATATTTCATTCCTCACGAAACATTTGAATATTTAATGACACCGTCTGTCTATTAGAGAGCCTAATGCATTACTACTGACATGTATTTATTATGGACGACTGATTAAGTCACACCTGCTACTTATCATCTGATCAATAATTTCATGATAAGATGTAAACCCATATCAAAAGTAGTCGTTTAAGTTATCCCAGTAAATATCTAAGAATGAAACCCGATGTTTACACATGGTGTCTATGTACACAAACTATTGTTCTCAAAGTCTTAATACATTATTTTCAGATTTTTGCCCAGTTAAAATAAATAAAATAAGTTTTACCTTCTTAATGCCAGGAAATATGTTTCCCGACCATTTGGTTGCCTCCAAACTGTTTGACTCTTATCAGGATTAAAGTGTAATTTTGGCCCATTCCTTCTGACATAACTGCTAATACTGAGCAAGGATTGTAGACTTTGTGGACTACCTTGATTACAAACCCTTTCTTGGTTTTAGATAAAAATGGGTCATAGAATGAGATCAGGGAGTTTTGATGAACTTTAAAAACACTGACATCGTAGTACTTAAGGAACTTTGTAGAGAAACTTTTCTAGCTCATGTCTTGAGATGTTGCTTTAATATTTCCATCAACAAAAAAAATCCAATGGTCAAATTATTAGACAAACATTAAAGCACATTGGAGTCCCTTTTGGGGAAAAGTGACTCTAGTGTAAATTATAAGTCATCCAAGGCATGAAATTTCTAAGTGCTCAGGTAGAAGAGAGTTGAAAGCCTTGTTAGATGAGAGGGGAACATTTTTCAAGAAAGAAGAGTAGAAGTCCAGTTGCTAATTAAGCATTTAGAATATGGTAATGAATGCCAAGAACTGTTCATTTACCTGCAACATAGTCACCAAACCCCACTGTGGTCAGCGTGATAACCACAAAGTAGCCAGATTCAAGAAGGGTCCAATTTTCCACCTCTTGAAAAACCAAAGTGGGCACGGCAAGAAACAGCAAGCAACCAAGGAGGATGGACAGCACTGCTGAGATCACGCGCACAATGGTGGGACTTACACGCCATTTCTGTCAACAAAGTGAGACAACAAAATATAAGACAAAAAGAAACTTAAAAGGAAAGAAAACATTTCAATTATGAAAGTCTTAAACCAGGAAGAGTTTCTCAATTTTGGCAACGGCATTCCTCAGCCCGGTACCCAGATGGTCTCCAACCCCAGCAAGCAGGATACCAAACAATGGGATTCCCATAAGAGCATAGCAGATGCAAAAGAGCTTTCCCCCATCTGACTTGGGTGAGATGTTTCCATAGCCTGTACATGTTATGTCAGAGGTGAAGAAGCAGCTTATGTAAGTCAACACTGTTGCACATATAGTTTGGACACAAATGCATGTTTTACCAGAAACCTACCAATGGTAGTAATGATTGTCCCTGAGAAGAAAAGCGCACTGGCTATATCCCAGTTTGTGGCAAAGGTTTTATTTAGTATAGCAGCTTCAGCATCCACTCCTGCACCTGCAGCCTCAAGCACTTTCTGAGAAGGGGAGAAAGCAGAGGAGGTTACTATAGTCAATCAGTGAAGGTCTTTGAACTACAACTAGAATAGGTTCGTTCTTTCCATAGAATATCTAACCATGAGCATCTCAGATGATCTTGCTCCTTGATTATGTTTAGCCTTTTTTGCTGTTTTTCCTAGTACTCAAACAAATAAATTAACAAAAAATTCCTGCAGTTTTCAAAACAATTTGATCTGTACTAACACCCTTGTATCCAATAAGAAGTCTTTAATTGCAGAGAAGAGTCTGGTAGATATACACAGCTAAATGATGGGGAGTGCAAATGCTCAGGGTAATCCTCAGGTCTATCATTTAAAAAAGTATTATTGGTTATTGAGAAAAACATTAAAAACAGTCCGAGATCCGTTCACTTGATGGTAATCGCAGCAGCAGATGTGTTCAAAAATAGCTTTTCTCTCACCATACCCATAAACAACCCCTGTTAGTATCCATTCACGGTTTGCGAGATCTGCCGCTTACAACTATGTGGCTTTAGTCCTACAACATACTAAAGCAAAACTTTGACTAAACCAGAGAGTTGTTTTGTATCCAACATGTGGCTCCCTGAAACCTGACACACAATACCGACTAGGGGCAGGGATTGACATCTGAGGAATAACTGTGATGGTTGCCTACCCAACCATAAATAAAAGCACAGCAGTTCTTATGTAAGCTGTCATTACCTGCATAGTCCTGCTGAGTAGCTGTTCTTGACAGATATTTCCAAGCGGGTGTCATTGGAATGATCCTAATGTTTGTGGCTGTTAAAATATTTGCAATTCGCGGATATGGTATGTAAACGCTTATTTATAACTGTGATAATAACATAGTCAAGTGTTGTGACGCTTTCTCTTATTCCATGCAATAATGTCAGCTAATGTAATACCAACAACTAACAAATGTTCAAGCATAGCAATTCCTATTTCTATTATGGTTAAAGCTGCTTAAAGTTATACATTCAGACATTTATCTGTGTTTTGAGGAACAGAGCAGAATAACCATGTGTGGGACAAATTTGAAAAGATATAAACTTATGCTCAGGAGCAAAGCAGCCATGTTGGATTGTGAGATCAGGATTATTGAGAAAACGTTGATTGTAAACTTAATATCTTCCTAGTCATGAAGCAAAGAACTAAAATGGCATTCATATATACAATTTTATATCATGTGTTCAAATGTTGTTTACCATGTTGTATTCATTTTAAACTAATAAAACAATGCATAATATTTTTTTATAAGATGTATCTCAATAGTATTTTTCCTTGTGGTTAACACAACCAATACAGGAATAGGTATTAAACAACAGTCCCCGCTAAAATCCACCCGTTCATCCATCGTCTAGACACTTATATCTGTGCAAGGTCACAATTCTGAGTTACTGCTGTTTGGACAGAAGATTGATAACTTTAACTAAACATTGGGTCAGAACTTGTGATCCAGTTGTTTTGGGTCTAAAGAACTGACTAGGAAAAAAAACTCATCATTAAACAGACAATAAAAAGGCCTTACAAACTTCATTAAACCTGTTCCTTGGATGAAATAGGACGTGGTAAGACCTGTTAATATGCCGTTGTATAATAATTATAAAGTCGGGAGGTAGTGAGGTTGGTTCATTCACAGTTAAATAAAATTATCCTTTAGTTACTTAGGAGTTAGAACAACCTAATTCAAAAGGTGCATGAAAAATAGCATACTGTGTGCATTTGTACTCCTTTTGAATCCTTATATTGCGGATAAAGACAACTTCTAGCCCAGGTTGTTGAAGTCCACAAGCTGCTTTTACACCTCTAAGCTGCTAAGCAAGGTAAAAGTCGTGTACAGCAATGGCACGAGGGTGTGATATGTTGATCGCATGTCTGAGGCAGAAACCAACAGATGGTCCGCAAGACGGATTTCATTGAAGTCGCCTTACACCTCCTAGAAGGTACCATAGCTCAAATCTGTTTAATCTTTTAGAGTGGGACAACCTTATTTATTGCACGCATTTACATCAAACCAGATGAGTCTCACTTCACTCGTCACTGGGTTCTGCCATGATGGCTTCATTTGTTCGTGGGAATGTTACCGGCTTGATTCGTGATACAAAATCAGCCAGAGAAAGTTAAAATTTCAGCGGTTTATGAGGCATATATTCACCCTGCTCTTACATCATGCTAGTCCGCTTTGTGTTTTTATTGTTTGATTGTTTGAGACGTATGGTCTTCACAAAATTTATTCGGAACAGGAAAATGAAATAAAGTCAGGTTTGCTGTCAAGAAAAAATTCCTTATAGTAGAAATAAAATAGAAAATGAGTAATGCTTCCAAAAGGGATCACACCTAAACCAAGAGTCGTCCAGCTATGATTGGATGAGCCATAACTTACTTTCACTGGATGACTTGTAATATCAGGTTTCCTTCTTTCTCTGAAATAGTTTACAAACTCCAATTCTCTTGTGTCCTTCGGCCCCTTTAACCTTTTTGCAAATGTCAGCCATCTCAAATATAGAAAACATAGTGTGCTAAAAAAGTCATTTACGATCTTCATTCAAAAACAAGGACAGGCATCTTTGTATCACAACCCGGCGGCTGAACCAGCAGTGTAAATTCTCCGCCTACGTGTGGATCAACTTTCCGGTACTTAAACGCACACTGGACCAAAACCAGCGTTGCATAGCTGCTCAGATCACACCTGTTATCTTTTAAAGCTACACAGGCAGGCCTGCTCCACCTAATCCAGCAACACAGAACATAGGGGATCCCCCTATATGTCCACTAATTAGAGACCTGATTGCTTTAGTAAGGTTGGGATTGAATATAAAAAAATATGAAGTAGATTCAGACAAACAAAAAAACAAGGAATGGAAATTTAGACGTAATTTGCCCACTTTGGAAGAAAAATGATTTAGGCCGAAAAATCTGCTAAAAGGAAAAACTTTGGGATAGCAGTCCAGTTTCTGCATGAGCCCATCATCATCCCACATATTAAACTGGCAAAATTGCTACACCTAGCCTGATTTCTTTTTTCTTTTACATATTTTGTCTACAGTCCTGTTCGGGTGATAATATTTCACTCTTAATCCCACTAGGCCTTTCCAAAACTTTACTTTCTGCTCCTTAAGTCCTATTCATTGTTGATTTGAATGTAATCCTTGGACTCACTGTGATGCTAAAAACTAAAATCCATCTTCAACTTTCCAGTAAACAGCTGAAGGTTTTTTTTTCATAGCTTTGGTCATAGCTTTCTTAAAGATTTTAAAATCTTTCAGAATTGTTCATATTTTGATCTTCCTCGACAAAATAAATCTAATATCCTGAACCTAATTCCCTAGTCCAGATTTAAAGAAAATGCTAGATTATTTTTACAAATAAAACATAACTAGTCCTCGGCCGAAATCTGCCTTGGCAGCCTCTCCGCCAGTTTTAGCCTTATCCCTGTGGGACCATATCATCATATCTACTGTCCCATCCATCCACTGGCTATACCCGTTTGTTTGTTCACTGAAGGTACGCTTTTGACAGTTTGCCAGTCGCGGGTCAGACACAGAGAGCCATTCACACGGTCACATGGTATATAAATAGCCCACAGAACCTTTTTATTTATCTTCCCCCCGACTGATACCTTTATAAAATAAGTTCATTTTGATCATTTCAACCTATCAGCACATTGATATCTCATTTATGTGCATTGAAAAATGATGCAAACCATACGGTGTGTCATAAAAATACTACCTTTATAATATGCATTCAGCTTTTTTGCTTTTTTTTTTGTTCTTTATAAAATAAAACTTGCAAATGAAGGAAATATAATCTGACAGCACCATTAAAAGCCTTTTTTTAAGAGCAAACATTGCTGATCTTAAATATTATTACTTTCATAAGAAAAGTAAACCGTATTAGAAAGTAACTTTTCAAATCCAACACATTTGAATTGAATGGACGAGACTATTTACAACTTCTGTAAAGAAAACAGAAAAAAATAACTAAAACAGAATCACACAGATGTGATAAACCAGAATTATTAGACGTAGAAATCAGAACAACAAAATAACTCAAGATAAGTGACAGATTGATTGTTTTACCTGCACATAGTCGTTCAGGGCGTACAGGTCGACACAGGAGTTGTTGTACAGGAAACCCAGCGTTTTCTCCATCAGCCACGCATGCTGTTTCTCCTCCAAGGGAGTCTCCAGGGTGCGGAACACCAGAGCGCCAAGCACCAGGTAGAGGATCACCCCCGTGAAGATCACCAACAGGGTTGAGCAGCGCATTGCTGCACCGGCGCTCAGTCCGAACTCAGCCTGCTGCCTCTCCTTTCCACCCTCAGCTCTGACAGGGCCTCGATCCCTGCTCCTGCAGCTGAAACATCAGCGACCACAGAAGCGCACCGATTTTATACCGACCACAGCATCTGAAAGTGACTCCGACTGCAGCACATGCCAGTTCTATTAGCTGCACCAGGCATTAAATCATCTCCGGCTTTACTGTGCTGCTGACACACTGAAGATAAAACAAGCAAGATAAATAAATAAAAAGCTGTCATCTGGCCTGCTGAATGAATCTCTGAACAGATGTCAGACTCACCTGTCAGTCCCCTCAATCTGCCCACGCCCTCTCTTTTTCAGCTCTTTTTCCGCATCGGCTCTGATGATGGAGTCCCTGGATCCGTAACCATTGGGGAACCCGTCCCCCTCGCACTCTAAGGAAGGGAACACTGGACGGGACCAGACACAAGGACACACTTCAGATCCCACAACGTTCGCACCGATCCAGCTGAAGAGTTCGCCCTTCAGAGTTCACAACTGGCTGCAAACAGAAGCTGTCCGAGTTGAATGGAAGGTAGATATTTCAAAAAACAGGTTGACGCTGATCGCTGCTGGCTCCGATTAAGACAGCACTCTTCTTTTTTTAAACCAAAACAGGGAGGATGTGACTATGCAAAAGTCCACGTCCGTCATAACCGATTGAGCCGACACGCCACTGAAGGTCTCAGATGCTCGAGAAAGTTTGAAGTGATCTACCTTGGATAGGTTGTATTGTTCTGTAAATTAGGGTTGGAGTTTTCAACTGCATGGTAGGAGAAGAAGAAAAAAAAAAGGAATGCTACAGTCCCCTGAAGTTTCGAGGTGCAAGCTCTTTAGTCAGCAGATCTGTTTGGTCTGGATCCAAGCTAAGAGCAGTAAACTGCCACACAGTGACAGCCAAATAGATGTGCACTCTCACCAGTTTTACAGCGGCAAAGAACACACAAAGGAACCCTCCACCTACAAATATGAGCACATCACAGCCTGATGTACATAAAATGTGTAAATTATCTAAACAGGAATGGCTTAAAAAAAACATATTATGTTCGTTTGTCACATACTAAATATTAATACCAATGCAGGGTGTTATTATCATAACTAGAAACATTTCTGCAGAACATTTTAGAACCTAATTCAAAACTCTTGGACAATCCACCATAAAAAAGTCTTTAGTAACCATTTGAATGTGAAATTGTCAAGTGAATGAACACCTCTGAATGTTAAACACACTTCCAGACACTTGATAGGAGGAAAGTGTAACATACACTGCATTAAAGTGCCCGGCACGGCTGCTGCAGCAGTGCAAATGCAGCCCCTGCATAACGATCCGCTTTTATTGCCACTTAGGACTCTCCATTCCAATCCATAAGTTTCACAGACGCCGCGGACGCTTTAACTCGTGTGGGCCTACCTCAGACAGAAGGGTCCGTAGGAATCCGGAGGAGCGGCAACGACAAACAACAACCCAGTGTGTCCCGTGAAGTTCAAGTGGCCGCATGCAGACAAGTGTGTGTGTGTGAGAGACCACGAGCTGGTTGGGTTGTGCTGAGCGCACCAGAGAGGAGAGAGGCGCTCAATCAAACCGACTGTACGTACAGAGTGAGAGAGGGACTCATGGAGGAAAGCTGGGATGGATGGTGGTGAGTGTAAGGCAACAACGGGTTTGTGGGGGTCTTTGCTTTATTCTTTAATACTTGATTTACCATTAGTAACTATTAAAAAAAACAGCAAGAGGGGATTAGATCATACTACTGATTGGTCTATGAGTCATGTATTTATTAATTTGTTGGTTTAAATCCTTTGTAGTCCTTGTTTATTTGAGCCTCAGGTCTACATGGGTTTTTTTTGAGTTCCTGTACTTGAGCCCAGTACGATCTTGCAAATATGCACAAGCTTACATTCATACTATTTTCAGCGCACTATACTATATTTGGAGTTTCATTCATCGGTCTTTAATTTCATTCTGGACTTGCAAAAGTCCAATCAGTTAACCTTCGGCATTTTTTGTTTCTCCCCACAATAAATCTGCAAACTTTAATGGCCTCGATTATACCATTCAGGTTATATATAATGTGCTCACAAACAGTAGAAGGAGCATTTATTGATTTCAATACAAAATAATTTAGTTGTCCCAGAAGGACATGAAAAGTAGCCGTAACGAATGTCTAAGATTAATTTTGGATGGTGCTTTTGTTCAGGAGAACTGCTAATCCATCTCATTTGCTTATGCTGCTTCTTCTGCCTGGCAGTAAGGTTTGAGGGGACTAGATACCAACTTTCTTCTTAGAATAATGTGAAACTAGACAACAGATAAAACTGACCCTGTCTTTTCCTGTTTTGGGATGATGTTATCAGATATAATCTGTGCTTTCAGAAAGTTGGATTCACATTCCACTGCTGCATTTCTCCATGGTATTGTGATTTGTGGATATGGCCAAGACTATCTGGTGCGACCCGCGTCCACATAGGGCGTCTTTAGGTTCATCTATGCCATAAATAGTATGGTAATTAATAACAATCATTAATGACGAGGATGATTTGCTTTTAGTAGCTTTTGCATGGATGTTTAGGAAGGTACCGCCATGGTCCATGGGTTTTAGGATTTGTTTTGCTTATTTTAGCTGCAACATTCAGCATTTCTTTTCATGCCTTCTTAAACGGCTGTCAAAGTTTGGTGTGCTTCCCATCTTCTACGTGTTACCTCAGCTGCACTGTGAACAATTAGCCTCAATCGGACTAAACACATCTTTTTCTGTCTGGCTCCTGCATGTCTGTCTGCGTTCGTAAGCTCCCCTCCTCCTCCCACTTGTGACAGATGGCTCCCACAGTGTGTGATACGATCAGGTGACGCTACAATGACTTTAAAAATAAAAACAATAACGTGTGTGTGTTCAGGTGTGAGGGGACTTTGTCGCAGTGACAATCGTTTGCGCGTTTTACTGCAGGTCCAGGCTTTGTGGCTTTGTAAGCATCAGATAACATGTTAGCCATAATTGTGTAAAATGGAGCCAGGTTACAATAAAGAACCCAAAATACAGAACACAATATATCTTTCAAAACTCTCATGTGCTTACATGAGCTTTTAGACAAAGATTTGACAATTTTAAAAATGCTATTACTGTAGTAGTAAAATTATTAACAGTTATTGAAATTTACATGCGCAATTAATAAAATTTGGGGATAGGAAGTGGCTGTTTACATGAAAATCCTTCAAGTTTCAGTCTCCATATGGTTTTGAAACACTCACCAGTCTGGTTTGTTTTAATGTCCACCTCATCTCCGTAATCTGGTCACTTGTGTAAAAATAATACCTTCATCTGTAAATACGTCCACGAAACCTTCACCGGGGTTCGGTTTAATGCACCTTAGTCTGCTGAAATATCTACGTTTGTATTCGAGAAGAACATTTCAAAATCTAAACATTAGCTAGTTTTTTTGAATGTGCGTGTTCATATAACCGAAAAGGGAAAAAGTTTGTGCAGGGCTGTGGAAACCTTCCGATCCATGCCAATTTTTCCCTCTGGTCCAACTAAATAAAACCTGTTTAGAGCCACAAATGCTACATGACCTTTAGAAAGACAACTTATAATGTTAGATTCTAATAAAATTTTTATCAAATAGGAAGGAAGTTTCCAACCTTATGACACGAAGAGTGGACAAAAAAAAAATACTACTCCTAATCTGAGTATAATTTTTTGGCATTAAAAACCAGTTAATCTGTCAAATCTGCTAAAGCCTACAATTGGTTTTTCACCGATATTTAAAATATGTATTTCTTGGTTTGCCTCCCTAATTCCTTGAGTGGTTATTACTAATTTTTTTCTTTAGAACGTTCATTTTCAACAATAGCTTCCTATTCTTTCTTCTTCCTTTTGCCCTTGTGGGGGCTGAGGTTCTTCTACCAGCAGGACAACAGCGCCTAAATATTTAGCCAGAGCAGCAAAATGCTTCAGATCCAACATAATTTGGCTTTCAAAGTCTTGCAATAAATCTTTGTGACAATCTTTGCCAGGAATTGAAAACTGCTGTTCCCAGACTGTGTTAATTAAAGCTGATTGAGTTTAGGGTTTGTTTGATTTTTTTTGTAAAGAGTGGGGAACTTTTTCAGAGGGTTGGAAAGCTGGTAGAGTCATAAAATGTGGGAGTGCAGTGAAAGGTGGTTTCTACAAAGAGCTGATTCAGAATACAAATGCTCATCGAACTGTGAAACATTTGAAAAACCCTGTAATTTACCCTCCAGTTCACAATTATGTCTGCGTTTGACCACCAGATTATTATAAATCAGAACATATTAAAGGCCATCACGTTTTGCAAAGGGGTCTGTTTTAGGTTTTAGGACACATCTATAAATTCTGTTAATTTGATTAGATGTTCATTCTGCTGATTAATAACGTGTGCATAACAATCCAGACCTCTCTTTGTGAAAGCTGCTGCATCACCTCAGCGGGTTCGCTCAGTTTAAAACACAAAATGAACTGAGAGAGATCCTTTTCCTGCAAATACAGGAACTTCCACTGGGGTCTTGACTTGCTGAGAGGCAGAATTGGATTTATTTTATGCACTGGCCTAATAAACAGTTAAATACATTCAGCTGCTTCAATTCAATCTGCGTGAGAGCTTCTGTCTGTCCGCTCTTGGTAAAACTGAACGCTGCCCAGCTGCAGTGAGAGAGGTGTCCCGTTGCTTTGACTGCATAAATCAAGAAACTACCAGACACAAGACAATACTTCCAACACTTTCATCCCTGTCAAGAGTATCTTTCTTTCTGGTGGAAAACAATCCAAAATGTAATGATAGATATTAGAAATTGTACAAATAGAAATTGAAATCACTCTTACTTGTTGTTGATCCTTGATCACAATTCCTGATGTCTAAGTTGTTTGGTTTTGTGCATCCAGTAGATCCAGATCCAATCAAACTCCTGCAAGAACACTAGAGCCAACATTTGCACAGAGTGATTGACCTGGTCATGGATCCTCTAATAATAACAGTAGAGATTAAAAAGGTGCTAATAAAAAAAAAAAGGAGACAGAGAAAGAGAGGGAAGAGAGCTACAGCGCTATTACGAGCACTTTATTTTCAATTAGGCCCCTCGTGTCTCCGCGGTAAGATCACTTTCTGACATATTTGATGATGCAGGGACTTTTTCAACAGGAAATTGCCTGGTTAGCATTCGTCTGCAACTTCGATCATTTAAGGGAAGACGCACGAACATGGCAGGAAAAAAAACAAAAAAAAGAGAAAACAGATTAGTTAACAGCCCAAAATGAAAAAAAAGTAAAAATGTATTTTTCCTTTTTATTTATTTTTTCAATTTACAACATGAGTTTTATCTACGAACAGATCTACATAATCATAACCATTTATTTCATTTTTTCATAAGAATTTGTTTTAGGACTTTGTCATGTCCGCTATAAAAAGAAATCGACTAAATCACTGACGCCCCCATTTTTGAATGACACCCTGGGCAATCCCCCTTTACACTTGCATAACATACACATGGTAGGACATGTTTAATGCCAACAAATCAATACTTATTCACAAAATACTGAAACCAATAGTGACATCGTCTTATACGAGATTGCACAGCTAATATTGACTGCTTACACCAATGGTCACCAACCTGTGGCTCCAGAGCAGCAAGGGATTATTTGGACCATCCGCAATTTAATAAATAAGAAAAACTACTGAATAGTACATTTGTTTAAGACGTTTTATCACTGAAACAAGAGATGCACATTTGGTTAATAAAGCACAGATGGATGTTTGAAAGGTTTAATTCCTGTTAAGTTTGGACTATAATTAAAAGATGATATAAAATCTGAATTAACATGAAAATGAGCAGGAATGAATATTCTAACTAAATGAATGTGACTATGGTTCCTGAAATCTTGGCCAGTTTAGATTAATATCAGTTCATCAATGACAATAATGAACTGCAAACTGCACATGAGCTTATTTGCGAAAAACTAACATGACTATCTTCCATTTAGCATTGTATATGTGTAATTAAAAACTCCCCCAAAAAAACAAGAACTACCTTTAAACAGAAAAGTCGATGTGTATCTGCATGCATTTCAGTCTTTAACGTTTTGGAAAGCGAAAGCGTATCTGGGAAGGCATGTCCTGTTACATCTCTCATTGATCTGCCCAGGAATCTACTTCACACTTTAATCCAATCCTTCAAGAAAGCTTTTAAACACAACATTGAATTCAGGATGACGACAGAAAGGATTCAGGTTCTACTTTTCGTCTCATTTACCCAGAACCTATTGATGAGAAATAGGCAGGCTGTTTTGTTCATAAAAACAAAAAAAAACTAATACAGACTTAATTTCTAATTATGATAAATTCCAGAGACATTCGCATTCGACAAATGTACAGCTTTTCTCCTCATATTAAAGAAAAGTCATGAAAAACTACAAATAATTGGCTAAACAATCAACACTTGATCAACAACACCAGAGAGGACCATTTCATTATTTTTGTGCCAACACAAAAGTTTAAATGTACAAAAAATATGTGAAAAGAACTAAAAATGAATGCAGACCTCTATAGAAACCTGCGTGTACTTATAGTCCAATCTTAAAAGCATGAAGCCCATGCAGGACTTGAATATTTCCTTTATTCCAAAACACGAGTAATGCTGCTGTTCTTACGCAAGACTCACTGATCAAACAAATACAGGAAGAAGTTTTTATGCACCGAAAATATATCCATTTTAATAAAATGTTAAGATCCTAAGTTGCTTCTGCCGATTGGGGAGTGATGTGATCACGCTTGTGGGTTTTTACAACAGGCTCATCCTGAGGAAGCCTAAATCATTCTGTTCATATCGCTTCCTTTGGAGATTTTAAACTTAATTCCTTTAGGCTTTTCATATAAAATGTGTAGAAAAACAAGCTTTTTATACCTGTAACTAAAACCAGAAGCCTTGTTACCTGTTTTACTCACCTTGCTGTTGCCGACTGATCAGGCTTGGACTTTTCAGTCGTTCTTGTAGTGAAGTTGTTTATTATTATCCAGCATGATGAGCGGAAAGGCTGCAAATCAATTTCCAATTATAAGCAATAAATTACCCGCTGAGCACCTAGGATTATAACTTATGTTGTGACAATAACCGGTGATAGGGAAAATGATTTAAAGTGCATAAGAAAATGAAGTAGTAAATGTGATGAGTTTCCTTTATTGTTAATAGCAGTCTTGTACATGAGCCACATTAGGCTGTACTTGGTACATCATCCACATTTACACACCCTTCTAATGTGAAAATCTGCCCGATTTTATCGATTCCGCCTGTCTAGAGTTGCCTTTGTCCTTCGAGATTCTGCTTTAAAAACCTTTTTCAGTCACGCGTCATACAAATATTCTACAAATTGAACCACTGAGATACATCACCACTCAGAAATGTGTTAAACTGATTGATCAAACTGGGGATTATTACTCTTAATTTTCTCCATCGTGTAACAAATATATTCTCTTTATTTGGAAGCCTCCCTCATACTAAAGCTTCTACATCAGCACCTATTGAATTGTAAAAATAGAAACCAGTGTGGTGAACACATGTCAGTTCTGCTCTGACTTTCATAGGCTAAAACAAGCTGTGCTTTAGTGGACTAGTTCAGCGAAGAGTCGCGCCGTTTTCACTCGACTTTAAAAATGAACGCCCTAAAGTAAGTTTATTTAGAGGTCGGCGCGCGTGGAATGAATAAATTAAGATCTGAAGACATCTTTTTTACTGTGGCACATGAGCAACAACTAAAGCTTTCACGTGTGGTCCTGCTGGTGCGTTTAAACTCCTCCTCCTCGGCCTGCCGTGTGTGAAATGACTGTTGATGTGAAGCTCCTCCTGCGATCAGAACAGTTTGATCATGCTCTCTCTGGACTTCCCCACTCCGACCCACTTCACTGAAATGAGAAACGACGTTGTTAAAAAGGCGAGACTGGCAGGCTTGGCCAGAGATCACCCCGGATTGATCGGAACGGTCTCTTTTACAAACCTGGCAATCCCAGGAAGTCCTCGATGAAGCGGACGTAATCTTGTGCCTGCGGAGGCAACTCCTCGAAGCTCCTGGCCGTCTCGGTGCTACAGCACCAGCCGGGCAGTGTCTCGTAATCCACCGTCACCCGCGTCAAGACGTCCATGTTTGCTGCGGCACAAAAGACGCATGATGTAGTGAAGGGGGGGGCCCTTTAAGCTTGGAGGGAACAAATGTAAACCAGGAGACCGGTGTGAATATGCTGACATAGTAAGAGAAAGGGATTGGATTTATATTACTGTCTGAGTAAACAGCTTAAAATGTCCCATTTGTTTAATCAGAAGCAACAAACAGAGAGCTAAGGTAGACAGACGACTCTTTTAAATTGGAGGAAATGTAAATTAAAAGGAGCAAGATTGTAGATTTTGCCTGCGAGAGCTGATCCAAACAGAATCCTTTGGTATTTCTACCAGCATCCACAATCTTTAGAGAAAAGATGAAACGTCTACGATTTATAAATAAATTTAGCAGCAGCCACTGCTCACCTGGGAAACTCGGTAGGGGTTCTCCATCGACCTTGTAAGCCACGCCCACTTTAATCTCTGGCAAGGTGTCCAGAATGTCGAGCTTTGTCAAAGCGATTCTGCACAAACAAGTCATTGCTCTGTTGAGCTCTGGTGACCATAAAAGGAGCCCCCCCCCCCATGAAATGGTTTCTAAAACGCTCCCTTACGCAGAGAAGCCGTTGACCATGTGGGCATATCTGACCAAGATCAGGTCCAGCCAACCGCATCGCCTCCTGCGGCCCGTCGTCACGCCGAACTCTCTCCCTCTGTTCTGCAAAAGGTCGCCAGTCTCCTGCGAAACGAACAGGAACATGCAAGGATTCAGACAAAGCTCAAGATAATAGAGCTAGCGGAGCAGCGAGTTTATTCAATTCTACAGTAGTTCGTTCAGATTGATTATGTTTTTTGATTAACTAACATTATTTTTGAGTTGTATCAAGGGGCTAATTCTCTTGCTAAGCAACATTTCTCCACATTACAGGTATATCTTGCAGTTTTTTGGTATGAGTAAAACTGGGGTGGAACTAAATGTTTATTTCTCTCATTTCTTTTTGTGTTTTCTGGAACAGGGATGTCGTCACCTAAATGGATCCCAGGTGAGTAAGATATTTAACTAAGGGTTTTTATACCTGTGCATTCGTAATATTTCTTTAATATTGAAGCCATTTGTTATATATTTATTATAGCTACCCAAAAAAAGACATAACTAATGGCCCCAAATTAAATGTAATTAATCCCAACTGTATTTGAGTTTTAGAAGGTGTCAGATTTATGTGTACGGTGACTTTAAAAGGGCTTTTTTTGGAGGCATTGTTCCACAAATGATTTATTTCCTCCTGTCGGGTTACAGACCGGGCTCTTGGTGGAAGAGAAGAGTTTTCTATTAAGCGCATGAGTCAACATGAACTTCTGCAATATAGTCACTGTGCGCAAAGAGGAGTCATCTGATTCATACCAACGTTCACATAAAGCACTCACGTTATCCTGCTCTGTCGGAAAAGCGCCCACTCCCACCCGGGTCGTGTAGGCTTTCACGACGCCGTAGACGCGGCCGACATACGACGGCGGCACGCCGAGGCCGGTGCAGACGCCTCCGACGGTGCAGTTAGAAGACGTCACGAACGGGTACGTTCCTACATAGGGAGACAGAGCGATGTAACGGGAGCGCAGAAGAACGGCGTGTTTTCTACCTGAGTCTCGGCTGCTCACCAAAGTCAATGTCCAGCAGAGCAGCGTTGGCTCCCTCCACCAGGATTTTCTTAGTGGGACCAGTCAGAGCTTTGTGCATGAAGTACACGCCGTCACACACCAGGGGGCGCAGTCTCTCTGCATATTCCTTCGAGATAAACAAAAGAATCAACCAAAAGTAGCTTCTGATGAACTAAAGTTTTCAATGAAGGGGGGAAAAAAAGTAAAGATGAATTAAAGAGGATAAATGAGTGAAATAAAATTACCTTAAGCTGCTTGAGCTCTCCTTTGACGTCGACGTTGAGGTTTGGGTACATGGTGAGGAAGTGATCGGCCAGCATCTGGAACCTGCAGAGCGACCACATCTCAAACACTCACTAGTCTCTTTATGGAGCCCCCTTTTTATCCCTCATGGATCCATTTCACTGCATAACTGAGATGAGAGCTGGGAGACAACAGGAGTCTGGTTCTGAACTTTTTTAGAGATGCTGCCATCTGGTGGCAAAAAATACACAGCTAACAGGTTCTTCTTCTGAAGAGAAGATTTTAGAATGTAATGTTCTTAAAATATAAATGAAAACTTTAAAGGCCTTAAAAAGGACCAGGCTTCTTTTAGAAGCGCAATGTTGGCCTGCTTTATGCCTTTTTCAGACAGTTTTAATGTAGCTTGGATGAAAATATTAGGTATTTGGAGGAGGTTTATTCATACTTTTGGGCATGTGTACTTTTAAATCTATCTGGGTTAGAAAACAATTTAACAAATAAACACGTTTATATCTTTTCACCCTTAGAAAACTGCATCAAGCCTCAACTTATGATTGTATGACGAATGAATGTCTGGTAAGAACTGTCTCCTCATCGATAAAAGTCCAAACGTTGCTTTCAGGCTTAGATGCAGGTTAACCTTTTACACACACTTGGAAAATAACAACAAGGATCTCACTTCTCTTCAAAAACCTTGAAATCCGAGACAAGGTCGCAGACTCTCAGACCGTTGCGAGCTGCTTTAGATGAGTAGGCGGGTCCGATGCCTTTCTTAGTGGTTCCCAAACTGGGAAACAATAAAAAGGGATCAGAAGTTAAAACAAAACAGTTCATCTTATCCACGTATTTATTTATTTATCAACTGTTTTTGGTTTACTCTTTAATCTAAGCAGTTATTATCCGACCGTAAAGCGGCTCCATTGGTTACCAACCGAACAAAGTAGCGATTTTTATCACTATGAAAGCAAAGACTTAAAGGTACACATAACTCAAAAAAAGACGTACTTCTTCCCTTCTTGCTGCTGCCGCTGCTGCTCCTGGATTCCATCTACGGCTTGGTGGAAGTTGAACACTAGAGGTGGACAGAGTGAACAGTGAGGAAAAATGTTTCCACTTCAAACACCTGTAGGGGAAAAGAGAAAAACGACGCCAACTCACCGATGTGGGCCCGATCAGAAATCTTTAACCTCTCCTCCCACCCCTGTAGTCCTGCATGAGACGGAGAATACCTCAACTGTGGCCTCATCTGTGTTTTTCTAAAGTATCTGGTCTGACTGGAAGAACATATTACCTTTGCCCTTACGCAGGTTTTTTTCGGCCTCCTCAAACAGACCCGGCAGATGGATCACCACTCCATTACCTGTTTAAAACGAGAAGGTATTATTCAATACATCTAACGCCCTAATATATGAAATAACAGAAACAAATCTTGAGAAACATAAGTGTGCAAGGCAGAGTACAAGGTTAACCCAAGCTATGTTGAAAAATATAAGATGTAACAAAGAACAAGAGAACAATCTCTTTCAAATGTTTTCACACTGAGATTTAGTCAGAGGCCGGGAACCCAATCAACACATCTTGTGGTCCTATATATAAAATTGTATTTAGTCAGAGGTATACCGCTGTAAAACAAACTGCAACAACTCTACGAATGTTGGAAACAAGGTATATTTCTTTAATGAAGGGTTAAAATGACTCATAAGAGTGGATTGGGATTTATTACATGAAAACGTCACTGATCTGTCTGGACTGATCTCAACAGAATCAAAATAAAACTTTTTGGAGAGACAAGAATGTAATTACTACATTATTTTTTTTATGTAATCATAATTCAGTCAAACTCACTTCAGTCAGATTATTTGTGTAACAGAAGCTTACCCTGAACTCTCCCTTATATTTGATCTGTCAACGATGACTTAATGTTGAGGATTTACAGCCATTTGAAGTTTGAATTTCAAGATGTCAATTTGACGTACATTTTGAAAACGCCTGGTTATCAGTTCACAGACATGCTCAGATAAGAAGCTTAACGTTCTTTTTTTATTATCTAATTGTAAATTCAAAATGTAAAGAAATTTTTCATTAGTTTTGTTTCACTTTTCAGTCAATAACTTCAGCACTATATGTGAAAAAAAAAGAAAAAACCGAACAGATGCAAATTTTTTTTGCTTCTCTTCGTTACAAA
This sequence comes from Orestias chungarensis, assembly GCA_032876305.1. Lineage (NCBI taxonomy): Eukaryota > Metazoa > Chordata > Actinopteri > Cyprinodontiformes > Cyprinodontidae > Orestias > Orestias chungarensis. The sequence goes on along the minus strand of JAVLVB010000078.1, from coordinate 4,427,128 downwards.
CTTACAATGACCATGTTTTTGTATGTACTACCACATGCTAAAGAAAAGTGTGTTTTTGGTGCCACCAGTTAAGGGATGAAGAAGATACAGGGATGCCAGTGGAGGTTATTGGGAAGCAAGATGAGAATAGATACTGTGAGAGCGAGCCAGTGAGCAAAGTTTGAGTAGTATCTGCACTCAAGCTTAAACATTGCTCTCCAAACAACGTGAGTACAAGTGCATGTCGCTGACCGTTTATCAGTTTCAATCCACGTTAAAGAAGCTGATCATGGCTTTCCCGCTGAAGTGCACTGATCCATGGATGTGGCGTACATGTAGGGTTACTACAGAGTTTCCCCGTCGCTTCTCAAACTGAGGAAGATGAAGAGGCTCACTTGTCTATGACGACCCTGTCATTCCCGCCATCTTTGGTGAATGAAAACATACCGATGAAGGAGATGGCCTTCTTGTTGAGGACGCCGCTGGGCAGCAGGTGGAAGTCGTACTCCACCGAGTCCACCACCACGGTGTGACCCGCGTTGTTTCCTCCCTGCAATCAGAACACAAACGGTGACTTTTTATTATTTTATTCAAGCAGACACCAGAAAGCAGAACTGTAACATGATTAAGCTTCTGTGGCTGCGGTTGCTGGGAAAGAAAAATGAAAAGAGGTTAAAGAGAGGGTCACGTGTTTGCTTCTTCATATAAAACTAAACACTTAGATCAACAGTGTCTGCTCAAATGAACCCAGCTCCTCCACATCCCAACAGTGTCTGCTAAACCATCACCGCAGAAGAGGTAAGAAAAGAATACAGTCGCCTGCGTCAAGGAAAGGGAGCTGGGCCTGACGGCCTCAGCCCCCGGGTGCTGAGGGGATGTGCCACCCAGCTGTGTGGGATCTTCAATCACATCTTCACCTTGAGCCTGAGCCAGAGGGTCGTTCCTGACCGGTGGAAAACTTCATGTCTGGTTCCTGCGCCCAAGAAGAAGACACCTAACACACACAGTGAATACAGGCCGGTTGCCCTGACATCGCATGTCATGAAGTCACTAGAGCTGCTCGTTTCTGAAGCACCTGCGTAACATCGTCGGACCTTTACTGGACCCCCTGCAGTTCGCGTACCAGCCCCGGATGGGAGTGGAAGACGCCATCATCTACCTGCTGCACCGAGTCTACTCGCACCTGGAGGAGGCAAGCAGCAAGGTGAGAGTCATGTTCTTCGACTTCTCTAGTGCGTTCGACACCATCAGACCAGCTCTCCTCAGCAACAAACTCCTGGACATGCGGGTGGACGCTCCTCTGGTGGCCTGGATCAACAACTACCTAACAGGCCGCCCACAGTATGTAAGACTGCAACACACCACATCAGACATCATAAGGAGCAGTACGGGGGTCCCACAGGGGACAATACTGTCTCCGTTCCTGTTCACGCTCTACACCTCTGATTTCAGGTTTTGCTCACAGTCCTGCCACCTGCAGAAGTTCTCAGACGACTCTGCCATCGTGGGCTGCATCAGCAGGGACCAGGAGGCCGAGTACAGGAGTGTGGTGGACAGGTTCGTGGAGTGGTGTGGGCTGAACCATCTGCAGCTTAACGTCGGGAAGAC
>JAVLVB010000078.1:4402847-4425441 GCA_032876305.1 Orestias chungarensis | reverse complement strand
AACCCAGCTTCTCCACATCCGGGTGTTTCAGGGGGAGGCTAGTGACGTCACAGCGAGTCATGAATATGCACGAGGAAAAAGCCCCAAAAAACAACAAAAAACACGCCGACTTGACCTCTGAAGAGGATTTATTGGCTGGTTATGATGGAAAAACAACAGAACTGAAGTAACGAGCAGTGAAAGCGTCGCTACCTGACACCTGCACACGATGTCCGCATCCATGGCGAGCAGGTCCACAACTTTCCCCTTCCCCTCGTCTCCCCACTGCGCCCCCAGCACCACGGTCACTTTGTTCTGAGGCTCGGCCGCGTCCGGCTGTCCGGTCTCCCGCGGCCGCTTCAGCGCCGGCTCCCCGTTCAGGGATGCGGCCTCCTTCGCGTTCCCGTTAGCCGCGCTGCTCTCGGTTGCCATGCTGCTGCTGCTGCTGCCGCTCTTAGTCGCTTTGCCGCGTTCTTCTTCACCGGAAGTCCTGCGGTGAAGCGCCGCGAGATGGCGCTGTTTACCTCTTAAATTCCTGCTATATATCCACGTATTTATTTAACCGTCTGTTTTAAGTTTACTCTGTAATCGAAGCAGTTATAATCTGACCGTCAAACGGCTCCATTGGTTACCGACCGAACAAAGTTTTTCACATTGTGGTTTCCGGCTTCTTGAAGTATCGCGATGAAACAGCGAGCAGGCACGTGACGTTCCATGACGCAGTTCCCACAACTTCCGGCTCTGATAAGGACGTTGTTGTTGTTGTTGTTGTTGTTGTTGTTGTTGTTGTTGTTGGTTTTTTATCGTTTACACTGAAACAGAGAGCAAAGACTGTTTTCTTGAATCGAGGAGCTTTGAATGTTCTCAGAAAACGCAAGAAAACCTCAAAGAAATAACTGCAATACTAATTTAAAAAAAATATAATGAAAAGCCATGATTTAGGAGTTAATTTTAAGACTTATAAACAATGGTTCATAAATATTACTGACCTCTCACTTGCTTTTCTACCAGCAAGCTATTCTTTTACTTAGTTATAAATTAATTGTCCTTTTGTTAGGGCTTTATTTTCTATAATAATCGAGACTTGGCTATTTATGAGAAAGTCTCTCATAAGTAATTGTCTCACAATTATGACTATGACTTTGATGTCACTCTCTTGTCTTTAGATAGATAAGTATTGGTTATGAGACTGACAAAATATGGTCATCAGAGACCTGGTGAAATAGCTCTTAAAACTGGATCTTTATATGATAATCATAAGACAGCTCAGTCATGGATGCTTAGACCTGCATAGTACTACCTAAGGGGTTTCCCTAATTGTGATTTAGCTATCCCAAAATCCCATAATGATGTGCAAACCAAGAAGCCCATCCAAGGTTTTGATCACGAACAACCTATGTATGATTATTCCACAACTTCCCAGGGTGTCAGTACTTGAACTAGGCCCCAGCGAATTAAAAAAGGGGATATGGCTTTGTGAAGGCTTTTGTCAACAATCTATCTATTATCATGTGTATGTTTACACACAAATTTGTCTAAAAACAGTAAATCAGAAGATTTGGAGGTATTAATAGTGGTAGGAACTTACATTTAAATACAAATACATCATAAATGTATCGATATAGTAATAAATTATTGAAACTTTATGTTGCATTTGTTGAAATAAAAAAAAAAAAAAGAAAAATTAAGAAACTGGCTAAATTCTAAATCCCTCTGAACTTATTATTTATAGCAGCATATAGTAGCAAAGCGACTGCTTATAGTTATGTTTTGGAATTGATGTGGGAATAAATAAGAAGTTACTTCTTAACACTCCTTTTAAAACATGTACATTTTAATAATGTTGTTTAGTTTAGTAAATGTGTACAATTTTGCAATGATAGTAAATGCTTTCTTTTTAAAAACGGCATTTAGTTTTACTTGTTTTTGACAAATTGGTTTGATGTTCTGAAACACAATAAATCAGCAGGGGGGAAAAATAGCTTTACTTTACTGTAATTTTTAAAAAAATATTGCTTTAAACGTGATGGATCTCTAATAATTATAACTGTACTATCTGTAGTTCAGTCAGGCTGCTTTTAGGACATATGCAAATGTTTAATATTCAAAAGAGGTTTTTCATATATTGATGCACCCTTACAAACTGATCTCATCATGTCTGTTTAAGGTTTAGCCGAACATTAGGAAGTGGCTGCTGTACCTGTTCAATAAATGGGAAACAACTTGTATGATATTCCAGATTTAGTGCTTGCTTAGTATGAAAACCGATGTTGTTTATCACCGTATAAGGCCTTGGCTGGATAGATGGATGGATTTAGTTCTAGTGACCAGCTTTGAGGGCTCTTTCTCTGCCACCTTAAAATTATATTTTTATGGTGTCTTCTTGTCTCATTCAGCTCAAATCTCCATTTTGACCTGCCACACTGTGGGCTGTTCTTTGTAAAGAGGTAGGGGGCAGCACCAACCACATGTTTGCACTTTATGTGTGTATCATTATCATATCTCCTCTATCATTTTTATATTTGATGTGAGATAGCCCAGTTTTCTCTTGCATGGTATAATAAAGTCATGAATAGGTCCAAGGAGCACCATTAGTCATGCAACAATTCTATCAGTAGTTTTTGTTGAGTTTCTCTAGCACTTTTAGACTGGTAATTGTCATAGTAACATGTTTTATAGAAGGTGAAATAGGTCATTTGTGATTAGCCTGCGTGAATATGATCAATGTGGTTTTTGAGCTTGCATTGTGTGGTAACACTTGACCTAACGTGAGATACAGTGGCAAAGAAACAGTAAGAAGAGAAACCTTCATTATGGTTTAATGACTTTAAACTGACCTTAGTATAAGTCTGCGTTTTTGTGTGTTTGCCTAAAATTCCTTGATATAAAACTGAACCTCTTAGCGTTACCCTGCCTGTCCAAAGGCGGGACAGTTTCCAGTGCAGACCCTAACAGTACAGAAGACAGGATAATTTGATTCTATTCTTTAGTGGTTGACAGAAAACACAATCTGATCGGCCCGTTCCTGAGAACAAAGAGGAGGAACCTTTGAAGCACATCTGAGTATCGACTCAGCGTTGATTCCTGATGCAGAAAAGCAGATAGAAAAACCTTTTCGGACCATGGAATACACTTCTCTTTGAATCATTGATTTATTTACTGATAATCAGGCTGACTTCCACTCAGGAGTGGATTTATTGGCTGGTTATGATTAAAAACAATACTGATATGTCATAGTCAAAATCTATGGTCCACCTCAGCAGCTTTATTTATTGTCACTTTCTTATTTAACAGATGCTCCCTAATTTCCTCGAGAACTTATTGACACGTAATATAATTCAAGCTGGATTGTATGATGTTGAGTTGGCCATGTAATGCTGGAGCAAATCATCCATAAATTATGATGCTTCCACCTCCATGTTTGACAGTTAGTGTAAGGTGGTGCTCACATTTGGTTTGTAACAAACATGCCCTCTGTTCTGGTGTAAAAATAATTTGATTTTGGACATATCTGTCCAAATAACATAGGACAAATGTCCTGGTGTTTGTCCACATTCTGGGTGATTAACTTTAATATGGACATTTTAATTTCTTAGAGCAAATGTTATCAGCTTTGGACACATTAAAGGTAAAAGTATGCAGTCTCTGAAGTGACATTTTAAAGTTTTTGGAGACTTATTTTAGCATCTAGTATCTAGACCTGACCATGTTGCTAATCGCTAAGAATGTCCTTCACTTCTACAACATTTTTCAATATGGTTGAATGAGTGATTTCAAATTCTTCTAAGACCCTTACCGTACACATAAGCTGCTAAAATTGTTTTTCTTTGCTCCTTTATCAGTTTTCTTCTAAATTTTCTTTGCTCTCATTTCAACTGTCGGGAGCAGAAAAAACTAAACGTATGAAGTTCAAACCACGGACTTCAACTGCACAGTAATGGTATTTTATTCTTGTGGATTTTATTTGATATACTTTTGTCTTTTCAAGGGTCTTGTTAAATTTTTAATTATACAAAATAAAATCAGCATTTATATTTATTCACAAATTCATATTTTTTTGCCCATGTCTGCATTTTATAGGAATCGTTACTGTTGGCATTAAATGTGACAAAACAGTTATTTCATAAAGTGATATTTTTTGTTATTCCCACCATTGATGAAACTGACATTGGTTGTTGGACTGTACTGAAATTCCCCATCCGCAACGTTTCCCCTGCAACAAATTATGAATTTATATGCAGGCTTTTTGCCCATATTTACCAGGAGGGGCAATAACGCCACATGGCACTGCATGAGCTTGAGAACAAGCTCGCAGTTTATTAAAAATCATATAAGTATGACTGAGAAGTCCAATAAACATGTGACAGCTTTAAAGTGGCTTCTTTTTCTCTGGAATGCTGAGGGCAAAAGCAGCGCCTCGATGGGCCGCATAAATCACTGTTGCTTCACGAACACTCCAGACTTGTTTGCAGGCTGTGTGTCAGTAAAACGTGCATTAGCTGAATTATTACCACTTCATGTTATGGGAACAATGGTGAAGTTAAGTTAAAGTAACCTTTGAAAACATATTAATATGTGTTAGAATTTATCTTAACAGTAACAATCATACTAATCTTTCTCTTTCTCTTTTCACTTTCAATTAAATGGAATAAAAAGGCTTTATTCTTCTGGAAACTAGTGTTAAACATGTCCAACTTTGCTCTGTGAAAATTTGATAAATGTAAGTAGTGTAGAATCCTGTGGTGGTTCTACTAATTTATGTTAAATTAATTATGGTAATAAAAATGTTCTTACAATCTCTAAGTTTATTGTACAACTACCCAGTCACAGAAATAACCCCTTTAATCTAGCCTTGTACTGGAAGGTGTATTGCAGATAGCAATTTCGGGCTTCATTAGTTAGCTTTTGCATCTTGGGCAAGTTTAAATGGGTGATAGGAAACTAGTTCAAGGTGTAACAGACTAATATATATTTTTTTGTTTTGTTTATTACAAGGGCCTTTTTTATATATCGTTATTTATAGGAAACATTAACATTGGCAATGATTCTACATTACAAGTTATTTCTATGCCTCCCCCCAAAGCGCCCGTGTTGGGCAAATTTGGATGTGCATTCTGAATAAAAGTGAATGTATAAATGAGAGCCTCAAAGACAAATTCATTTATATTTTTTTATAATTTATTGCAGGTTATCAAAATTATAACAACAACAAAAATCAAGATCAAATCACTCGTGTCTGCGCAGCGTACGCGTGAGGAACGCACGCGGCAGTGGCCTACAGAACTGACAGGCAGATGGTTGAGATCACTGGCTGTCAATTCATAGGTCATCACCTTGTGCCCCATTTGTCGTCGGCTGCTCACAAACGAAACCCGTCTCCGCCCGGCAACAGCGAGCCTTGGTAATCGGTTGGTCTCTGCAGGTAACAGCACCTCCACTGGAACTGACACAGCTTCCACATGGAGTTGCTGTTACACCCAGCAACAACCAGAAGGAATCGCTGATGACGGCGACGACGACTGAAGAACGGCTCCCACGTCCAGTTTCCTTCAAAGAGAGACAAGAGAAAGCACAGGGTTCACAACGCCGGTCCACTCCCAGGCGACTTTGACCTGACAATTTCCTCCCTCCAGTTTTTATAACCCGAAGTATAAACAGCATCATCGCTCACGCTCCTCCAACAGCCTGGCCAAAGGGCCAAGGCCTGTGCAGATAACACAGATTTTATGGCAGCTGCCAACATGAAGGCGAGTATAAGGGTGTGTCTGACCTGTGTACCTGTAGGCCCCACGTTTCTTCCTAACGCTGACATTTCTCCTCCTTAGCGCTAAAAACCTGTTCTGGCGGTCTTTCTGGACTGTTTTAGATACTTGAAAGTTTTTTTTCTAATTTGATGAGTTGCAGAAAAAAGCTAAACGTTAGAAATAACGGCTCATTTGTCTGTTTCGTGTATCGAGATCATTCATCACAAATAAAAAGGAAAAGACATGTTCTGGTCAAACCAAAACCAAAGAAAGATAAATATGGATTTTACCTTGCAAAAGTTAGTTTTGGGACTTATCCCAACCCCCCCCCCCTCCCTCCTTTACTCACCTTCAAATTCAACACTGCCTGGTGGATTTCACAGGAGAGGCCTAAGGTTCGTAGAGCAGCAGGTTGTCGACGTCCAGGAAGCCCAGAGGAGGTGATGGCTGGCTGAAGGAGGCGAAGCCAGCCTGGACGGAGAGGCAAGGGCGAGATTGCTGCTGGCTGTTGGGTGAGGACCCAGGTTTTGATGTGAGGGGCAGCAAAGACGGCGAGGCAATGGCAGCGAGGCACGACGGCCAGTTTAAGTCATCGGGAGTTGCTGCACGGTTAATCATTACATCAGCCGTCAATATTTAACCGGCTGAGCGCCCTACCCCTCGGTCCAACATCCTGATTCCACTCTGAGTGGCACCAAGGGTGGGACCGGGACTCGAGTACATCTCTTTCGTCCCTCCCTGCGGAAAATATGTATTCTGCTCCTCTTGTCGCCCTCTAGAAGAAACCCCTGGTCAAAAATAGGTAACTTTAACTGTGATTGGCGAAGGAAACGACTTGATAAATTGTTTGCATTAGAGTTTTGGTTTAATACAGGAGACCTGACTTTGGTTAGTTTTAGTATTAGTTTTCTTGAATGAAAGCCAAACTCAAAGGTGTGAAGCAATTCTCCACACTAGGAAGCCACCTGATCTGTTGTTATAGAGCAAGATTAGATTACATTACAATACAATAAAAGGTCAAAGGCTGCGTTAAAGATTGGTGGAGGCCGCATCGGTGCAAGCAGCTTCGCAAAATGTATTCACACCTCGTGGACTTTACTCATATTTTATCGTGTCGTAAACACGAAACTGGCCATGTTTTTATTGTTTTTTCTGTTGTATTGGCCGTTTATGCGACCAACACGAAGGAAAGTCAAAATGTCAAGTGGATGTCCAATGATGCAAATAACGTAAAAATAGAAATCTGACACAGATGTTGCGCATCTGTCAAGTGAATAATTCACGAAACCATTTGTTTCTTTGATGGCCGCAGGTCTTTTGGTTTACGACTGAGTTACTGAAACATTTCCCTGTTTCTGTAAAATAGGTTAAATCATTTTGGATGAAAAGTCTGTAAACAGCAATTTCCAAGTCCTAGCCCCTCTCTGGACTTTGACTGGACCACTGGCTGTACAGTGAAGGTAGTTGTCCTGCCGGAAGGTGAATCTCGCACCTATACTTGTTAACTCCAACAGGTTTTCATCCACGAATGCCTCGTGGTCGTCCCATCTCTCCATCAACTCTCACAGAGCTCGACCTGCAGAGGGAGAACCATGAACTCTTCTAGCTTTGTGTCAGCAATTTCTTTCTTTTCCACAATTGTCAATTAAATTCAGTCCAGTTATATGGCGCCAATTTACAACACATGTTATCTTGAGGCACTTCACAGAGAAAATAATTTAATTCTAAATAATAAAATAAATCATGGCCCATAAAGGACAGAATTGTGGAGCGCGCCAGCACAGATTCTCACACCTGAGCCGTGCTTTTCTGCAGCTCGTCCAGAGCTACTATGCAAACCATGATGGTTTCGCTAATGTAACACATTACAACACATTACATTAACTCTACTCACTATTTCGATTAGGGGTAAAAGAATAGAGAGGTTCTGACGGCAAACTCATGCTACATTGTTCTGATCTCTATTCTCTTGAAAGCTCCAAATATATGATAATTACATGGTTGTCCTCAGCAGTGATAAACATAGAACAGAATGCTGGTTATTACATATTGAAAGCTGCACATTGTTTTGAGTTGAATGAAAGTGAGTGGGCCCTACCGCGAATTTCTCACCTGCATTTCTCTGTCTTATTTCTTTTGAATCATGAGGGCAAAGGTCTGTTTGTTTGCATTGATATGATTCACAATGAAACTACTCTAAAACAATAAAAGAAAAAGACAAATCATTTGTTTTTCTGCTCTCGACTCGCACTTATCCCGCTTTTGACAGGTTTCGTGTTCTCACAAAACAAAATTTTAGTAGAAAGAAATATGAAACATGGTACTTCTGCTCTTATACCTGACATTTTGCCTAGTTTCTAAATATTTTTTTATTCATACACTTGAGCTATCTTATCTGAGGGATTGGTACACTTGAGAGCAGAGTCCAGTGTCATAAGCAGAGAGAATATCCACACAGCAGTTCTGCCATACAGATAAAGACTTTCCATACGGCTTTGAGTCGACAGTGACGAAGGTCATGATAACTGAGAAAGCAATTTAGATCAGATAGCTTCATCTGTACTCCCCGACACTCGTGCACGGTGTCACATGCATCCCCTCACATCCCAGCTTGGCCTCGCCGCCACTCTACGAGCTCGGTTCAGAAATCATTGACTGCTGAGGGGTTGTATATTCCATGAGCTCAATGACTAATTCAAGTTTAAAGCAGTCCGTGGCTCCTTTTGTTATCTAAAGCGAAGGTTTGCTTGTTTGTGGTGATTGTAACCTTTTTTCTTTTACATTTGATTGATCCTGGACTTTGGTTCAGTTGTAGTAAATGTGTCTGAGTGGAACAAGACAAACAAAAGAAGAAGAAAGAAACACGACAGAGAAATACATTCAGGGATTTCAACTTGTCAGTTTGGTACTTGCTGTCTTTCACTGAATTCCAAGTCCAAAAGTACTAAAAATAACTTCCTTCAATCATGTTTTCTCTAAAATTGCTTGTAAACGGGCTACTAACTTTTCAACATCGCTACAGTTTTATCAAATTACAAATGCAAACTTCAGTGCATTTTCTTTCATATTTTAGGTCAAACCCGAAACAAAGTAGAGCCCAGTTGTTAAATAACTGATGATGCATAGTTTTCTGTATTTCTTTTACATTTCTCTACATCTTAGGTGTCGTGTGAATTTGTATGGGGCCCCTTTTAATGACACGCGCTAAAGATAAAACCCAGCTAAAGCTATCGAAATCACGACTGTTGATTTGACACGTAAAGCCACGTGTTGGCGAAGGTGAAGGGCGAAAGAAGGCAGCTTGGAAGCAAGACGTTTAAGGGATGATGACAGGGACTAAACATCCCACAATACAATCAACAATTTAAACATAAAATATTGAAAGAGCAAAACTACCAGGATGTGGCTGTATGGCGTAGCTGACTATATTTAATTCTGATGAGAAGGTCAGGACCTTCACATAGGTAGACCTTTTGATCTGAAACGCTGATCTTCACGTTTGTATGCTGGGATTAGAGAAACTGAGATCTCTCGCCCTCTACTGCTGCTCAGCATATGTTACAGACACAGCTCTGCGGGATCCTGCTGCGGAAACCAGTATGAACTTGTTTTGATACATTTTATTTCTGCTAAAAATTAGACAAATGATGCTCTTTTCCAGATTTGAAAAAAGAAAATAGATGTGTATTTTGACAGGATATAGTGGATCTGTTATAGCGTATGGCATAGTTTGTCTGACACCAATCCGGTTTGTCAAACTTTCTCTAAAATTATAGATGTAAACTATAACAAAGAACAACAAGCAGTTTTCAAAGGCATGATCAATTGATTAAGTAATCAAAGTATAAACTGATATTAGCCTGGTAATCAGTCGAGCTATCATTTAAACCCACTTACTGTAGTTTTAATACTGTACGTTATTAATGATGGGTAGAACTTCTCGGTTTAAATGGGGTTTTTCATAACTGGAAAAACAACACAAAGTACAAAAGTACCGACAAATATAAGGTTGGACAATTGTGAGGTCAAACACTGATGTTGGCTGAGAAGATCTGGCTTGCACTCTCTGCTCCAGTTCATCCCAAATGTGCCCTATTGGTTGAAGTCACAACCTTTGCGTGCCACTAATGTTTATGCACATCCGTCGTTACGGACGCGTTGTGCAGTCAACATTAAGAGGTCGTCCTCAAAACGCTGCTACAGAGCTGCCGGTCTATTCAGGAGTCAAGTGGTGGTTGGCTTTACGCCACTGCTTCGGTTTAAACACTGCAGTTGGTACGTTAGCTGCTAAAATCTAACGTTTTTAAACCAGATTGAGTGCATAATTATACTAATTCAAAATGTCACTTTAAATTGTCGCTGTAATGGTTCACTTTAATGTTCACTTTAAAATGTCCCTTTAAAATGTCAATTAATATGTCACTTGCACTCAGAATTTTGATTGCTGCTATGTTCGAAGTACTATATTGTAGATTCTGGATCAATATTGTATATTCTGTGGAGTCAAATCACATTTCTCATTTAGTTCTTTATAATTTATAATGTATTATATATTTGCATTCCGATCCTCAATGCTGCTATGTCCGAAGTTATTCTGTGTCCATATTGTAGATTTTGTGTAGCTCAAATCCTATTTCTCGCATAGTTATTATATTCTTATATTTTATTACATTATTTAAAATTGCTATCAGGGTGTAAACTGGACCAGGGGATTAGAATTTTCGTCCCACCTCATGTACCACATGTGATGTGATGACAAATAAAGATTCCTTGATAATGCATGTTTAATTTCACACAGACTAAAAGTGTTTCCTAAAACAAACAATTTTAAGGATCATCTTCCTGATCATCAATTTACAATCTGAAGACAGAAGAAGCCACCATATTAATTATTGTGTGGATGTTCATATTTACCCAGTTAAAACTAATCTGCCCTTAAACTTCAGTAAAAAGTATTAAGTGTTTCAAGAAACAGTTTTATTGATTCCGAGATTGAGAACGTTGACCTACAGACAGGTGAGCTTAACGGTGTCTCAAGTAAAGCCGGCACTACGGCTGGTGACCCCGATGTGACGACCTGTTACCACAGATCAAACTTGGACTTTACAATCACCTTACAATGTTAGAGAAAGCTGTCAAGGTTAAACATAAAATCCAAAAAAGCATTGGTGACGGTTGATTACCTAATTGGCCTTAAAACCAAAAAAAAAGAAGTTTCAAATAAATCAAGAGAAATTTTGATTGCATTTTAATTTTGATTGCATTGTTTTTTGTTATGCCTGTAAACTGGATTTGGGACCCATGTGTTCACTTAAATTGTACAGTTATCCATTTTAAGAACGTATTCAACCACTAAAAAAAACTCTCAAAACAGCAGCGAAAGAAATTAAATATTGGATAAAAATAAATATCCTCAGGAATTGGATATCAAATGATATGGACCAACACGAAAACTCCAGGAAATGTATTTTTGTTTAAATCTACACTTTATTTAGCTCTGATACTTAAAGCACATACAAAAGGTCAAAGATCCAGAAAATGAGCGTGTTTTAGCTGATTTTCAGTGTTAGTGAAGGAAATGATGACAATAAAAGTTCTGTACAGGCGTTTCTGATGCTCTCTCCAAATTCCAGTAAATTTTTAGTAACTCTTAAAAAGTCCATCAGTTCCCCCTCTATGAACACATAAAAGTTTAAATCTACAGCTACTTTACAGTACATAACAATCTAGTCACGAAAAAGTAGAGTGGGACAAACAAACACTGACAATTAAAGACACAACAAAAACTCTAACAGACAGGATGGATTAGGATTCCTCTCTAATGGGAGTGCAGCCCGAGAAGAAACTGTTCTGAAAGCTGGTCAGTAGCCGCTTCTTCTTCTTGAGGAAGCTGACCGTCGTCCTGTCCTCCTCGTTCTCTTCCTCGCCCTCATCCTCCTCGGTCAGGCAGGGTTTCCTTATCAACTTCAACTCTGCGGTGCTGTGGCCCATGTCCCCGATTTCCTTCAGCACCTGCAGAGGCATAATAGTGTTTTTACATATTAATAAGAGGCATGTCATTTTCTCTTTCACGTGACACCTGCACAGCTGTTCTCTAAAGGCCTCGGAGGATTAATGGAGAACAAACAGCATCATAGAGACTGAGTAACAAAGCAGGGAGAAAGTGAAAGTTTAAAGAGGGAGGAGCTACCTTATAAAACAATATCCCAAGCTTTATAAGAAAAATGTTCACTACCACTCACTACTGACTGTCAGTTCATTATGATCAATTTGAAACACACTAAAGTTTGTGTCTCAACAACATGCAGAAGCGCTTAGTGGTGTCCTTTGTTTACCTTCTTGGTGGGGGTGCAAGACGGAGGCTTGAAGAAGGTGGAGTTCTCAGGACTTTCACAGGACGGGTCCTGCAGAGAGTCTCGTGAAACACTGTCTGCAACACCTCCGTCCTGAAATGAGCGAACGGTTCAAAAGTGAGATCCGAGGCCAAGCTCGATCTTTCCTGCCCTTATTTAGACCAAGAAACCTTAAGTCACACTTATCTAAAAAAAAAAAAAAAAAAAGGACAAATATTTTTACATTTAAAAAAAAATTCCTGTAGTTACTTAGGTTCTGTTTCCCAATTAGTTTTTTTTCTTCAATTAATCAAATTGAACATTGTTTGAATTTATAATTAAAACCATTCCGTAACTTTACACCAAGATCTGAAACACATCTTTATCAGTTCTCACTCTGACACTGTGGAAAAAGAAATGAACCTTTAAAGGTTGTAAGAATTTTGCCTCCATTAAAAAGAAAACCTTTATGGCGTCAGGGATATTGTTATGTTTTACCCTGAAGACAATTTAGAATATTAATAATTCCATTAACTTGAAAGTTTCAGATTGGATAAATCAAGTATTAGTTGGTTCACAATACCTAACTACAATAGCAATCATTATATAGTCTCTGTGCCCCACATGTAAGTTACCCTTGCAACTCGAACAGCCCGGAGCGACTCACCTCAGCCGTCACCTGGTTATCCAGGTTTCGACACTTCATGTGGTCGCACTGGCAGTTCTCGCCGCAGGTCATCTTCCCTTTGCGACACCTGCACTGCTTGTTGCTGCAGCGACCCTTGCACGCGCACTAACAAGGAGACACGAGCAACATGGTTCAAGGCTATCCTGATTCAGAGCCCAGCTTAGTGATCACCCAATTGATCAGTCCCCCCCCTTCTTCTTTGTATTAAATATGATGACTGTAAGCCAGAGATGTATTCCACAGTAGAGCTGCAGTACATGAGAAAATGGGGCGATATCAGTTGTAATAAATGCTAATTTTCCTTACTGATCTTCAACTAAGCTCCACATTTTGTAACCATCATCTCAGTCAGACTTCAAAGTACAGGCTGATTTATACTTCCTGTTGACTTTGAGTTTATCTTTAGTCGTAATTTTTTAAGTATTTTTAGAGTGAATCGTTCTGAGTGCACTTATATGTCGATTCTAAAACCGGAGTCTAAAGGAAATATCTGTATATATAAAAAACGGTGTTATAATGAATAAAATAAAAGTTGACATGATTGAATAACTGGATACTAATTCATGACATTTGGAACGTAAAAACTGTCTTTCGTATAGATACATAATAAAGAGGATTACAAATAAAAAAAGTATTTTAGGACCTTAAAAAAATCTTCAAGCTCATCAATATTTTCTCATCCTGATTGTGTCATTATGGTGCTTCCCTTTGCGAAGACTGTCAAATTATACATCCGGTAACTGATTTATTGATTTCCTTGTGCCTGGTTGGGTTTCATTTAATATCATGTTTTGCTCATAAAATATAAAGACGGGGGCTGAAGGTGGCTTCTAATTATCAATAAAGAAAAAGGATGTTGTTAAAAATCTGTTGGCATCTGAACAAAGATTAAATTCTTATATAAATCTGAGTTGGATTTTCCTGGATTACGTATAAATTCCTACAGTTCCAAATATTATAAATTACAAAAGGACCTTTGGTGTGGGATTAAACCCACAAAAATAGGTAAATTGATCCTTTTTATTTTGGAACGTGTTTTATCTAACAACAAGAACTCATAAAAGCACACCTGATAAACTGAGAAGCATGAAAATATTTTCATGTCACCACGGACCCTAGAGCTCGGGTCAGTCTTACCCCGGTGGGTTTGGGTTTCCTTGAGGCTCGCCGTCCCTTTTCAGCCATTTCTGGACGCCACTCATCCTCTTCCTCCTCGTTCTCGTCCTCGCTGGGTGACAGCAGCTCCACTACATTGATGGTTGTGTTCAAGGCAGCTTTGGCAGTGGTGGGCCTCTTGGGTTTGGGCTTTTATTTGTGGAAAAACAAAAAAATAAAAGAAGGCAATCAAATGTTAATTTAACTTAACGCCCCCAGTCTATTAACAATTTAAATGGTAGTTTTAAACCATTATATAAACACGTGCTCTGGGTATGGCTGAACTATCAATCGTCTTCAACCGAAAATTGCGATTTTGGGATCGTCAAAGCTGTGGTTTTTCTCTGTGCTCCAATATTTTAATCAGTAATAATAATAATAATTTAATCAATAATTTCACATGTGTGCCCAATGCTGGTGTAGAAAGGCTCTGTGTCAGTCTACCATCAGAAAGCTCTCCACTCCAATTAGTGGAGTAAAACAACTTACTTTTGGAGGAACATACTCGAATGAGTCGTCTGGACTCATTTCATTTTTAAGTGCCGGCATAAGAACTTTCTTCTCACTTGCCAGGTGGAGAAATGATAGTCTCTGAGGTGGGAAAAAAGAAAAGAAAAAAAGAGTGTTCTTTAAGCCTGTGTAGATCATTGGATAACAACTGCATCTCTGCCTCAGCTTTCCCAAACTCCATTTCATTGGGAACAAAACTGAGCTGTAAAAGTAATAAATCATCCATTTTACCAAATACATTGAATGCCAAATTACAGATGATAAATCTTTGGCTTCAACCACACAACACAAAAGCCGTGGCCAATGTCTTTCATATAATAGATTATAAGTTTAAGAACACATTAAAACACTAAGGCATCAACTTGCAGGACAGATGTAAACTTCAATCAGCTTCTATTCTTTTCTTCCTTTAGGTCATTATTAAAATGCCATCACCGGCATTTCAGATGTAGCTAAAACGGTTTCTAGCCCTTACAAAAGGTGACTCACGTTCCTTAAGAGTCTTTTTGAGTAAAATCTATTAAGACCGAGTGATTATTTTCCCACTTGGACCTGAGGTGGGACAAAGCTGAACAGGTCCAGGTCCATCCTTCACCTCACAGATAAGATTTGAGTCCGAATAAAGCCGGAGACATTCAGTTTGGTGTTTGCTCAGAGTCCAGTAGCTCTTACTAACCAAATAAACAGGATTTTGAAGATTTATGAATTAGTAAAAGCTAGAAAGTATAATTTAGGTTGATTAACATTTAAGACTGTTATTCTATTATTTGCATCAGATTTCCCCCGCCCTATTCATCAGTCAGCTTCATATCATTTAACCATACTTTTCACGAACTGCACATTGTTGTTAAGATTTGTTGCAGTTAAAATAAAATCTTTCACAACTTATTTCTTATTATTTTTGCCTATTATGGCCCACAGATAATGAGCACCCAAATTCAGTCTCCCAAAATTACAATATTGTAAGAAAAGATGCATCAAATTCGTAGAAAGTTTAGTGGAAGGAAAGAAGTGTGAAAGGTAAAGTTTTTTTTTGTTTTTCTTGTATAGTCATGCAGAAATATTCCCGACTTAAGAGAAATAAAAG
This sequence comes from Orestias chungarensis, assembly GCA_032876305.1. Classification (NCBI taxonomy): domain Eukaryota; kingdom Metazoa; phylum Chordata; class Actinopteri; order Cyprinodontiformes; family Cyprinodontidae; genus Orestias; species Orestias chungarensis. The sequence continues at coordinate 4,409,946 of JAVLVB010000078.1, read as the reverse complement.
TACGATGGTCAGAGAATAATTTAGGCATTTGATCCATTTTGATTGATTTTGCCTCCTGATGATATTCAAATAACCAAATGCAGGGATTACCTGTCTGTATTGCTCATTTTGCTCCACTAGTTTCTGGTTCTGTTCACTTAATTTGCGCAGTTTTTCAAGCTCTTCCTCCTAAAACAACAGCAAGAAATGAATTACGCTTCAGGACCAGATTTTAAATGATCTTGTAAGAAGAGACAAGACACACCTGGACTTTGAGGCGATGGAGAAGATCCCTCTCTCTCGAGCTCGTCTCCTCTTCCCGTTGCGGCTCTTCTGACACCTCACATATGGGTTTGCTCCTCAGCTGGTTGAGGAGGTAAAGAACCTGCAGGGAAAAACCCCCCAAAGAAGTTTTAATTGGACAGAGCTGGGACCATCGATCCGGTCTAAAAACCTATGCTTGGTTACGTGAGTCACCTTCTCCTGGTGCCTCTGCTCCAGCTCCACCAGCTGCTGCTGATGCTCCATGTCCATGGTTGACATCACGTTTCTCTCTTCGGCCAGCATCTTCCTCAAATCTTGGGAGTTTCCCTTCTCCTGTTTCAGCTCACTCTCCAGCTTAGAGATGGCCGTTTTAGCCGACACCAGCTGAAAGTGAAATGAAACAAAAATAAAATAAGCGAACAGGACATAATCGTCAGCGAATGCATTATTATTATTATTTTACCTCAGCCATTAGAACACGGACGGCACTCTTGGCATCCACTATGCTCGTGAGGCTGTCGACGCGTTGTTTCAAACGCCCCTCACCATCGGCCACTAGGACCTTCTGCTGCAGGTCAGCGATCTGGGCATTCCTGGGAGTGAGCAAACAGTCAGCGCGATTGCTAATATATACAATCTGTAACCGGACGGCTTCCGCTGTCCTCCAGTTTGCACGTCTCACCTGAGGCCCATTTCAGTCTCCAGGTTCTCCACCTGCTTGGACAGAGGCGTCTCCAGTGCCCCGTGGCTCTCCAACTCCGAGATGATCAGCGTGCGACGCTGGATTAAAACATCCAACCGAACCAAACTGATCAAAATCCTTTCCTCTACGCTGGATTTTCTTTTTCACATTTCTTAGCCTCCCTCGAGACAAATGTCTCAACCTACTCTGATTTTAGGAGCGGGTCTCTCTCCGGCCTCCATTTGCTGCTTGAGGTTGCTTATCTCCTGAGCCAAGACCTTCCGGTCATCCAGCAGGTCGTGAAGATGGCGGCGTGCCTCCTCAGTGCTCACCATCACCTCCACTTCGTTAAGCAGCCACGTCTAAAACCAATTAAGCCAGATAAAAGGCAGCAGCGTCACAACTTCAGAGATGTTTGAGGGTGAAACCTAAACGTCGTTACCCACCTTAACTCGTGCAGCAGCTCCCTCCATGCCTCTGTTCTGGGAATCTTTGCGCTTCTCTGCAGCTTCGCTTCTCTTCTGCAAGGCGTCTTTCAGTCTTTTGTTAGCAGCAGCTGCCTATCATGAAACAAACAGCCCAGGCCTAGTAAACATGGGGGGAGACTGATGGATGTTTATGTGTTTTGGCAAACAGTAATGTGTGTATATTTATTATTTTCAATGATGCAGGGGAGGTTTTTATTTTTTCATAAAGACCAATCTACGTTTGGACATGGCCTTAATATGCTGAGGTGGAAGCTAACCTCCTCCGTTTTGCGCCGCAGGATATTGGCTTGCTTCTGGAAATCCCTCTCCAGCTTCAGCAGCTCATACTGCCGTTTACGATCCTGTAACACGCGACAGAAAAACACGAGACTTAGTTTGTCTTTACAGCTTTTAAAAAAATAAATAAACAAGTTTCACCGTTTACCAACCTTTTCCTTTAGCTGCAGGACTTCCCTGTCCTTCTTGCTCTTCCACGTCCTGTACTTCTCAGCATCTTCCCTCATCTGCTTCATGAGCTGCGTTCGCTGCGTCTTCATAGCCTTTTGGAGACGCACGACCGGAACAATTAGAACCAACTATTTTACACACGATTACGACAGGGTGGCGTAGGCTTCAAATTGACGGCTGTCACTCTTTGCATATGTGAAACATAGTTACAAATGGGAAAGATTATTGCAGAAGGATAATATTTAACAATGAAATGAATATTTCTATATGCACATTTTTTTGAGTTAATTAGCGTTAAAAATGTACCATTGTTTTATGTATAGTTCCCTCCATCTTCCCATTAGCAAACGTTAAAATCTTGTGTCAGATCAGACCAGATCCGTATTCTCCATCATGTTTTTCCCTTTTAGTTTAGGTAGACTTGTTTTTTAAAAATAACAGTAATTGTGTTTTTTGTATCTTTACTTCATAGTAACCACAAGACATTGTGATAATCACATTTTTAATCCATATCGGCCATCTGCACTATACAACATAAATTAAGAGTCTTCCGTGTTTAAAAGGTAGAAAACTGTTTTAAAAAAGTGGTTTAAAATGTCGTTACCTGTATCTCATGCATAAGCTTGCCGACTCTCTGAACAGACGATTCCTTCAATTTCAACAGTTTCGACTGATCAAGGAGTTTCTTCTTCATGTCGACGAGCTGAGCTTCCAGTTCCTGGAGTCTCTTCCTTCGCTGCTCGCTGAGCCTGAAAGATGGTGATGGGTGTGATAAGTACAGGGACTATTCGTTTTAAATCAGATCTCTGAAGAAGGGGAGGATAGGTTTGTCATACTTGGCCTGGTTTGTGTCTTTCTTTGCCGATTGGAGAGCTAAAACCAGGTCCTCTTTTTCCTTTTGCAAAGAATCCACTGCCGACTGGAGGGTTTTGACATTTTTCTGGGCGAGAACAAGACGAGACGGATAATATATCTGGACATTTCAAGACCAGGTCGAAAGAAGCGGCGGCACTCATTTGGCAACAAACAGCGAGCTCTGGTCTTACTTGGTGCACTGACTGCATGGGCTCCAGCTGGCTGTCGTTCTCACACATTTTCCTCACGTAAGCTTCCTTCAAGCTCAGCACTTTGTTCAGCTCTATGAGCTCTTTGGAGAGCTGGGCTTGCCTGAGAGCGTGATTGGTTGTAAAAACCTCCGAGGAGTCCTTGGTCAGGGTGGAAAAAACACTGTTAAACTTTGAATTATTAAACAAGCAAAACTAGATCAGAGAAGAAAGTTTGTATTTGTACAGATGACGACTGCTCGGGTGGATTCGCGTTGCTACTAGCTGCCGCCTCGGTTACGTCCTCTCTCGCAGACATGGCGTCGATGGAAGCAGAAATACAGTCGCTCTCATTCTTAAAAAGCAAATGCATAGCAAAAAAAGAAAGGGCATTTTTAAGTGCTGCACTATCAGCCAGATAAAATATAAATCTGATTTAGAGATTTCAAAGCACTTCTGTGTTTGTTGGAATATAATCTAAGCTGGTTTATGTACCTTGAGCTCCAGGATGAGCTCTTGTAAGTTCTTCATCACTTCCACGTTCTCCTTTAATTCCTGGTCCTGCAGTGTATTCAGAACTTTCTGAAGATCAACTGTGCACCTGAAAGTCAGAAGAGTTTACAACCATATATTAAAAAAAACTATCAACCATTATTTAATAATGTCCACATAGCAAAGGTTTTCACGTGACACGATTCGTACGGAGATTGAAATATATCATCATAGCTCAGCTACAGGGTGATACTAGAGAAGAGCTCAGTAATGGCCCACAGACTAGAAGTCAGCTCATTTGAAACTAAAGAGCAGATTGATTAAACGCAGCAAAGATCCTAGACATTACGTATTTAACAAAAAGAAAGAAAAAGAAAAATGGACTTATAAATTAATAAAATTAAACATGGTTGAATTACACAACCAAAATGAGAACAAGTTAGAAAAACGTCTGCTTCTCTTTTTAGCAATGAGAGAAGCGGTTTTTCCAGAACTGCAGTCTGTAGAGGCCTGGATTTGGAGACTCTTCCTAAAGCTGTTCAGGTTTGATGGTTCTGAGAACTTACGCTGCATGGTGTTGAAGTTGCTCCAGTTTGCTTTGCAGCTTCTCGTTTGTTTGTTCAGTCTGAAATTCAAAGCGGAAAAAAAGCCCCGAATTAAAACGCAAATCTTCTAAAAATGACTTTAGAGCAGCAGTGTTAACAGGTGTCTCCTCTCTGAGGTACCATAATTATCTTCTCAAACATGAGGGCCGTCTGTCCGGCGGCCTCACTCAGCTCCCTGCACAGCTTGCTGTTCTCATCCTGCAGAACGCAGTTCTTTTCCAATAGCTTGCCCACGTCCTCGGCTGAGCTAGGCCTGTAAAAGAGAGCCAAAGCAGAGGTCATACCCAAAGGTTTATGTGTGTTTTGACGTCCTCCTATTTTAACCCCAGTTCTTACCCAGAGAGCACAGGAGCCACACCTCCTCGTGCATGCAGCAGCATAACCTGCAACTCTTGAACCTAAATAGAGGGTAAAAGATGAGAATCAGAGTTTGCATGTTGTAAAGCGCAAAAACACAGAAATCTCAGCAGAAAGGTGTGGAGGAACTAAATATCTAAGCATAACCTGCAGGCATGTCATAACGGGAGTTTTCACCTCGATTTTGATTTGGTTTCTCAATACCTGCTGTTTAAGTCGATTCATTTCAGCCGCTCTGGGGTCGACGTTTACGACGGGTTTGTTTTTAATCTTGCGGGCTCTGTCGGCGTATCGCAGCGTGTTGATAGTTTCCTCCATGTTGGAGTCCGCGGGACTGACGCATGCTATCATCAGAGTGTGGCTGTTTCCTCCGAGAGAATCTAAGGAGGTGCAAACAACAGAGCTTTTTTTTTTGAAGAAGCAATTACGGTCCCACTGCTTTTGTGATCTGCACTGTTGTATCGATGAAATGCCCTAAACTGTCAGCTTTTATCCTTTCTTTAATAATAAGACAGAGTTCTGCGTAATAAAACCTGAATCTGCCTGAAACACTTTTTAAAAGTTTTGAAAAAGGTATTATCTTTGTTAGATGATGCTCAAAGTAACAAAACAGCATCTGTGCTAGATCCAAGTGACCAGGGGGACTTTTCAGCATTTAAATCAAAGCCTACCCTGCAGCAGGCGGGTGAGTTTGGAGTCTCTGTAAGGAACAAAGGTGTTTTTCTTGCCGTCATCCCCCAAAGCGCTGATCACATTACCAAGACACAAAAGTCCACGGTTGATACTGATTCCTGCAGATAAAAATAAACAAGCATAAGTGCTCACACAAAAGTCAGTTTCGTTATCCTCTGGGAGGCTAATATTACGCCGCCGACTAAATATGGCGTAGCGGCAAAATGCAGCATCGATGAGTCGCTTGTATAGAAAGTGGGGACCTCAAACTATATACCAGTTTTTAAATTGTGTTGATAGGCCATGTAAAACCAGAGTTATGATAAAGCATTTACACTATACACACAGAACACACGTGTGTGTTCTATGTGTGCACGCATCTCATAAACACCGGAAAAATGAGCTTTTCACAGACGGAAACAAAACAAAACAATAACACAACAAACCCCCTGTCCTATTGGTGGAAAGATGCATCACGGTAATCCATCAACGGGAAAACGGAAATTTGTGGCATTGACACGACGGCGGAGACACACAGAGAGAGAGAGAGGTTTTGAAAGGTAAGATAATCAGGCGATTGATGAATGTGGAACAGCAGTGGAGCTCTTCCTCGAGCTAATAACTGCGATTTCCCTCTGGGATTAATAAAGTATTTCTGATTCTGAGCTGGAGGCAGCAGAGGAAAACGGAGCGTAACGCAAATTAGAGCCAGAAAGCTGTGACTTTAACAGGGGGACAATCAATGGTTTTTATTGGAGGAGAGAGAGAGGAGGAGCCTCAGACGAATCGGTAGATCTGCCCAGAGGACGGGACGGCGGCACGCCCACCAGGTCGTGATCTCTTCTGGCTCAAGCAGCAGAGTCAAGCAATTTCTCTGAGATATTGCCTGCATTTTATTTTATTTATTTATTACTTCGTTATGTGATAAGTGTACATAGGTTTTGAAATCAACAATTTCTATTTGCATCTTAAGTTTTAAAATTGGTTTGTTAAAAATATTTGAGAGAAATTTCATTGTTTTGTAAATAGCTGTACAAAAAACACCTGAGGTAATGCCTGCATGTTATGCAAAAAAGTTATAAGTGACTTTGTTCTGTGAAATATTGTATGTTGGTTTTGAAAACTTTTTTTCAACTCAAATTTTATGTTTTTTGAATGATTTTAGGTCCGCTGTGTTAATATGGTATGTCAAAATGGAAAGATAACTATAAATCCACAAAGGGAAGGTTGTGCTGAAAAAAATGATACCAAGCAATGCAGGGTAAAAAATTTTGTATGGTAAAATATAAAGATAAAATCAAAAGTAGTCAAAAATGGCCAATTATACCCTGGTCTCCAGAGGGTTGATAAGAAATAAGTGAGAGATGATGTAGAAGTGATTGTGACTACCTTCTTTTAGACGGTCTCCCTCGGCTTTGGTTTTCTTTTGTCTCTCTGAACCCGCCAAATCAACAAGGTGAAGCTTTGACACGATTGAATCCACTCTGCAACAAACATTTGCATATTTATTTAAATCAGAGAGGAGAGGAGGCCATACTTTATTACCAGGAATCGGGGTGCGCTAATATCAACTAAAGCAATTACAGGCCCTGTAAGAACGCTTACAAGTTGAAGAAACCGTTCTATGGTAAAAGTTACGAATGAAGCAATGCAAATATTTGGGCCGATGCCCGATAATAATATTGTTATAACCAATATTTAGCAATGTTATACATCCTTATCCGGTTAACATCTTTGGGGGAAAAACCACCACACCAGTAACATAAACATTAAAAAAAGGAAAACAAACTAATATTGGTCCAATTTTAATTATGTAAAATTGTTCATTAGGCTGGAAAATCACATCAAATTACTCCTGCACACCTGCATCTGTCGTTCTACTTTTAGAAACTCTAGGAACCGCCAGTTAACGTGCAGTCTGAGAGTGAAGTGCTCTGTTTGGGACATACAGATTTTTTCTTAAAAAAAATGAAAAGAAAAGACAAATATTAGCTGTGTAGGTTCTTCATGCCCAAACAAAACACAAAGCTTTGTTCCTGTTGCAAGTTATAAAACAAAAAAAAAAAAAAA
>JAVLVB010000078.1:4377638-4402747 GCA_032876305.1 Orestias chungarensis | reverse complement strand
TAATTTTGTCATTTGAAAAAAAAAAGACAGGGGTCAGCATCCTGAACACGAACATGCAGACGTTGTAATGACAGAGAACGCGTCGGCAACTGACTTTTGGGGGCGCTTCCGAAAGCATATAAAATACAAAGAAAGGTATAAGAAGCTGACTTGTCTGATCCTCTGCGTTGCTCCAGCGTGATCGTGAAAATGGCATGGGATCGCGAAGACGCAGCGTTCATCGCTGTGGACCCCACTGTGCGTGCGGAGTTGCCGATTTCCAGACAGCCTACCATCTCCGGGGCGGAAAATACCTGCCTCTCCGTCAGCCCGACAATCTACGAACAAAAGGTTTGATAAACATCACATGTTCATACATGTTTATATCATAAGGTAGGACATTAAAGTACAACCAAACAATGGTGTTTTTTTTAAACCAAAAACATTTATTGAAACAAAAGCAAGCAGTCTCAATACAGCATTTCATGCTGCTCACAATTCGACTTGTTTATCACCTTCATGTTGAGTCTGACGCTTGTCATTCATGTTCTTTCTAATTCAGCACAAACAGATTTTACTTTTTTTTTGGCCTGTCCATCAGTGGTCCATGAACTTGATAAACTTCACTGCAGTGTGTTAACTGTGACATGAGTTTGTTTGCGTTTGCAGAGCCCCACAGGGGCTCCAGAACCTCCTGCTCAACGCTCAGAAACATGTTTGTTTGTCATGTATTTGCTGATGGTGCCTTTTATTCAACTCGGATGTAAGAGTTGGGAACTATGCCAGGGCCAAATTGAGAGGCTCGGATGGTGCGTCTGGATTACGCTGTTTAACGCGAAAGTTATAAACTTAGCTTAGGACCGACATAACTGCTACAGACTCTGGCCACAGAGTTGCTGCTCATATGCTACATTATCACCTAGATGGTGGCCCTGGCATTACCTCCATTAGTCCACTAATCTCAACTCAGCCCCAGCCTCATTTCTGATCTGCCATTATTACTATGCAACTGAGGTTAAGTTAGATTCTCATGACAGAAATCTACTCGGAGCGCTTTAAGCCCCGAGAGGCACAATGAATGGATGATGGATTTATTTACGGGTTGTCTAGCGCCAAGAAGGCTTAGAATGGTCTCATATAACACACGGGGGTCTTTTGCTTCCTTAAAATGTGCGAGAACTTGCGCGGCATTCGTCACCCTGCACCACAGGGTCCTGATTTTCATGCAGCGCTCGTGGTTTTGGAATGTGGCTAAAGGGCAAGCAATGCTAGGTGTTTCTGTGGCTCTTCCAGTGTCTCTGTTATCTGTTGCAACGGGAAGATGCCTTAGCTCAGACACCACTTCCATTGGGTACATCCAGTTTGAAGTGTCACAACGGTGGGGTACAGCGGATCACTTTGGCGTCGACTGTTTAAATTCCCGCTCTGATTGACCCAGGAAATGTATTGGTCGGTTCATGGACCAAGCAGCTGGTTGTAAACATTCAGAACACCTACATTCCAAAGTTCAGAGGTCACAAAAATGTCACCTGTAAAGGTTACATTATAGGTTCTACCTGAAATTTAATCTGAAAGCCGAATGATCTCATTAATCAACCTAAACTCACCTTAATGCCTTCTTTAGGGTCCTCCCGAATGCAAATGGTGGGTTTATCTTTAGAAGAACACAGCAAATCTAATATGTCTTCATTATATATCTGCAATAGAAAAGCAAACATTATAAAATAATATTAAACTTTTGCTTTACAAATGGAATTTATGGACAGCATTTGAGGTGTGTATCAGCCAACCTCCAGGTAAGATACAGCCAGGCAGAATTCAGAGTCTGCTTTCTTCTCTTTCTCCTCAAAGATCCTCCTGATGACTCGGGGAATAACTCCGACTGAAGGCTCGTTTTCCTGAGCTGAGGTGTATGTTCCTCCCATAGAAAAGGTTTTTCCAGACCCGGTCTGTCCATATGCCAAAACTGTGGCATGGTAGCCTAACAGATAAGACGTTTGGCAAACCGTCATGTGACAAGTTTGCTCATTCATGTATGTTATGCTGAAAACTGGAATTTTATGCAGTTCATATTATAATATAGTCCAAAAATGGCTTCTGATGGAGCTGCTGCTCAGTCAAAAGATAATCTGCCAAAATTATTAGTCACAAAGTAGAGTTACCTTTGAAAAGTCCACAAAGTAAAGGCGAGATCGCAGTGCTGAACACTTCCTCCTGTTCAGCAGTGGGATCGAACACGTAATCGTAGGTGAACGCTTTCTCTGTGCCAACGATAACCTGAGAAGAACCCAAAGCATCCAAACTTTGAACACAACAACTTTAATCTGATCAATACACCACAATCTGACCTACCTGTGGATCGCCGGGAACAAACGTGAGACACGACTGACATCCCTCGTTGATCTCCTTCGACACTAATGGGCGACATCTTACTGCGACGCGCACCGGGATAACTTTTGCATCTTCAGTCGTCATGGTGGAAGACTCCCGTAAGCACCTTCATAGAAACAGTGACAAACATTGGTTTGACTCAAACAGGGACACTGATAAAGTTTTACTGTACATTTATAAATGGCTCAACTAAGTTAAACCAATTGAAAGGCTTTGTTTGCTATGGGGTGTATTCTGACACACTGTTACCATCAAATGGCCAAAAAAATACCTCGTTAACAACCGCTCTCCAGAAACACAAGATAGAAACAAAAATCGGTTGTTCTTATTGGCCCCATACCACTGTTAAAAAATAACTAACATCAGTCGACATCGATTCTCAAACTGTGGTACCTAGTGTGACATTAAAAGGTACTTAGAAAATTATGAATGAAACAAATCAAGTAAGATGAAGAACTGAAAACCTCACAGAAACCAGGATTTTGGGTTATGCAATGTTCCATTTACTTCTGAGTTGAAGCCTGGGTCTGTAAAAACAACAACAACAACCTACGCCCAGATTTACCCCCATTTCTACTTTGTGAAGTACAAGCTACAGTGCAGTGAGGGCAAAAACAGTGAACAACAGTTATCAAATCTGACATACCCTGATCAAAAGGACTGTGCAAATAAGTGGGATAATTTTAAATAAAATATAAAACATTCATAAGAAATGCTGTGGAAACAACAGCCTGGTTGAACATAACCATGAAAACTACCTGAAAAGAGGAAAATAACAGAGAAACCTACACTATTTGTAGTGAAACCCTGTGTCTGGATAAGCTTGTTGATCTTAATCAGTGTTTCAAGAACACAAGCTAAAACACTGGATGAACATGTTTTACATCCACAGCTCGTCCTTGCTAAGCTAGCTGCGGTTATTACCCAGACGTTACCGTCAACGTACCTTTTTAAAGTGTTCAACGGGGTTTAAGACGAAAGCTGCCTCCGTTAGCTGACTCTGACGGCGGGTTTCCTTTACAGCCGCATAATAATGCGACTTTTTACCGTCCAATGTGTTACAGGCGTCCTTTAGTAGTGTATTTGGATTCAAATCTCTGAAAAGTTGTTGCTCCTCCCGCCACTTTCAAACCCGCAGCTCCGCCTGCTCCTTCTTCTTCTACTTAAAATAAGTCGCACGATCAACGAAGGAGAACAGCGCTACGGACATCTACAGGCCAAAAGTGGACACTGCAGTTCTACCCATGGACAACAGTGCAGATTTTTTCTCTGCTTTTTTTTCCTCTTTTTTTTTTTTTTTTACAATGTCGATGTTAAAATAGACCAAAAAATGTTTTATAAGTTATCAGAATATAAAGGAATATACATATAAAAGAATATTACTGAAGCGCTTTATTGATTTAAAAAAGATCTGGGGTCAATTTAGCTGTTGATTTTCTCTGATAAGTCAAACCTTTCAAAGTTTGTATCTGGATAAAAACTGTAAAATTAAATTGTCTAAAGGTTTACCTCAGAAATACAACTTTTTCAACGAATCCACTTGTCTGCTTTGCCTAAGGAAAACTTTATAATACTCGCTGTAAAAGCATTAACTTTGCACTTCTGAATCAGTTTGCATCTGATTATATCTGTCCTACAAACAATATGATAAAGTCTCTTTTAGTGAACACCTGTCAACAGGTAATATTATTCCATAATTAACTGTATAGATTTTTGCAAGTGTTTTCTTTCTTGGTTTGATCTTTCAGATATTTGAGTACAAAACATTTACCCAGTTTGGTATGATTGTTTGTGAGTTCTGCCTCTCAAACATGTGATGGATTGTTTGCATAGGGTTTGTTGGTAAATAAGATGTAAAAGGCATGATTGAAAACTATAAGTAAGGTAAAAAGAAACTGATGTTTTAAAGGAATTAGGGTTCTGGTGAATGAATTAGTTAGAAAAGCAAGAAATGCAAACTAAGAACCCAACATTTTCTGAATGATGTTTTCATAATTATACTTATACCAAAGTGGTGAGGATGGAACAGGAAATGGTTGCAGAAACATTTTTAAAACCTAATTTCATCAAGCCCTCATTGGATTTTTGATATTTAGGTTCTCATCAGCACTGGACATTACAAGTTCTGCAAATTTGTCCAAATGTTTTAGTTAGTTTACAACAAACTGGCAAAATAATTTTAATGGTTTAACTGTAGAAATTGTCAAAGATAAGCTCTCAAGGCATCGTTGAACTCGATGACAGTCAGACTGACGTGTCCTTTTAAAAGGTGAAATTCTCAGGATAACAAAAAGAGAACAAGAAAAGAATGGCAGACAGAAATCTGACTTAATGAGAGTAGTTCTCTGTCTGCAGTGGAAAATGAGCAGTGACTGTTCTGTAAGGAAGAGAAAGGTCAAATAATTGAGAGCCAGAGGGAAAAACAGCTGAGTCTAGATAAAGAGATGACAAAGTGCATGCAGACGGCTGGTCTGTGAATCAGCAGAAGTCAGTGCCTGAACTCACGGCCCAGTTTTCTACATCTAACAAATTAATAATTTATTAAAATAATGCAATTTTTTAAATAATTGTGTAAAATTATTTTTTATGCAAAAAAGATAAAATCCCTCCCCGGTGATGTTATAACCATCAATACTTCCAACTAAATCAAAAATTATTACATGTTTACATTCCAACCTGTTCATTTAAAGTTTTTTTTCCCCTTCATTTTAAAGTGGTACAGCTATTTATAGAAGTGCACATTTCCAAAACACTCTTCTGTTGCTTTTTTTATGCACATATTGTACATCTTTCAGTTACTGTACATATTACGTTTCACTATTAATAGCTGCATAAGTGTTGTTTTTATTTAGTAAATATTCCTTTCCTGTTCTATTTTTCAGTTTTTATATATATTTGATGCTCCGGTTTTTATTCACATTGCTGTATGTACACCTAAGTTTCCCTACTGAGGGACAAAAAACATTTTTATTCTATTACTGCTTTATAATTGTGTAATCACTGTATAATTGTGGCTATATAGTTCTAATGGATTTGCTTATGATGCAACAGCCATGAATCAATCAGTTATTTATAAAGCACTTTTCAAAGACATTGTCGCAAAACATAAAAAAACAAGGCAAGTTTATTTGTATAGCACATTTTTGTCTACAAGACAATTCCAAGTGCTTTACATAGGAAAAAAGAGCAGAAAATGAAACAATAAAATCAGCTTTGAATTTAAAAGAAATAAAATAAAAATGAAAATAATAATAATAATAATAGTAATAATATCCTCAGTGGCTATATGCACATTCAAATAAGGCTGTTTTCAGCCTGGATTTAAACAACAGCAGAGTTGAAACCTGTCTAACCTCTTCAGGAAGCCTGTTCCAGATTTTAGGTCATAAAACTGGAATGAAGCCTCCCCTTGTTTGGTCCTGACTCTGGGCATCAGCAGGAGGCCACTACCTGAGGTTCTCAGAGTCCTGGCTGGTTCATATGGGTCTAAAATGTCAGATTTGTACTTTGGGGCTAAACCACAAAGAGATTTGTACACAAGCAAGACTGTCTTAAAGTCTATTCTTTGAGTGACGGGAAGCCAGTGCAGAGACTTTAGAACTGGACTGATGTGGTCATATTTCCTGGTTTTGTTCAGAACTCGAGCAGCAGCATTCTGGATGTTCTGAAGCTGTCTTAAGGCCCGTTTAGAAAGCCAGTGAGCAGGCCGTTACAGTAGTCTAACCTGCAAGAGATAAAAGCATGGATAAGTCTTTAGTGTTGCTTTACTACTGTCAGTCACATTTGCTTCTTCTTCTTTATTGTGGCTGTTGAAGTTCAGGTCAGAATCGAGTATTACCCCAAGATTTTTGAGCTGATGTTTAGGTTCCAGAGAGATGTCAGAAGATAACTAATGACACTTTCTCTTTGATTCTGTGGGCCACAGACAAAGATTTCCCTTTTGTCTGAGTTTAACTGGAGGAAGATGTTCTGCATCCACAGACCGATCTGTTCAATACAGTGACACAATAAATCAACAGGGCCATGTTCTCCTGCTGTCAGCGACACATAGATCTGAGTGTCATCAGGATAGTTGTGGTAGGACACATCATGGCTGCGTATTAGCTGGCCCAGTGGAAGCATGTACAGATTGAATAAAAGGGAACAAAGGAAATAATCATAAAAGCCATGAATGGAACGAAGAAAAAGCATATTAAGCTAAATATAATGCATTACTAGTGTAAATAGAGACCAGCGGCAAATGTTTGACTAACGGACTGAGTCTTTAAATGGATCCAGTGACTCATCTACTGGAGGCTTGTTTTTTCCTGCCCTCTAGCCCATAAAATCAAAGAACCAATCCCTTTTTCCCCTCAATCCTGCACAAAAGACTAAAAGTTATAATTATGAAAAGAAAGAGCAAGCCAGAACGCTTAGTCTCAAATAACCCTTGCTAAATTAAAATAACAGAACCAAAACATCAGTCGACCAAGTATTAAACCTTGGGGAACCCCTTGGGTACAAAAAAACTTTCTTCATTTTTTATGAGAAACGCTTTTCCTTTACAAGCAAAGCCCAAAAACACAGAAAAATTGACCGCAGCTGCCTGCCTCAAATAATGATCATCATTTTTGATTCGTGCTTTACAGCTGAACAACAGCAGATGCGAGGAAATTCATCTTGCTTTACCGTTTTAGTGTCAGAAACTAATCTGGATGTGGTGGATTGCATTACCAGTATGTAGGAAATGCACTGGTTGCAAGAAGAGGATTTCACAGGGAATGCTTTCTGCTCTGCAGTAACAAGCCATGTGCACATATACCAGCTTATAGACTTAGCTAATGCAGTTTTACTATCAACAATGGAGAGGTCAAATAATTTTTTTTGAGAAGCAAAAACAAGTGTTTTTTGGGCTTTCTTGCATCTTTTAAATGCTTAGCATCACACATTATTCTTGTAACTCAAACTGCTGGAGAATGGACAGTGAACAGATGGTGCACCAGTGCTAGTTATGCTAACAGCAAGTACATTTTCTTCACACACTAATCATTTTCTTTATTCTAAGTTTTAGAGAACATGTCGCTAACTTTTATTATTAAGAGGTTTTCAGGAGTATTATTATTTTTTTAAACCTGTCACTACATCTTCTACTACATCTTTAAAATTCTGTTTTTGTTTTTTTGCTACCGCTTCTGGATCAGTTCTCAAAGCCTTGTCAAGGTTTCAATTGCAGTTCGATCTGGACATCAACAGGGACACGGTGTCATAACCTTTGGGGTGTGAATACTTTTCTAAACTGTACATTATTTCTAGACGTCGGAGATAAAATCTAGGCTCATGATAAAAATGTTCTCTAATCTGATTGTGTCACAAAAGTCCTGTGCCTTTTACAACTTCCTGCAGGGGGGGGGGGGGCTGATTCCAGTGCACGCGCGCCGTGATGACAGCGCGTGCTTCCACAGCGTCGAAACATTTCTCCTGATTCGCATTCGACACCGCGGAGCAGCTACGCCGCGTACGCAGCCGCCGGACGTAGGTGTTTTTTGTGAATCCGGTTGCTGCGCGCCGACGTGCCCACCGACCGACTCACCGACCGACTGACGGCGTCTATCCGAGCGGCGCAGAACTGTAGCAGCTGACGGGCGGATGCGGAGGGAGGGGTTTTCACCCAAAAGCCGACACAATTCTCACGGTCCGCGGAGCAGAAACGCTCCCCTGTCCGGATGACAGCCTCCCGCAAAACATACGCTGAAAACTTTCAGCTGTCCGTTTGACGCGCGGCGCCGGGGGGAGGTGTTTATTAGGGATTTTTTTTTTTATATCTGTACATATAAAACCCGAGTACGACAGAGACAGAGAGCGAGAGCAGCCAATGATGCAGGTGCAAAACTGCGTGCTAACGGTCCTGACATGACCCGCTCGGCGCCGATGCGATCCGGTGGCAGCCCCGCGTCGTCGGATGCCGTTCGACTTCCCCGGCGTTTCTGGGTTTCCGTGATTATTTCCAGGCCCGTTGTGTAATTAGAAGTTCGCGAGGCAGTAGCTGAGCAGCTGGTGCAATGAGAAGCCTCGCCGTCCTGGGGGGAGCAGTGCGCAGTTTGTGCTGAAGCTTTTATGGGTCCTGCGTGCTCGAGCCCCGGACTCGGCTTCCAGCTGGAGAGGCGCGCCGCTGCGGCTTCACATCTGGCCCGCCTGACCGCCGCTCAACCGCGGCCTGACAGGACGGTGCACTCCCGGAACTCGCGTGTTTAAGAGGTGGAGGGGGAGACTGAGTGAGGTTGGTTCGGGTGGTGTCGCGTTAGGAAGAAGGAGGGGGTGTATGTATATATGATCCGCCATAGTATAAAAACATTGACTACTTAAGGAATAAACGTTTGGCCGGCTATGGATTTTGCGTAGCCCAGGCAACGCTGGCGTGACACTGCAGTCTTCTCGTCTCATTGGTTTTTTTCTTTGTCAGCCACAAAAAAAGAAAAGAAATAAATTAATAAAAGAGTGAAAGTGGAGTATTGTCCGCTGTACGTGTCAACGCAGTGGGATTTCTACGTCTGGTCGGCGTCTCCCCCCACCCCGCCCCTCACCCTTCCCGCGGTGACGGTTATGGGTCGGAAGCGGTGTGTCGGTGCAGATTGTTCCAAGATGGCGGCCGGGTGCTGCGGGGTGAAGAAGCAGAAACTATCGGGATCTCCCGGGTCGGGGGGTCCCGGTGGGGTGGGGGCGGGAAGCGGGGTGGCAGGAACCGGACATTGTGGCTCGGAGTTGGGGATTGGCTCTTCCGCGACGGTCACCGCGACGGCGAACGTGAGCAGATCCAACGGCCTGGGGGGACCCGGAGGAAACGTTAGCGGCGGCGGTGGTAGCAGCAGCAGCGGCGGCAGCGGCACAAACGCTCTGTCTCCTGCCCCTGCCGGTTACTCTACATCCGGCCTCTCCCCGAACCTCAGTCCGGGACCAGGTTCGGGAAGTGGTGGCAGAAAAATGGTCGTGTCAGCAGAGATGTGCTGCTTCTGTTTTGACGTGCTTTATTGCCATCTGTACGGATACCAACCCCCGAGAACACCCAGGTTTACAAACGATCCCTAGTGAGTATTTATGTCTTCTGTTGTTGGGTTTTGTGTGTGTGTGTGTGTGTGTGTGTGTGTGTGTGTGTGTGTGTGTGTTGTTGCTCTATTTCAGCTCTTTCGGTTAAATTATCACAACAGAAGCTTGGCTTTCAAAATATTCTGGGTCCAGTTTTTATTTTGTCATCCACTATTCAACACTCGCACTGTTAGTTTAACGCATAGATCAAATAGTGTTGATTTTAATTCATAAAACTATCGATCGTGTCTCAGTTGAGCAAGTTTTAAGCAGGGGCCTAGTGAAAGAGGCGGCTCTGGCCTCCAGCTAAGCAAACGCTAAATCCCCACTTTTTAGGCGAATGTTTAAATAAAACCTTCAGATTATTACTGACTGTTTGTTAAAACAAGCCTTTTCACGAGCAATAGTTGAGAACAAATAGTTCACGGTGCTGCTAATCTAAGAAAAAAGTACGGCTAATAAAAAAAAAGGGGACTACTTCGCGACTAGCGTTAGCATATATAGGCTAACGAATGCTAAGCAAGCAGGATGGAGTGTTACTATTTTTTATGTTACCAAATATAATTTGGTACATTTAACCTGGAGTTTTCTTAAACGCATCAGTAAGAGCATAATAATTGACGTGAGTAGTCGTGGCTAAACATTCACCTCAAGTCAAATTCTGTGCCATATGCTGGCCATAGCCGTGTTAGCTTTAAACCACATTAGCATATTAGCACAGCACTAATCATCAGATAGCGATTCGGTAAATTTAGTTTTCAGTGTTTTTCGTATAAGGACAACATAACAGCTGCTACACGTTGTTCTCCTTTTCTTACAAGTTTTGTGTTCGTTCCTAGTCTATGTAAGGAAATAATAATAGAAATAATAAACGAAGCCACATGCTATGTACTTTGCAATTCTAAGCTATACTTAATTTAGCCGGTATTAAAGGGTGGCTAATGCTATTGGTAGACAATTAAAGAAAGACACTAAGCGTTTTTATTAACAAATCTAGGAGGGGTCGAAAGAACATATTTTTAGAAATACAAACATAAAACATACAACAAATGTGTTTGTTTTTCAGAAACTTTCCTGTCGCTGCCTCTCTAGAAACATTTTGTCCTTTATCTAAGTGACAGTACTGATACGGTAGAATGTGAGCTAAGGGGTTTCTTATCAACATTTCTTAAAGAAGTTATTTACAGTTTTTTTGTTTCAACATTACAGCTGACCTTTATCATATTTAGGAAAAAAAACATTGCGGCAGCTTTTAGTAGAGAGTATATTGGTTTTGTGGTGTGTGTATATATATATATATATATATATATATATATATATATATATATATATATATATATATATATATATATATATATATGTATATATGTATATATATATGTGTATGTGTCGATATTTGCAAAGAACAGTGACTGGATGGAAGGTCAGATCAAAATTATAAGTCTTTCTTTAATTTTTATTCAACAAGAGGTTTTTCAAAGTAAAGCATTGAGTTTCTATTTCTATTCAGTCCTTATAAGTCTCCAGTTCATGTGTGCCAAGTGGAGAACATAGAAATGGTTTGTATTGCCAGACATTGATGCCTTAGTGGTTATCAAAAAAAGGCGTTACAACTTTTTTATGACTGTCACTAATCCATGATGTTCGCCTAATATTTTATTGATTCTGTAATGGGTTTGATTGAACAAAGTAAAAACAAGTTTTTTTTGTTTTGTTTTTTCAGTTATATTTATTAGCCTAACAAAAAGCAGTGCAACACATTAAAAAAGGTTTAGGCTCTACACTACCTAGATTGTGTGTTTTAACCCAGCAAAACCCAGCACGATTCTATTAAAAATATCATCAAAGTCTAGTTTGCAATTAAAGATCTGGTTATAAAGGGGGTTTACTTGTGAAAGATGGTTCCTCTGCTTCGCCAGTCTTCAGTCCAGCGGCGTAAACAACATTTTAAGAATTTTCCCCCTGTTGGCACCTAACGGTGTGTGACTGCAGGGGAGAAAGTTGGTGGACACATTGTTCTGTGAAGGACTGCTTCACTTGAAATGCTTTGCATACCTCATTTATCAATATATTAATGAAAAATGAACTAAGTTTCCTTGGTTAAAAGCTGAAATTGCTTTTTTTACATTATACATTAAATAAAATATGACATATTTGATTAATGCACAAGCAGTTTTTACATTTTGGTTATCTAATATTAATTACTAGAATACAGTGAAGCTGTTCTTCAATAAAATATGAAGCATATTTTTAAAATTATAGTCTGCTTTATTTAGGAGCAGTAAATCATCCATCCGGGTTTTTTTAAGGCTTTCCCCCATTTGGATTCAACTAACTTTGAAAGCAAACCTGAAACGTGATCTTTTATGTAGTAGGAAAAAAAGGTCCCATCTCCATGCTAAATTTGAAACCCTCCCAGATGTGTAGCCTCATCGGTGCGAGAAGTAGAAAAGTTTCATCCGAATCCGATTTTTCCACAAGGTCGTAAAACCGTGGGAGTAAAACATTAGCACCATTAGTGGTGGGGAGACTCTAAGTTGGCTCATGACTCGCTCATGTTACCCGAGCGTCACAGTATCGCCTCCAACCAAAGATCCGTCACTGGGTGCACAACCAGCTAATTCCTGCTGGATGTGTGTGAACTCCATCAGGCTGGAAGAACTTGTATGGTCTGTGATGACCTCGACATGTCCTTCACTGGGCGGGGAGCATGGGGGGGGGTGTTGTCAAGCCGAATTATTGAAACTCTGTGGTTATGGGCACAGTGCTCTTTACTGTTTACTGTGAGAAAACACACACATCCCAAGAATCGCCCATTGTTACAGTTTTGTTTTCTTTTAGTAAGTCTTTTTCAAGTTTCAAACATGTAAACGTCTTTATTTAGCTTCATTTTTCTACATATAACAATAATACCTAACAAAGTTTTAGTGATCCACATTATATTAGTTTTGAGCACAAAATAAAAACTAAACAAACAGTGATGTTTGTGTTTAGCCTGACTTTATAGGCTAAATTTATAGGCTTCATAAAGCTACTGCTGAGATGTGACAATAAACGATATGCCACATATGCACCATGAAGAAAGAGAGAGAATGTATTCTAAGATGCTGTATAAACCTATTTATTTGCAATACAATTCAAACATAAATGTACATGGTAAAAATGTACTTCTCACTATGTCAATAAATCTTTGCATGTTTTTATTGTTGACTGTAAATCAATTGTTGTCAAAGAAAAAAAAAATTTTTTTAAATTGTGGGAAAATGATAATAAAAGGGTTGAAGATTTAATAACTACTTTGTTTTTTTTTTTTAATTTTCGAAGGAGCAACAGATTTATGGATTTTACAAGTCTATAATTTAAAAAAGTTTATTTGTGGCATGTGAGCACAGACTGGTAAGGGATTGTCTCGATTAGTATATTAATTACTGTCAAAACCCCCCCAAAAAAACCTGATATCACAACTTACAATACTTTGCTTTATGAGCTGCACGGTGGAGCATTTTGGGGAACAATTGCGCCCTTATGGCAAGAAATTTACTTTGGTTTGAATCCCAACCTTGGATCTTTCGGCGTGTTCTCCCTGTGCACGTGTAGATTTTCCTTGGGTAGCCCTCCTAAATTTTGCTTGTTGGTTGACTAATCTCTTAAGTAATCCTTCAGGTGAATAATAAACTTTGGACACCATGATCAATTATTTAATTGCTTCTAACAATTAACATAATGGCAGTATTTAACAATAATTTTGATAATTACACTTAAGGGAATATACAGTCTACCTGTCCTTTTAAATTTTCTATTTTCAGAAAAAAAAGAAGATTGTTCCAACATGTGTTCTGTTAATAAGGTTCAACTCCGCTACGTTGTTGAAGTGTTGAATTTACATTTTCCGTTACGTGTTTTATGCTTTGTAAAGTTCCTCCTCTAAATCCACTCAGATAAAACTTTTCCTCTAACTGCTGCCTTCATGTTCTCTTCTCAGAAACCGTTTACTGCATTAATGCACTTAATTGCGCTCTACATTGTCATTCAGGGGTTTGTTTATACATCAGAGTGATCAGTTAGATGTAAACATAGAGCCACTGTAGGGGTTTTATTTGGGCTTTCCTCGGTTGGAGCAATTAGGACTTTTATCATCCTGAAAGCTGGAAAAATCTGAGCCGCAGCAGAAAAGAGGCGGGGGTAGGTAGGGGTCAGACACAAAGAATTGGTTACACAGACGGCCCAAAGCAGCAAAGGAAAGACTTTGATGAAAGACGATCCATCATGGTGAAAGATATGACCTAGTTCAGTCTCATATTAGCTTTTATGAACCCCTTAGGATTTTATATCTTATGTACTACATGAATGTGTGTCTGTTAATCCCGTTTAGGCTCAGTGAATTAAATGGATCGCTCTTTTTTGTTTTTCTTCTGTGTTTCAGCCCTCTCTTTGTCACATGGAAATTAGGCAGAGAAAAACGGTTGAGGGGTTGTATAGGTACATTTTCTGCCATGAATCTGCACTCAGGACTCAGGGAGTACACCCTTACCAGGTAAGCAAACACACAGCCAGCCGAGAGATCGCAATGAAAACCATGTACTAGTCAGCTAAACCGACATCTTTAGGACTCCAACCGAACAGTAATCGTAATTCTGTTGGGTGCAGCTGTAAATGACAACCTTTCCTGTATTACATTGGTCAAATATGTCAGTAGTGACTCTCTTGCATTTCTTTTTACATTTCTATTGTACATCGCACAATAAGCGGCTTTAACATGGTAACGTTTATCAGGGGATCCCAAAGTCGGGGTGGCAGTTATGTGGCCTCTGACGTTTTTTTTCTTTTTTAAATGTATTTTTGGGAGGTCTCCAGTCTCCAGATTAAATGTTTGGTAAAGAGGTAACAAAACCAAAATCGTTCCCAAATGTGTTTAAGACTGAGCACCACGATAAAGAACCATCAGGCTAAGAACTGATTTCAGCACCATAGATCCTGTCCAGATGGGCGGGCGGGTTAATACAAACTAGATTAAGTCAGTCTGTCAATTAATCCACAGAAACATGAAAATGCCAAACCTAAACCCGA
This sequence comes from Orestias chungarensis, assembly GCA_032876305.1. Taxonomy (NCBI): domain Eukaryota; kingdom Metazoa; phylum Chordata; class Actinopteri; order Cyprinodontiformes; family Cyprinodontidae; genus Orestias; species Orestias chungarensis. The sequence goes on along the minus strand of JAVLVB010000078.1, from coordinate 4,388,251 downwards.
TCGGGCTCTACAACGTTAGTTTTGATGACTTTAATTCTCTATTTAAAAGATAAACGTCCCAAATAATTTAAGATGGGGGATTTTTCACAGTGAGATTTTCTTTTTGTGAAATGTGTCTTTTTCACAATCTGCATCCGCCATTCTCCCCACAGATTTAGTTGAACTCTGAGATCTTTAGGATTAGTAGTTCACATGGCCGCCTGCGTGCAGTGCTTGTCAGTCCCATGTAGGTCTTTCTGCCGACTGGCTGTAGGTCACGCATGGTCCAAAATTAACACCAGCCAGGAGCCAAACGCTGATAAAATGGTGAGAAAGGCCGTGTGGCCTTTTAAGTAGCTCGAAGTTACAGGCCTGTGATCTTTCAGTCTCATAATCCTCCCCAGTTAAGACTAAATGATCCCGCCGTCCCACCATCCTTTCTTTGATGGCAGTAATTTGGATAAGATCGGCTTAGCAAGCAGGGCTTAATTTGCCAGCGGGTATTTTTCAGATTCTCAGTGGTTTCCAGGTCCTAATGGTTTAAGGTTGTGTGTAGGTGGGGGATGTAAAAAAAAACAGTTTAATATAATCCTAAAATGAAATTAAACATTATGTTAGTCTGCACATCCATAAGTCACCAGGAGGGGTTTAAAGGCCTCCAACAAACCTTTAATGTTTCTATGGTCCAATTGAACGACATTAAATGCGGGAACGCTGTTTTTAAGTTATATTTTATTTTGGTTTGATTGCTGAGACTGGTCTGGGGAGCCACTTTGTTGTTATGAAACATTTAAATAATGCTTTTGTTAAACTTTGAAATGTGAGGATATTTTCTGCTGCATTATCTACCACCTCTTCCCCCCCTGACCAGGAGGCTGATGGTTAATTTTCACAGATGACACTGGATTTACACTGGATTTGAACGGCTTTCATTAATATCCTCTAACGCTGTTAGCCTGTGTGGTTTCATGTGTGCAGTGCCCTTAAAGACAGCCGCTTCCCCCCTATGACAAGGGATGAGCTGCCTCGCCTCTTCTGCTCAGTGTCTCTGCTCACCAACTTTGAAGACGTCGGTGATTACCTTGACTGGGAGGTGGGTGGTTCACAAAGCACGTCACATTTCTGAAAGCTTTCTCTACAGATGCCTCTCTTAACTGGTTGAGGTTACTTAGTAGGGGAGGTATTGTGAAATGTCAGAGCTTCAACTGTAAAACATGTAGAAGGCATGTAAAGATTTAGAAGGGTGTTTCAAATTCACAGAAGTTCGCTTCCGGTCCAGTATTTCTGATAGAGGGCTTAATATGAGATCTTTCTCTCTAGGTATAAATATGGTAGAGACAGTGAAATGGGATTTATGTTTTTATCTTTTAATCTCAAAATACAAAAAATATTTTTATTTTGACATCTTAACTTGGATGAGATGCTAGCTCAATTTTTTTTCTATTCATAAAAAGGCATTTAGTCGTTCAGCGGTTTAAGCAGCTCATTGTGTTTCTTCGCCTCTTCTCCGTTTAGGTGGGTGTTCATGGTATAAGAATAGAGTTTTTCAATGAAAAAGGATCAAAGCGCACCGCCACCTACCTGCCAGAAGTTGCAAAGGAGCAAGGTGAGCTTTATTTTTATTTTTTGTGTGTGTCCTCAATATAAACGAATTCAGATGTGTTTTAAAAACAGTATTACAACTTCCTTTGGTTGTAGGTTGGGACCACATTCAAACCATAGATTCCTTACTACGCAAGGGAGGTTACAAAGCTCCCATCACAAATGACTTCAGGAAGACCATTAAGTTAACCAGGTATGACTGAGTCCATGTTCCTAATAATTTGTCAGCGCTGCGCCGTAGCATAGCAACAAAGTCGGCAATTAGATCCATTGAGAAGAATGGGGCAACCGTCCCAAGAATCAAGACTGACCCAAATGTCCTGCGTGTGTGCTCCAGGTACCGTAGCGAGAAGATGACGTTGGGTTACGCAGAGTACATCGCCCACCGCCAGCACCATCACTACCAGAACGGCATCGGGCACCCGGTGCCGTCGTATAACCATTATTCCTGACAGCGAGCCGCATGACCAATCATTGGACCTCTCCGCGGACCTTTTCCCAAGAGAGCCCGCCCCTTCCTGGTCTAGCTACTTCTACTACTGTACCATTTTATGATGATAGTTTCCGTTGCCGTGCTGGCCGTCTCGCAGACGTTTACATGGCAACGGGTGGCAACGAAGCATCATTCGATTCTGGCGAGAGAACCATGTTTCCTAGTTCTGTTTGCCCGCGGTTGAGCTTTTCCAGCACATGTGGTCCTATATCTATAACCTCCCCTCCATATTATATTATTTGGAAAATTAACCAATTAGATTTTTATTAATATTGCGTTTTTCTCAGCAAAGCTAATCAGGCTTTTGACTCTGTGGATGGAAGCAATTATCCTTGGGTGGATTTAGGCTTTGCTACAATTTTAAATTTACTAACGCTTTTTGTTTTCGTCTTTCTTCTCCTTCTTGTTTCCTCAACCTGACTATCCACACTTGTAATATCATGTGTTAAAGGCGAGCAAAAGGCTGTCAATTCCTCTCAAACACTTGACTGCGTGCGCCTTGTGGACGCTCATGTGTATTAGTCGGAACGCCGGGATCCGTGTTCTCCAAAGCTTAGATCTCGATCGTGGCGCCCTTTGTTCAGCTTTTGCTGACGCGTTTTATTTTTTCCAGAGGGTTTTCACATTAACGTGTGTGTGTTGTCGTCTTGTTGATCATAGCCTCCCCTTTGTTGCAAGATGGAAAACCAATAGAATAAGTCGGAAATTGGGTTTCAACTATAAACCAAAAATGAAAGCAAAAAAAACAAGTTTGGCTTTACTTTATATTTAAACTTATTTTGGGAGATTTTTTTTAGTTAAGTTTATTAGCAAAAGAAATTAGAAGGGAGGGGGGGATGATATACATGAAGCTTTTGCTTTGATAGAAAACATGTTTTTTTTTTTTTTGCGTTTACCGACGGGGAGTCGCTCAACAGGGACGTTGCTAAAACCAGTTTAAAGCCATACTCAATTCTCCACTGTCTGTCTGTTATTGCAGGTTTTAGGTGCTGAGATGCTCGTTTCACTTCGTCCGTTCATCCCTCGTGTCATTGGTGAAAAAATGTCGTCCTGCGATATCCGATTGGTCCCACGGAGTATGACATGTATTTGAGAAAGTAAAATAATAAAAAAGTCACGCACAAAGACAAAAAAAAAAGGTGATCTTGTTAGCGTTGTTGTGTCATGTCATAGAGCTGCGTAGAAGACGGTGGCCGCCGCCGTAGCGCGTCTGATTTGTGGTCGTCTAAATGTTTCTCCAGTCAGTCCGTGTGTCTGCGGCACGGGGAATGTCCTGTCCTTTGTAAGGCTTTACAAAGCCAGTTCTTATCCAAATATAACCAAGGTGTGAGTCAGATCTACACGCGCTACTAGTTAGTTTAACAAATGTCCGATCCGCCGTGGGGCGCCACTCTGTCGGTCCGCTCGTTCCTGCCGGAAACTGGTAATGTTACGAGACGTTCTTGTTACTCGACCAGCATCTTCTGTCGTGACAGCCTTTACTAACAGACACGTTCTCTTATTTTAAATTTTTTTTTCCTTTATGCAAAAACGTCAAGGGCTTTTGGCAATCCATCCACAGTAACCCGAAATTATCCAGATATCCAGTTGTGTTGCCTTAAAAGTTTTGTTAAACGGTGGACCAGCAGAACCGACGCTCTTGAGTGCTCCCGGCTCTACTGGAGCGGGCCTCGGATCAAGATGTCGTTGCCCCAGCGGACGCCGTCGTTTACTCATATCTTACGGCTGGTTCTGACATAAAGTCCAGCTGTGCCGTTAAAAGTTTCACCCACGAGATGTCGGCCTCGCGCTCCCCTCACACTAACCGGAGGCTCTGTCAGGCGTCCGCTCTCCTGGTCCATTAACTACAGCACAACCCGAATTTCTCTGCTGCAAAACCAAATTGACCATGCTCATTTACATCTGTCTTTGTATACACATGCAATGCGTTGGGTTGCATGTACGTCTGAGTATGAGACCTATGGTTTTATCCACGATATGCTTGATCTATGGCTTAGACACTCTTATTAACCATTGAGATTCAAAAGACAAATATGGTGCTATCGGACCTCATATTGGGGTGGTCACAGCTCGTGACTGGTCATGCGGACTCATTGATCATATCTCATATATATATATATATATATTATACATATAGAAAATGCGTCATGTACGATTTCCTCTGAAGCACGTTGCCGTGAACCGTGTCGCCGTGTGTTGTCGCCGAAAGGATTGCTCACGGAGACGGAGTGCCCCGGAAACTTAGTCGGACGTGGACGGGATTTGAGGAACAATTCCACACGTGGGTGAAACTCGAGACATTCTCATACACGATGAAGACTCAACGGCTGCTGGGGGCGGAGAATGTAACATCAACGGTCGCCGGAGCAACGTAGCGGGAGAAAATCCTACATGTTAAACCTTTTTACAATCCTTGATATATGCAGATCTGTTGGACAGGTTTTCTTCTCTTTTCTCTTTTTCTTTTTTCTTTCCTACCAGTGCGAGTCAACACTGTGCAGGTTTGAAAGGACAAGAAGTCACACATTTACCTCCTGCCCCCCCCTGATTACTCCCCTCACTGTGGCCCAATCTCATGGCCTCGTTTGTCAAGATGAGATGCCTGTCGTTCACTGGAAGATCAGAGGTCCGTTTTTTGTTTTTTTTTGTTTCACAAAACACGATTAGTTTCTGTTTTTTTTCCTCTACCAGCTCATCTAAAGGGGCAACATTTCAGTTGTTGACTAGTGCGAGGTCCTGTTGAGGCTTCTTCAGCGCCTCTTTAAACCACAATGAAGGTCGCCTCCACAGAGACAGATTCTTTTCTTTTTTTTTCATATATGTATGTAATTATTGAAAACGGAGCCGAGTCGAGTCCGTACTGATCTACCGTTCTGAAGCATTGATACCTCAAGGAATCGTAAGGAGCGACATCGGTAGACTGTTGTAGCAGATCGTGTGTTTTGGTTCCCATACCGGGGTTTGGGGTTCAGCCTCAGCATTCCTCGTGCGCTCAGGCTCCCGTGACCCGCGTATGCTGGACCGCACCAAAGATGCCAGCGGCCATGTCCGAATGCTGCTTTTTGATTATTTTCAGGCCTGGCTTCCTGTCCTTCCAAAAGAAAACAAGCCCTGCTCTTGACTTAATTGTTTTTTTTCGTTTGGTTTTTTTTCTTTTTACTGTTGTGTGTGTGCTATTTCTGACATAAGCAACCCGGTTTTTCTAATGATTTTTGTTTTCATTGATTCCATCATCTTGATGCTGTTCGTTGGCATCAAGATGATGAAAATGGGTGCAAATTGTTGTTACTTGTTTTGTTATTAGTATTATTATTATTGCTATAATTTTATTTTCAAAAATGAAAATCCCATGGTGTGCCTCCTAGCTGTATGGGTTTATAAATATTTGTTTTCCCCCTAAAAACCAGCAGTTATACTTTATATAAAAGACAACATTTTGTTTTCGTCCTTATTTGTATGCCATTAAAGATGAAAAAGCCTGTTTTTTTCTTTACTCGACCCAGTAGCTGCACTGGTATACAATCGCACTGATAGAAGAATAAAAAAAAAAAATAGAGGAATAAGTGAATCAATAATAATAATAATAATGACAAATAAGAACTACAATAAACTTGTGTTTGATGCTTTTTTTATTACAAAAAGTACAAAAGAAAAAAAAAAGAAAATGACTGTTTTTGTACATCAAAATAAATTTTTTTCAAAGGAATATTTTGGATCTAGTTTCAAAATTATTTTAGTGGTTTTCTATGTTCCGAGAATTTTAAGACACTTCTAAGATGTGTCGCTGTTAAAAAAAACAAAACACACACAACGGACTCTGTTGCAGTGGCTGGGAGGGGTTACCTGGTGTAACTCCTCATACCAACTTTTATTTCCTTTTGAATCCCCCCCCCCCCCTTTTCTCTGCTTTAGTACTTTGATGAAGAAAAAATGATCTGGGAACTTGATTCCATCCCTGTTGAGCTAGTTCACTTCTTTCCACCTTAATCGCTGTTAGTGTGATGGAAATGTTTCTTTTCAGAATGGGCATTTATGGTAGACTAAAAGAAAAAAAAAACATTGTGAAAAAGGTTATAAAAATTTATATCGATGGGTTATCTGTAAGAAATGGCTGTGAAGATAATGTAGTTTTAAACATTGTTACCTTTTAAAATCATTTATTCAATAAAACAAAACCCTCCAAATCGGCTAAAGACGTGTCCTGGTTCTTAATGTTGACTTTCGTGTAAGAATATGACTTCCTTATAAAATTAACGTTGGTTTATGGTTAAGAAGGTTGAGTCGAGTTGGCAGTAGAGTTCACTCTTCTGTGTCAAAAACATGAGAAATGATTCAGTGGAGCTTTATGATCCTGAAGGACTCAAACATGGAGAAAAGCAAGATGAGAGGAAGTGGGTTGGGAATAAAGATGGAGAACGCATCCGGAGGATGCTTTCAATGGTGGTTAATGTGGAACCATAGAGGCCGTTGGCTCGGTACGCAACCTTCCCTTCATCATCATGGGCCAGTAGTGCCACGGATTGGATCAGAAAACAAACTGGTCTTTGAGAGATAAATGGGATTTAAAGACATGGGGGGGAAGGTGCAGATCAATAAGGTATCAGGGACGTGGCACGATGCGAAGTGAAGGTAAGAGGAATAGGCTGGTGAAAATGCTGTTTCAAAAGGGATCTAAAGAGAGACGGAGTTATGTGGGATGAGAAGGCTGGGTGGGGATACATGGAAGGGGTGATAACCACATATTTGTTCCTCTTTATGTTTGGGTTTCTTGAGGGGAGGAGCTTGGTTGTGTTGTCCTTATCTGGTCATGCGATAGAGTCGCTATGGATACAAGGTTTATGGGATGCCTTAACTGAAGCCAGTGTCGTCAGTGTGGTCATTTCTTCAGGGTGTCCAAAGAATTGGGGAACATGTATTTTTTTCCCGGTGATCAGATACAGCTGCAATAAGAAAATATCGGACATCGGCATCTATCCTGGTTTTCGTATCGGTTCATCTATCCTGGTTTTCGTATCGGTTCATCTATCCTGGTTTTCGTATCGATTCATCCAAAATATTTTAGTCGGGAGACGATGCAAAAGTAACACACCAAACTAGTGGAATTTCTGTAAAGAATCACTGCAAGACATTATACCGCTACATTTCACCCCTAGTCCATAAACGGGTCATTGCAACAGTGAAATATCTTTACCGGTATCACTGTGTTAAATACACCGACAGACTGCTTTTGCATCTGAAATGGAAAAGAGTGGAAGGAAAGAAATGTGCAAGAAGAGAGATTTATCAGCATGATCGGCGGCTCCCTGACGCCTTTCATGGGGGAGGGGACTGTGGAAATAACAGCTCAGCACCATGGACTTGTCAAAACATGACATATGGAGAACACTTGGAGGGTTATCCGTGAAACTCTCTGTATCCTTCCTTTGTCCTTTATCCATGGCTAATAATTCTGACGGCATTGAATGCATACTGTAGAGTACATTCATCACATCCTGTGCCGAATTACTTGGTTGTTGTTGTAATCTTCCGGAAACTAAACGTGGGGATTGCATCAACTTTTAGCTACAAGCATCAAAATTAGCAAAAATGCTTGAATCTTTAATTAGCCCGTGTACCAGGATGTGCCTTTATTGGTTAATTTCCCCTCCCGAGGTCTACAAGTTAGAAGTATGATCAGCTGGAACATCGAGCCTGAAAGCTTGTTTCATTTTAGACACTGGAACTAATTTACCAGACGACGAATGTTTGGAGGGAAACGTTGGCTTGTAGTAGAAATATCTGACTTGACAAACTAGATTTGTGCAATTACAACACAGATGTTACGGAGCATAAATAAATAAATAAATAAAAAGACAGTAGGTAAACAAAGGATCTTTGGCCACTGGAAATGCCTTTATTGTTGCCACAACACATACTCGACCAGGCAGGTACAAAAGTTTCTCCTCTCCCTTTTCTTATACTGAAATGAAGGAAATGCAAAAAATGTACGCATGTTGACTCAAAGTCAAAACATAATATATCAACAAGTGACCTTTTTCTTATTACAGGTTCTGACAGACCGATATACGAACACGTGACCGACACGGAGGCCGTGCCTTTCATCCATGATTTGTTACATTTGAGAGTGAATGCAGACAACAAATAGTTCCTTATAAGCGTCTTGATATGTACAAGGCCTGGCAAAAGTACTCAGACCCCCTTTGCATTGGTTCGAGAACTGCAATTGATTTTATTTGGATTTTAAGTGATAGAAAACCCGTAAAGTAGAGAATAATTAGTGAAGTGGAAGAACCTCTGTAATACATCCTGCCCTACAACCATCAGCATCTACTAAAACTCTGAAGAAAATGATATTAAAAATTATCCCTCCGGGATAACCCATACATTTCTAAACGGATTTAACTAAACTAATGTGCAGTTACAGAAAGAAGCTGACGGAGTTTAGGAGAAAAACAGCGCAGGGGGGAAAATCGGTCCCATTATTAGTTTGCCAGTAGAGGACACAACGGCAACAACTGGTCAGATGAGTTTTAGTTTTAGAACCCTGAACACGCATTTTCCACTGTAAAACATAGTGGTGGCAGTGTTATACTGGGGGGCAAGGGCAATGTTGACTGGTTGATGTAGCTAAATATAGAGCAATCCTGGAAGAAACCCAGCTAAGGGCTAAAAAAAAAGCGGAGTGGTTTAAGGGGTTTGAATGCTTTTGCAAGGTGCTTCAGTTCCAGCTAAGACGCTCATGTTTGTCAGTATTTGCCCCATATTGGTTAAAATATTTCTCATTAAAACGCTCTCAAGGTTAAACCTTGATGAATTTTGCCAAACCCAATAATAAAAAAACAACAAAAAAAAACACCCCAATATACGGAGAAGACAAACCAACCCAACTTCCTCATTCATTCATTCATTCATTCATATTTCGTTGCTGTAACCAGCAGCATGTAATAAAGTCCTCATGCCTCCTGATTATCAGAACTGGAATGCATCGAACTGGCAGGTGAAAGATAAAAGCCTCTTACAGAATAAAAAATTATTTCCTATCTCCCCCACCCCCCTTCATAAAAACATAAACAGAACATTTAACATTCTGGCATCAGAAAAAAGCAGCAACCTTAACAACAGCTCACGTTTAAAATCGGCTTCGAAGCGCACCCGAGACGAACAAAAATGACAGCTCTACTCATTAAAATAGGAGTTAGCATAACTCATAATTGAGACGTGAAAGCACACAAGAAAGGTTCATAGAACATCCAAGTATGCATTTGAGCCAGACCAAAGTGTGCGTCGATTCACTGGCGCTGAAATGTTCCCATGTCCCTACAGAGCTAAAAAGACGCATTAAAATGACGGTGCAAAGAGCGGCCGATCGGAACCAAAACCCAAGGACTAGTCGACCTTCTTGCTGCGCGGGCGGAGCGCGTCCAGCAGCAACCTGCAGGCGGCGCCGCTGTGCTGCGCCACGAGCGCCACCAGCTTCCCGTGGAGGAGAGTGAGCAGAGTCTGGTGGCCCATGGCCCACACGCGGTACCAGGGCCCGTAGAAGGGGTCGGACACGGCCGGACACAGCATGTTGTTCAGGTTGACCTCCGTCGCCTGGAGGACAGCGGGGGGACAGGTTAATCGGGCGAGAGGATTCATTTTCATGATAGTGGCGATTCCAAAAAGCATTATCCACTTGGATAAAGCTCTGACAAATGTCATGCTCCACTTGACTGTGCATATCTTTATGAATCATTAATTTCCTCTGGATTTTGGCTCCCCAAAAAAAAAAAAAAAAAAAAATCATCTCCCGCAAATGGAATGAGTGATGAGTTCACTGCCTGGATGTCCTCTACAACTCATCATAAGTCTGCAGAAACTGATTTGGCTGCAGAATGAGTTCATATCTTGTTAGCGCTGCAGATTTTTGGGCTTTTTTCACCCCCTTCTTTTTTTTTTATATATTCCTTAGTTTGGTTCACAGTTAAATGAGAAGGATGGCATAAAAATGACAAACCTTTAGGAATTCCTAACATACTTTATGAATATATAGAAAATATACATCTGTGTTTTTATTACAAAAATTGTTAATTTGTACATAAAATTAAGTCTTATAAATTTCTTTGTTAGAACCCTTTAGTTCCCCCCTAAATTTATCTTTGCAGAATAACAAATAACGTTTTCTTTAAGATGATTTCAGTTGAAAATTATTTATGAATCCTTCTTGTATTAATTTCTTTTTAAACTTTGATGAGCTCGGTTCAGCAACACTGTTTAATCTTTGCACTTTGTTTTTACAAAGCTGGTACAGATTTAATAGAATACATTGTGTACTGAGTGGCGTACTGAGATGCCACTGGAGCGCCTCTAGAGGTCTCTGTCTTACCAGGCCAAGAGTCTGCAGGAAGACGACGTGGTAGAGGAACAGGATGCCGGTGGATAGCAGCGCCCACCACATGTCCCCCAGCGCCTCCGGCCGGTACACACCTGCACAAAGGAACCCCCCCCCCCCCGGTGAAAAACTCCCACAAACTTCGAGGGTAAAGCAGGGAACACAAGC
>JAVLVB010000078.1:4356642-4377538 GCA_032876305.1 Orestias chungarensis | reverse complement strand
AAAGCAAATCATGTTTCTGAGCTTTCCCACAGCCTCAGCCACCACACACTTTTCAATTCTGTCCGAGTTTTGCCCTTTGACCTCATATTCCCTGCTTCTTGTTTTAGCGCGACAAAGTGGTGGATGATTAGAAAATGGAAAGAAAAGTTGCATCTTCTATCAATTCAAAAGCGGGGGATGTGAATACCGCCTTTAACTGCCTTTCTTCCAGTGTCTTTATGTATTTTTCTTCAAGGTTAGCTTATTTGCTTTAAAACAAAAGCGATTCCTGATGCGAACAGCACAAAGAGAACAGGCCCCACATCCTGTTGCCACAACAACCAGAGCAACAAACGCCTTTTTTTTAGTTTTCCCCAGAGAGATGAAACCAAAAAAATAAAATAAAAGGCTCTTGTCTTTAATAGACTGCAGGCAAAATACTCGCGTCAACAGTCTGTAATCAGATGCTGGTTTATAATAAACACAACGGTGACATAAACCAGGACCTGTGAGCGGGAAGCAACAACAGGCACCTGCAGTATCAGTGACAATACGTCAGAAATAAGAGGGTGAGATCTCAAGACAGCCTTCTACCTCCTTTCCTCATGAGGTAAACGGGCACCAGGTACATCATGGAGTGCTGGATGTAGTAGATCTCCATCTCGAAGGGAAGCTGGGGACCGAACAGAAACACGTGTTTAATCATCGGGGAACGTCTCTCGGCTACTAAAATGCTGCGCTTGTCTAAACGCGGTGTCGTTGACGTATATATTGCTTTTTAAAACATTCATGAGGTAGCGTGCCCCGTGACATTTGCCGATCGTGCTCCATAGCCAGTGAGGAGTGATGAGATAAGATTACGCGCCGTTATGCTAAAACCTAAATGCAAAGCAGTTCTCTGTAGACGTACTTTCCAGTTTGAGAATCTGCTTAAAACAAATAAAACAGTACAGCTGCGTGTGAGGAGAAACAGTAACTCACACTTACTAGAGCTGAAAAACATTTAAAGGTGCATTCCGTAAGTTATTTGGTACAAATGATCTGATTGGAGGTAAAATTTTAACGTATTGATGAATTTCATGTTGCTTTAACTGTGGCCCATTCCATGATACTACACCTGGCATTCCTTCTTAAATATGGCTTCTTTTTTTTTAAGTCACACAGAGGACATTAAAATTACAAAAATGCAGTTACTGTAAACGTTAATGAAAATGTACATTTAGTTCAGGAAGATTTTCTTGGCTGTAACAAGCAACAAGCATATCGTTAAATTAAGGAAATCAAAAATGATTGGCATCGTGGGTTAGAGTGTCTACCTGGCAGTGAGGAGGAAACCCCCAAATCAAACATCTGGATAATCATTTATCAAACTGAACGTCTACCATTACTCACAGTTTTTGAGTTTGATATCAGTTTATGGACGTAGATGTGCTTTTGTAGCCATTTTCTGACTTACAAAGACCCACATACATCTACAGGGCCTGGAATGGCACGTTCCCTAGAAACGAGGCTCTCCGTTAGGTCATATTTTAATTCACAAACACCTTATTTGTCCTGAAGGCAAATTCAATGTTGCCATAACTCGTTCCATCCTCATGTGGCCTATGAACTGAACGCTGCCGCATGCCAACAGCTCAGTCTATGCTGAGGAGAAACGATAATTCACAGCAGCATGTCTCGGACGACATCAACAGTTAACAAGCACTGCTAATCCACCTCATTTGCTTTTGCCATGCCTCTTTTAACTCTGTCAGACCGTGTGGCCAGATAGCCAGAGAGACTCTGGAGATGGGAATATGATCCTCAATGGCTACAAATGGTTTGTTGTTCCTCTAACAGGAAGTCATGGAATAATGATTGGAATGCTGGTTATGTATAATTTAAACATGTCATATAGGTTTGTAGAACAGAAGTCAGGGTCAATATAAAACTGGTAAAGGATTTATTTTTTTTGAAGGCATGTTTCCTAACATAGGAATATTTCCCCACTGAATAAATGTACTGAAATTCCAGTAAAAGACAGAACTAAAGCTGCAGGATTAATACATACCTAAATTTACAGAAAGCTTTATTGAAGTACAAACAAGTTAAAAAAAATTTCTTTGGTCTTTTGTGATTTCAAATACGATTGATAAAAAAAAAAAAAACAGACATGAAAACGTGATTATGTTACTCCAATACCAAAAATGACACTAAAACTAAAGTCACTACGTGTAAATACTTGAGGAAATTTAGAAGCCTCCTTTAGTTGATTCGGCTTATTTTCGTCAATAACACAGAATCACATCCCAGCGGGGTCCCTGGTGTTGATACAAACAGAACTGGCATTTTACATCCAGCCCTCGTTTTACCGGGACAGCCATCAGATTCATCTGCCTTGAACAGGCAGAAGAAGGATAAGCTCGACCTGCTAGGCTGTGATCATTCAAAGACGTCACGTCTCGTTAGAAGAATTCATTATTAATTAAATTATTCCAAGGAAAGCTCGGTGTAACTTACCAGCCTGGTGTTGACTACAGGAAACATTAAAGCCAACAACGCTCCGTTCAGCATGTGGACGTGCAGCCTGAAAAAGATGCACATTCGATTTAGGATGAAGGCACACGAACAACACTGGATTCGTTTTCGCATTAAACAGAGATGTAGTTTTGAAATCGACGAGCACAAGAAGAAGAAAAAAAACTCTGAAGGGAGCCGATCATTTCTTTATTTAGATCAGTTTCTGATGAGAGGGTTTGTAAAATGGTGCCTATACGGGGAAAGGTTTTCCTACAAGACTTAAAACGCACCCAGAGCGGAACGACCAACCTCTGCACTCAGTATTCGTGTAACTTTAATATCCAGAAGTTTAGCCCGACTCTTTTTGACCGGATTTCATTTAGGAGCCGCCCTACATAGTCTTGAAGGCAGGGAGGTTGGGACGTTTCTGACACACAAACTTGTTATTTTTGTCCAATGAGCCAAACTAACTGTTGTGACAGCTAAGGTCATCCGGAAAACAGACGTGGGGCAGGATTGTCACTTCTAGTACATCCAGCTGTCAGTCGGAGCAGCCTTTTTCAACAAACACTCTGCTTCATTCTGACTTTAACTCGCCATTTCCTCGCAATCAATTATACAGAAATGTTATGAAGTCGAATTATAAAAAAGCATAAAAGCCAACCGTATGGCATCAGATGCGACGCAGCACGCATTGATATTGACATAGGGACCGTTGTTCGCTTAGAGATGCATAAAAACATCAGCTAGTGAACAAAAGTGGAGGATTTTTCCAGCTTAAAAAAACCCTCGAAGGGAAACTGAACGCTGATATGTGTTTAGCACATCATTGGGTTCCATTTACAGTGCAGATTGTTTCTGTCATGAACCTGACGAGGGTTTTCTTTTTTCTTTTAAACTTCTTACAGCCTAGCGGACAGAAGGCCGACCAGATTAATGCTCAGCCTTTCTCTGTCGTTGCTGATCCGATGTGAATATAACAACAGATTTGAAGGAGCCTGAGGCGTAGATGCGGCCCACCTCTGCAACATTTCATGTGTTTCCATGTGTTTCCTAGGATAAGGTCTGGGCCAGGCGTTTTGCTGCGCATGTAAATCGGCGAATTCCCCTGAAACAACCCTGGGGAAAAAAGGACGTCGCTCTGGAGAATTTGTTTGGCAATTCACCTCCTTGGGGAATTCAAAGATCGATGGTTTGAGTCCCAAAGGGATGAAGCCTAACACGGCGTTGGAAATCTCAATTTAGCTCCTCAACCTGCTTCTGCTGCATCCATACGAACACAGGAGTTATTGCGGCAGCTATAGCTCAATTTTACTCATTGTACGGGGATTGAATGTAATGAAATCACAAAACGACATCTAATTTAAGAGTCGAAGGAGAAAGATAAATATGAAATAAAAATGTAATAAGTGTGATAGATTTGCTTAGAACTCCTTATAAATCGGCTAATTAAGAGGCAATAAACTCGCTGCATTTTCTTTTTTCAGCTGCTAAGATTTTCTTTTCTTTTTTTTTTAAATGGGGCAAATGTTTCATCCCCACCCCCTCCACCATTTCAACATACTAGCGTTGGCTCTCTGCAAGGTCTGACCACTTACTGCGATTGTTCTCTGCGTTGAATTAACGAGTGACCCGGCTAGGATTCATCTCAGAATAAATCCGACAAGGTCTTCCCACGGGCTAAAACCTTCGCATGCATAATTAACCTCTCCGACCAGAAGGGACGTTTAAAGGGAAACTCTGTAAACTAAAACAAAAGTATTAGAGCAAATCTCTGAATGAGGCCGGCACACTTCCAGCGAAGCCTTGAAGTCGCGACAATCAGCGGTAATGACGACGCCATTAGGATGGAAATAAGCAGGTTTGAAGTGCGAGTGGACGAAAAAACAAGAAACACACTCACCTAAACACGACCATTGCCGTCTTACATGGTGGGCAGGCCAGCAGGAAGATCTGTTGGAGAAACCGCAAAGTGTGATGAGAGCCACACAACATATCACGTCTGACTCAGACGGTCATTAGGAAGCGCCTGACTGCATTGACAGTTTCCTGTACTTAAGGATGCGAGCAAAAACGTAGCGAGGGCCAAGATTTTGAAGAGATCACTCCTTTGGGGATTTGACTTAAATCAATAAGAAAAATAAACAAATGATGAGTATAGGATGGGCAAACAGGGACCAGTAGGACTGAGTGCAAAGTTAATACAGGGAAAATAATATTCTCCTACAAGACAAAAGTCTGGAGTCCATGTTTTCTGACAATATTCGCCATCCAGCAGCGTCATTGCTGTCCATTTGTGTGCTGGGTCAGTTAGATTAAATCAAGTCAGCAGCTCCTGCTTTGTGGATTCTGCCGTCAGGCTCACCAGTATGCTGATGAATTTACACCCACCGTACAATGAGATAATAAGTAAATGACTGGGAACAGCTGCCATCTGATTTCCATAGACGCATCAACAGCCTGTTGCTATATTATAAAGAAACGATCAGGAAATATTTCTGAATGGAACTCACACATATCGATGGGATATTATCGAATATGTGGTGGTTATTTAGGGACCTATTACAATTTTAGTTTGATCAGGTTTGTGTTCACGCCTACCTTGATTTTTACACCATTTTAAACTCAACTTTTCGACCTTTTACCTTAGGAACCTGATCTCTAAGTTTTATATTTGTGACAGACCTGCACAATACAAAGATAAAGACTATTTCCTTCAATCTAATTTATAATCATAAAGAAATGACCATTACTGTAAAAATTAGTCTGATTAAAAATGAATTATACTTAATGAGGTCGGATATCCAAATAAATTCCTCAGTTTCGCAGAAAAACTCTTCGACTTATCTGAGGTGGTTGTTGCCCTTTCTGCAAAAGAGTTAATGTTCATATAGTAGGTATGATGGAGGAATGAGTTGTGAGGTGGAGAAATTTAACTCCAAACTATGTAAATGTATTTAGTTGCAAAATGTAAAAAAAAAACAAAAAAAAATAAACACTTACTCCCAAAGCTACTTGACACTTTATTGTCTGGTGTCAAGCTCAGCCAATCCATTGATATTCCTTTCTGCTGATTGGCTGAAACCCACAAGGGATGCAATCAAGGAGAAAAATACTAGGTATTAGCTTCTACAGTAGTGCTAAGATGCTTTCTGCTACGTATTAATGCATATTAATACTTTAAACTGTTAAAACACCAAAACTGTATATTTTAAGTATTTTTGGAGAGGCTCAAAAACTACTCATGGGCGCCTGTGGTCCCTGACCCATGAGAATACTTTGAATAAACTATAATACGTCTTAATAATTTAAGGAAGGCACAAAACAGACATTAATGTGGAACAAAGGCTGCTCACCTTCAGGCATTAGATTAGGTGGGTGCGTAATCATTAGAGTTGGCTTGATATACTAGTTCACAATCTAACAGCGGTTTCTCTGGAACACAAATAACGGCTTTTTTAATTACATGATTTCATGTGTACATGTGTTTCAAGGGCAAGAAAACAAGTTCTGGAGGGAAGGTCTCAAGGATCGTGTCAAACCGAGATCAGTCTTGGTGGCAAATGTTTTCTCCATCAGTTGTGTCTTTTTTAGGACACTTTAAAGCCAGACAGTTTTTAACTCTCAGAAATGAAGGAAGTGTTTTACTCGCCTAAGATCTTCTCAGCATGAAAAAAAAACAACAACACAAAATATATAAAAAGGATGCGTTTGCATGTAGTATTATATTCATTTACTAAATCCTTGGTCTTAGCGGTCACAAGAACGTCTCTTCTCTGTAACGCATGAAATTCCAAAAAGTAATTTTAATGCATATCACAGATGGTGTTGGGAATGTCAACAGCACGCCCATTATGGTAGTACGACGCCAAATAACTGAAACCAAAATAAGTTGAATTCCTACAGAAATACAAAAAGTGAACGGAGGCTTCTGAGAATTGTTCTCCTTTACCCCAACAATCCAGTAAATGAAGGACAGTAATTCTCTTTTTCGTGTTCTGATTGGCCGACTGCAACATGAGAGAGACCAGCCGATTATTTGCTGCCATATCACAGATGCGTATTCGTTTCGTAACTTGCAGTTTGTTGCAACATTTCGGTTCGTTTGTGCCCCCAAGGCAGAAGTGCAAAATTCTAGTGAAGAAATTTAAACAACACATAATGTGTATTGCCTCAAGATGTCGAAACTTACCGTTTGTTGTCAAAATCTTTTAAACCACAGTTGTGAAAATAAACAACTTGTCATAGTTTCCTAATTACTTAAAACACTATACTAACTTCCCCTTACTCCTCAGATGATCATAATCCTTATAGATACATAACAACATAGCAATACATAAATATTAAACTAACCTCTTGTGGCAAAAAGGAAAAACTTTATATAGTTTTAAAAAAAGAGAAACCCTCTGAAAACTGTTGGCAGGTTAAACCCCAGATGTCAGGAAATGGTTACAATATTCTGATCGGGCCACGTTTGGCATGTACATATTTAACATTCTTTTCCTATGTAGTGACACAAAGAGAGAAATCAGCTCATCCTACGATGAGGGTAAAAGCAGCTAGCAGAAACATCAGTCTCTGTAACGGCTTTAAATCCAACAAATGCCAAGCACCTTGGTTTAATTTAGACTAGGTAGGTCTGAGAAGCTGGGCCGGCAACAAAACGCAACATTTTACACCCAGTAATTACGTAGGCGCCCCCAGCACAAGCGTTCTGTGCCAGCGGAAAAAACACGTAATGATGGCAGAATGCAGCAGCACCCTGCTAAAGTCCCCCATTAGCCTCGGTCAGCAGAACACTTTTCACACTTTGTACAAAACGGAAAGGAAATGGGAGTTTCAGTGTGAGATCATAAAATCTGAGAGCTGAACCGCATCCTCTCTGTACAGTACAAGACCCTGAGACTTGGCTCAGAGTTTCCTCCTTTCTCAGGTGGCGCACTGCAGATCTATGTAGATCTTGTTGAAAGCCGAGATGTTTTTATTCAAAATTGGTTAAACTACTAGAATAGGCTTTTCCGATGACATTTTTTTTTTTACTTTTTTGCTCCACTGTTTGTTTCTCTACCTCTAGAGGCCTAAATGGCTGAAATACACGCAGCCCTTTTCTGTTGTTGCCGATCCGGAAAACCTTTCCATTGGATGTTTATGCTGTGCTACAATTTTATAGCGCATGAGGACATTTTTTTGGAATTACTCAACTTGATTTCTGTCCTGTTGTTTCTCTTACCGGCTAAAGATTTTCAACTTTCCAACTGGGATCCCCATCGACCGTTTTGTTAGTCTTTGCGAAAACCGCAGTCAAACACAACTGACATTTGAAAACAGTATTTACACCAGTCAGTGAACACACAAACGCTCAAACTTCTAACTTAGACTTGGTGACAGCTGTGAATTATTTACTGTTTATGATGACAGAACAGGTTATAAACCCAACGTAAGATATCACGTCTTTAAAGCTACAAAACCTAGAGGTCTCACGCCCTGACTTGTGTTTGTAATTATAAATATTAAAAATGTTTAAAGAGATTTTAGATTAGCTATAAAGCGTACTTGCCAATAAAAGATTTGCTGGTTATTGATCAGTTGTTAAAAAAAGTTTCTTTTTCCCCACATAGTGAAAATCAGATAATTGTTGTGCATAGATTTGCATACTCCTAGCCAAACGTGAACGATCTGTATGTGCAGACGTGACCGTTCAGACGCTTTGACAGCTATTGGCACATTGTGTTTTTGGGCCTGAATGAATAAAGCTACTTTCACCAGAACATGTCCTGCTCACCGGGTGTGCTTAGCTTTCAGCATCATATTCAAAATGTATTGCCACCTTGACATTCTGTGGGACCCGTGTGTAGAATTTCGAGCTCAGCGATTAAAACAATACAATTTGCATAGTGCTTGCAAAAGCGAAGCGCTACCAACACTTTCCAGATACAATTTATTCTGCCGCCGCACTATTCAACCAAATAAGTTTAATGGATTCCCCCCCTTCCTTCCTTGATATGCAATCTCATCTCAAGGTGCAGCAGAGTGAAACATAACACCTCCATCCTCGCTTCTTTATTTATTTTTGTGTGTGTGTGTGTCCTGCTGCTCTCCGTCTGAGTCATGGCCCCAAATTAAAGTGAATCGGTTGGGAAGAAGTTCCAGGTAAAAGCGAGCCGGATCTAGTCGTTGAAGGTGACCCAAGCTGCAGATTTTGCTCTTATCCTACCTTTTAGGGGGAAAAAACTTGTTTCCTGCCAATATATCAAATTAAGGATGACAATAATCATTTTCTCTCTGTTGCTGAGCTTTAAGAGCAGAGTTTAAGGTTGTTTACCAAAGACTATCAGCTCACAGATAGGCATATCTAAAAGCTGATTAGCGATTTTTTTTCTCTTCACTTTCCCACAAACAGAGCCATTTCCTTCTAGCCTTATCTTAACAACCGAGTCAACAATCTGCTCAGCTGGCTCTTAATGCTACAGCTAATACTGTTAAACGCGGCTGTATTCAACACTAAGGCTGATACGGCCCGCTGAGCTGATAGTGAACACGCTCTGCATACAACCAGGTGGCATTTGGAGTTAAACTAAAAGTCATTATAAACATCATTTTCAAGAACATTTCTTTATGTTTTTAGTAATTTTTCCGCAGGATCTGACCAGCAGATCATCAATCTAGTGATTCAGTTACAAAATCTGGAATCATGAGATTATAACGAATAGTTTCAATATGATCCGCACTTTGCTAAAACCCATTCCTTTGTGAAACATGCTGGAGCGAATCCAAACATTCCACGAGCAGGATCAGCAGGACGACTCTTTTCCCGCGGCGTGAGGAAATATTTCCCCCAGCATCCCACCTGATTTCACGCATGGAGGAAACAGTCATTCGGTAATACTTCAATTATTCCAAAGGGAAAATATATGTTGCTATAACTCGTATCACATTAGTAGCTTCAAAAGGTTGTTCTGGATGGTGATGCTGTGGGAAGGAGGGATTTTACTGGTAGCAGCCAGTGTTGCAGCGAATCTGAAGACTGTTGCTCTATGCAAATCTTATGACTTATGCCAGGCATCCAAATTGCATGTCATTAACTGGTGACGGACCGTCTCGCCTGTTACGTAGACGCGCTTCCTCTTCCGCCTTCCTGATGTAGATCACGGCCTGGGTTGATGCGAGCACGTTTTGTCACGTTACATCCCCAAACTGCAACGCATCTTTACGGCGAACAAACATTTTATTGCCAGATAAATAATGTTGAATTGTTGGAGTCTACTCCTAACCACAGCTAAATCCAGCTGCAGGTCATATGAGGAGACGTCTGTCAAAAACAAATTCTAATGCAACGTAACACTGATTTGTGGGGGTAACACTAAGAATAAAGACCCCGTCATGTTAAAAATGTATTACGTATTACAGGCATCTTCTGAACAAGTCCAAACAATGCGCCAGTGCAAAGAATTACACACATCTAGTTCACCATATAAAGTCAAGCTCTGTTCCTAGTTAAACAAAACGTACGACCGTTTTTACCACAAACTATTTAGTGGAGGTTCCTCATAAATAAATCCTACCCTCCATGATACATTGGTGCCTCCCCTCCTTCCAACCGTCGGTCAATTTTCCCTCACATTCCCGGTAAATATCAAGTAAGCTGTGGCTGTTGTTGCTCCAACAACATTACTCATCCCCTGCATCACATTTCTGTCATCAATAACGTACCGTTCACTTTGTCGTGACCTTTTTGATATTACCTGAAACGCGCGATCAGGATCCACAACAGTTAGAGAGAAAAAAATTAAACAGGATGTGGGGCGGATGAGGAAATCTTATCCCGATCCGCTTCTCAGAAGATGTAAATATGACTCCACTTGTTGCCCACTCTGTAATTAGTAACTTTACCGGCTTCGTCTGAAAACAACAGCATCCGGGGATCCAGACAAGATTGTGCTTACTGTCATCTAGTCCTCAGGGAACGCTCTCACCTGACACAAACACACTTGCTTTTTAGTCTGCAAAACTATAGAACTAAGCACGTTTCATCTTTGACTTTTTGACAGACAAAAGCTTAATAAACAACTGATGCAACGCTGAAGATTTTTTCCAAGTTGTAACTGATTTCTAGTCATCTGCAGCACGAAAAAAGGAGGAAATAAAAGGCATTATAAAACATGCAGTTGAACTTCAGAGTAGAAACTAATGGCCAATCACTCAGTAAGAAGGATTGCTGAAGACTCAAGATATTGTCAACTGTCTCAGCATGCTGGTCTCCAGTTACAACAATGCTTTAATAAAAATTGGTAATAGCGTTGTCATGGTCATGTAATAATACATAAAGTATTTTGAAAAGGTCAAAGGGTTCAATTTCAAAGTATGTAATGCAAAGATAGATAAAATAGTCCGACCTGTGTAGATGAGCCCTTACCAGTACAGTCATTTTTCAAATAGTGACTTTAAAACCAATTCTGCTTGTTATATTCACAAAAGTGATAAGAGGCTCCTGAAGTGTGCTATTTTAATGTTTTTCTTCCCAGGATCACAAATGAGAAGCTGCGCTCGGGGTTCTGATACAGGTTTATGTTTTGACACCAATAGAATACGAAAGATTGATTCTTAGCTACTTATGAAGACATCATAAAGTTTACGTTTATGAATTCATGGAATAAACAAGCAAAATGTTGTTCAGTGTTTTACCAAAGAAAATATTCAACTCTGGAAGTTCAATTGGTGTAACTGTAACTTCTCTTCCTTAATGCACTGTAATCTTTTCTTTTTTTTTTTTTTTTGGCAAACATGTAGTGGTGCACTTGCTAGCGACCTGATGCCTTGCAACAAGAAAGCTGTGGGTTCGATTCCACCATAAGGTTTTTTTGGAAGGAGCTTGCCTGTGTGTTCTCTCTGGGCACTCCAGCTTCCTTCCACAGTCAACCGGTTAAGTTAACTGGGTTCTCTTAACTGTGAGTGTGTGCAGTTGTTATAACATGCATTTAAAGCCACCAAATTATGAAAATAAAAATAAATTCAATTTAAGCAAAGAAATCAAGGCTTGGGTCTATTTCTGGTCAGACCTGGCACTTCTTTCTCTAAAAATCATAATAGGAGATTAAAATGGGCAGCAGATTATATTAGAGAGGATGGGATTCCCTGCAGCATCACAAAAAAGAAAATTAAAAAAAGATAAACTCCCCTGATGGATGCTTCAGTTTCACCTTTTGCAAAGGATTGCAGGTTTGAGGAAACTCACTTTCAGGAAGTAACTGATGAACAAACAAACAAACCATATCAAGCGTTCCTCCATAGCTCCTCTGCTTCAATAACCCTCGCAGAGTGTGCTTACCTGAATCATGGTGACCACGTGGCAGGGGTTCAGCAGGTAGATCACGGTCTTGGTCGCGAACTTGAAGCCCACCTCCATTCCGAAAGTCATGCAGAGCGCGACCAGCAACAGGTTCTTGCCCACGCTGTCCTCCTTCGACTTCACGCGGTCCCCGCCGAGCAGCCGGAACTCTTTCGAGACGTGAATCCTGCGGAGCGCGGCGGCGACCTCCAGCAGAGAGACCAGCACGATGGCCAGGCTCTCGGCGAGGCGCTGCCGCCGGGAGAGGAACGCCGCGCACTCGGGCCCCCCGTTGCCCTCGAACTTCGGGTCCACGCCGCCGTACACCCAGTCCAGCAAGCTGTAGATGTTGTACCGGGACATATTCCTCTTCTCGGGTTGGAACAGATACGAACAAGACGGAAGGAGAGACGTCACACTGAGCTCTTGGCGAAACATGAACAGCAGGGTTTCCGTTCGGTTCACCGCGCGGTAGACGTGAGCCCCCCTCCTTCACCGCCTGGTGGAGCGTTTTTAGACGGCTGTCCCTGCTAACGCGCCGCTTCAGGGTACGCGGCGGGAGGAAGCTGTTGTCAAGGCTACCCGGGGCAGCGGGTGAGGAGTGGAGCGGGGCCTCTCGTACGTAGCTCCGAACAGGTTAAATAAGCGGCTTCGTTTTGAGCCGCTGAGAACGCTGGTCGGAGGCTTTTAAGGGAGGGACCATGTTTGGAGCGGCTCACCGGTAGGACGTGTTAGCACGTTGAAGTGCCGACAGGTAGTTAGCCTAGCTTCAGCCGGGCATCGATTTCTCTGTTTTTTAGTCTCGCAGGCTGTGTTCATTTTAAACGCAAGCGACACGTCTGCTTGTTATATTCACAAAAGTGATAAGAGGCTCCTGAAGTGTGCTATTAACATTCAGGGGATTATATTTGGGTTTGTTTTCGGCGAAGTAAAACGCAGGTATTGCGTTTACTGCTGCCTGCAAGTCAGCGCCGAGGACAAAAATCCTTACGCATCAACGCCATGCGTGATGCCGGATAGTGATGCGTTTAATGCAATATTGGAAAATCTAACTCTGGTATCAGTCCAATCAATTATTATTGGGAAACCAAATGAACAGCGCAGGTATAACGTTTTAGACACAAATGGGTTTAGCTTTCAGGGTAGTTATTTACTGACACAAACATCTTCGGATAGATAATCAAATGTTTATAATAATAATAATGATGTATACTTTACCCGTAGGAAATAGTTTTTGGTGTAAACCACACCGAGGCAGCCAGGTAGGCAGTAGCTCAAAGGGTCTTGCCTAAGGATCCACACTGGATGCTGTGGTGTATTTTTGCCCTGGGCTGGAATTAAACCCATGACCTTCGGATTGGAAGTCTGGTGACATTCCAATTGAGCTATCCACCCATTAATATACCTGGTATACCCGACAGATATAACAGGACTAGACTTTGTCAGGGTCTACCATTTATTTCTTTAAATCGTATTTTTTTAAAATCATTTTTATTGGGGGAGGAATTTTGCTGGACTTGGCACAGTTGTTTCCATTAAACTACCGTTATTATATATTTTTAAACCATCTAGCAGGTTTGCTAGATGGTTTAGCGGTTTAGTTACTGAAATATTTCTTTACTCCTTTTAAAATATGTTTTTGTAGTATTAGATTAGAACTAAAGTTTCCATCAGTTATGATGATCCATTAGTTTTACAGGTCATGAAGCAGCAAATGAAACCCAGACCATAACACTACCTCCACCACGTTTCACGATTGATTTGATTTCTGAAAAAGTTTTTACACCAGTCCAACAGGATGTAAAGTACACCTAATGTTCAAGATTTATCTTGTCAGCCCACAACATATTTTCTGAAAAGTAGAGATGTGCATTATCGTACTGTTTATTGTTATGATAAATATCTTGTCATGATGTGAATTTAAATTTATCATCACAGGTAAAACTTTAAAAACCTGGCCCGATTGGTATCCTCCATCCCATCACATTTCTTTATGTTACTGGTATCCTAAATAAGCCAGTTTTAACTTGTTAATGTGACATCATTATGTTTATTGTTACCTTGATAGTATCATAAGAACTTGTAATAAAATTTTAAATCTGTATCGTTAGAGAGTTGGTCCTCTTTTAAATTCCTTGTTTTCAAATCAGAAATTTTCTGGAGTCCTAAAATATTATGTTATTAATATTATTATGCCGTTACACAGCGATGTATGTTAATGGATGAGTTTCTAATCGAATCTTACATCTCAGTGCATGATATATTGCACAACTGAATTTTCCTTTAGTCTTTTTCAAAAACATATTTAAAAAGATAACCTAAACTCACCAAATCTTATGTGTGATAATGTAAGTGCCTTTATGGTTCAACCAGCTGGTTTGGGTGGTTTGATTCCTGCTAAACCTCCACTGCTTAAACAGCTAAAATAATAACTTCTTAGAAACTTCCTCCCACAGTCCAAAAACATGACTGTTGCGTTCACTGGTTTCTCTAAACTGTCCTGGGGTTTTAAGTGTGTGCCTGCATGGTTTGTTTGTCCTTCCTGTCTCTGTGTTGCGATTGACTGGCGACCTGTACCGCTTTCAATAAAAGGTAATAAAAACAACAAAACTTTACTTTTTAGAAATCAACATAGTGGTTCACACATCACCAAGGGCCAATAAAAGGGATTCACATTAACTTGGCGACCATGAAAGTGGCATAACAGTGACAGATATTCAATTATTTATTGAGCTGCTCATTTTAATTATGTCTTGTCCATGGCTACAGTGGAAAATTTGGGTTTTGTGGACAAGAACAAAAGAAAAAGACTATGATTTATTATTAAACAACATTGCTCATCCCCTGCATGTGATAAGTAATAACTTAGAAATTTGCCATTAGGCCCCAAAACTCATTTGAGTTTAAAAGTATCTTTGATTCCAAAAGCTTAACTTGAACTCAGACAATAAGCTTCATCTTTGGCTGCATAATAAGCCGCATATGATTCTTCATACATCATCAAGGGTCATCTCATTATCTCATTAAAAAAAACAATGTTAACCCAACAATGTTCTGAAAGAAACCAGAAGAACAAAAAACCCTGCTACAAGTGCGGCTGCTGAATGTATGGGAAGTGCTTATTCTGTCTTTCATCATTTTGTTTAACCCTCAAAAGTATAGAAGTTGTTAGAATCGACATCTACAAGCATTTCAAAGCAGGATTTCGGTCCAAAAGAAGATTTCTATATGTCAAAGACGTTAAAACAGGAGGACATCCTCTGTGCTTTTGACTGAAGGCTACCATCACCATGGCTACCGGCAGACTCATGACTCATGCACCTGTTTATTTTATTTAAAAGGCAAAAATGGTCAAACAGCATATCATAAATCCCGTAAAATGATCTACTTTGATTTTAAAGTATGAACATTTTTAAATAGGCTTGTTATTTCCATGAGAAAAGAAGGACGGCACTGATTGAAGTATAAAATTACAGTCCAAAGAGAGCTTTGCAAGCTGCCATGCACTGCATTTATTACCTAGTGGTGACTAATGCAGAACAGTCATATGTTTGGAATGCACTAAGAGACCACAAATATCTCTATGCAGGCGAGGGGAGAGAGATCATAACAGACAATGGAGCCGGGACTGGAAATACTTGGCTCATCGAACAAACAGTACAAGAAATGAGACGTGTTAGATCCAAATATTTCTCAGTAAGTCATGATATTTGCTTGGTGTTTCAAATAACCATCATCCAATACGTCTCAATAATGCAGAGTGTGTACAGTGCACGCTGCTCTTGGTTTGAAAACAGGGCTAATATAGCATCATTATATGTTATATAAAGAAAATGGTTTTAGTCTGAACAGTTATGGAATAGGATAGCATTAGGCTTTGGTTTGTACCATGACCAATACAGCATCTCTGTTTTTATCATATGTTGCCTCACAATGGTAAAACAATTTTTAAGAGGAATCTAACAGCAATAGATAACTACTCTCTTGCATAATTCAGAGAATGTGCTCAGAAATGTCTCATTAGGGAGAGTTAGAATAAATGTAGGTATGCACGAGCCGTGATTAAGTAGGAGAACCTCTTTAACAACACATAGTTGATGAGGAACTGTAATTTTCTTTCTGCAACTGGGAAATTCCATTCAGTTTTATAAACGAGATGAAAGATAATACAGTTTCTGCCCAAAAATAATGTTATCTTGAACTTTTCCATATTTAATCACATTACAAGAATAAAGTTCATGGTATTTTATTCAGGCTTTCTGTGAAAGACCAGTATTATTGTCAAGCAGAAGTGAACTAAGGTCTATTTTTCAATGATTGCGGGTGTAGGACTTTTGGTGAGGGTCTCATCGTCCTGCCAACAGATTCTCCTACCTGAGCTCCAAATATCTGCAGCTCCTACAGAATTGCATGTTTACCTCTTGGCTTTCTTTATGATTCAGTCAGTTTATGGCCTGTCGGTTTACTATGTTGAGGCGTCATGTTTTGTTAGGTTTGCTAAGTTCTGTCACATTCATATTTCCTAATGTTTAAGTCTTGCTGTCAGATGCTGACAATAAAAAGCCAGCAAGAAGTCTCTCTTTACTAACTTCATGACTTCCCGAGACGGCACTAAATTGTTTTATGGGTTATTAACAGAAACCAGGTCTCTTAAAATGTATCGGTAAAATCTTCTATTTCACAACTTTACTCTACTTAGTATATTAAATAAAATCCTAAGAAGGTTTTTGGTTAAAAGCAAACACAAGATTTCAATACGGAGGGGTCTGAATACTTTTGCAAGCCAAAAGTAAAAGATAGTGAAAGACATATCTTTATAGACGTAAGTGTTGGAATAAATACAAATAAGTTATCTCACATTTGCTATTGTATGTTGTACTTATTCCTTTTCTGCTCTACTTAATACTCCTATCTCTGAGTCCCTGTGTGCAGGAAATGGATGATTAAATTTCATACTGACCTGTTGCACAGCGGCTGTGGTGCAACCTATCTGGTGCAGATAGATCCAGTTTGATCTGAACTGCAGTATTTTCCTGTAAAACTGATCGCTTCTGTTTTGAACATGATATGACTTTTAGCTAATGATGTGCTGTGTTCGCACAAAGAAGTATGCAACTTTGCTGTAGTTGCTGTTCCCCTTCCCTTTGTATCAGTAATTCTATGTAACCTAGGGATTTCCCAAACTAAATAAAAACAGAGGATGCGGAAAGATGTGCTTCAGAGCAGTAGAAGATTGTAACTGAGCACATCTCTGTCTGTTCTAGTCGCGAGTAAGAAATCTAATACCTTTGTCTTTCTCTTCCCTGCGTGTATAAATGTTTTAGGTTGGTTGACCCTGACAGTACTTCTGCATCCCATGAGGAAAATTACTCTGGCTATCAATACTGAAGTCCAGGCCCCCAGCCAGCATCTGAAAACAAGTAAAGAGAGGACCAAAGATCAACTTGGCCTTGTAGTGAGTAATCCTGAGGGATAAAAAGTGAGCTGCTCCTCAGACAAGGAAAAGAAGTGACAGGAGCAATTTAGGGAAATCAGGACCCTTTTGGTCTGGTTGAATGGGGCCAATTAGCTGGTAACAGAGAGAGGTTAGAAAGAACAGGTGGATTGGGAGAAGAAACGGCAGCACAGCTACATTTACGCACAGGTAGTTTTCCAGCCATTTCAGACTTTTTAATAGGAATGATTAAATGTTCTGATACTGGATTTTGAGGTATATTTTTAATGGAAAAGAGGGACCACAGGTAGAAAACGAAATTGTAATTTAACCATATAACTACAAGTTATTTTGTAACATTGATAAACAAAATTGTACCACACTTATTTTTTGTGATAGTTTAAGCTGGTGTAAGTGTTTATGATATGCCACCAGGGGGCGGTGTTACCATTTCCCTATTATACTTCTCTTTCAGAGTCCTCTGGGCTAAAAAAAAAGCCATACAGCAATGTGTGTTCCAGTATCCTGAAAAAAGTTTCTTTAAAGGTATAATCCGTACATTTATTGGACATCAGTTTGCTTCAAAACAAAATATTCTGGGAAATAGTTTATCTTGTTAGTTCTATCGTAATCATTGCATGTAATGTGCTGCTTACTTACTTATTCGAAGCATGACAACACATATGGGTGATATATTTTAAAGTCAGTTTTGGATGTCTTTCCAGAATGCTCGATTCACCTCTCGATAGGCAACAAATAAAGTATTCGCTGCGTTTGGGTTTATGTTTTGTCATAGGTCTATCAGAGCGGGGGCTCTGATAGACCTACTCGTCTCTTCACCGCTGTGCACAAGTCAGTCGAGGATATTAATCTAAACATCAGTCATGCATGGGGAACACCCCAGAAGGAGAATAAGCTTGCTCATCCATGCATCCCCTGGGGGAGGTATGAGGCCTCAGATAGGAGGAGCTGTCCTGGTAAGTGTGTCGGGGTATCGTCTCCGGAGACGTAATGTGGGCTGACTTCAGGTCCACAGACAATAAACTCCCGTACAGAAATGGCTGGCACCATCAGATCCTGAAAATTTGAGCATGGTCCACTGGACCACATTATAATCCTTGCTGGAAAAACGTTTGACGGAGCCGACAGCACCGCAGACCAGACCGTGACCCAGAAAGGGACAACATGTGCCCCCCTCATGTGGGAACAGAGGAATGTGGTAGTTCTGTGTCATTTTCTTAATGTAATTCATCTCATTGCCAGACAAATAAACAGATAATGTATTATAATTCGGGAGCTGTCCACTACTCATTACCAGTCGCATGTTGTATTAAATTCTCTAGGCAAAATTAGAAATCATCTAGTCAGCATCCGTGCTTCAGTTGCCCATACTGGGTTTTTATTTCCAAGGATTAGTGATGCTCCTGAGTTGATTTCTCCATGAGGATATACCCTAGGCTGACTGCTGGCTCTAAATGCTCCGTTCAATCCAATTTACAACTGCCATGTGAGCTTACAGATACAAAAACATGTAAACTGGCATTTTTAACCTGCGAATTTAAGGTATTGCCCATCATACGTATCAAAGAAGGGACTAAAGTTTAAACACTTGTGGAGAATGAAAGATCAGTTATGGGAGCTTTTGTTCTTTGGCATATATCAAAAAAGAGGCATACTTAAACAGGTCTTTTGAAATTATCAATAGAAACGTCAAATTTGTGTATTTTCAAACTACCTATCAAGGCGTGGTTGTGTACCAAAAATGAGAGACCTGGGCATGGAGAGCATTAACCTAAAGCAGAGACCACTGATAAAAAACCCTCAAAAACTAACCAAATCAAATCAAATTTGTATTTATAAAGCACCCTTCAAACATGTATTGCAATCCAAAAAACAAGTTTAAAACACAATAAAAAGTAATACAGCTAAATAAATAGGTGAAAGTAGAACCACATAGAAAGAAAGAAAGGAAAATCTAAGGCCTAATGTACCACCTTTAAAGTGAAACACGGTGGCGGCATCATGTTGTATGGTTGGTTTTTCTTTTACCAACAACTTTATGACGTCATCCAGGAAATTTTTACCATGTTATATCATCAGTCATGCATCCCAGACTGTCAAATAGCAACAGTCTTTGATCAGGGGCGTTAATACGGACCTCTACATGAGATCCTTCCAGACCACAGCATCACTATTTATTATTACTCTATGATGATACTTAAATAAAAAGAGTTATGATAACAATAAATTATCTTTGGGATAAACCTTTATTTTGCTAAATTAAATATATAATTTAAATAGATAAATAAAGATCTTCTGTAACCAGTTAATAGCCTTTATGGGTGGTAAAGGCTTAGCAACTTTTTAAATGTGTGGAAAAAATCTTTTAAAAATTATGCATCCGTTTATAAGTTGCTACAGACCGTCTTAAAAACAGATGCGTCTGGGTTTAAAGCCCCCACTACATTAGGGGCCAATGAAGTCAAGTTTTCTTCAGGTCATAACATATTTATTTCCAAACCCATTTGTAAGTCATCCATGTTCTGAAGCCGCTGGGACTCTGCTCGCTAGAGCAGCAGCAGCAGAGTGCAAACAGAACTCAAAGGGAGACGAACACCCTCATCGAAATGCCTACACCAGTCACTCTGAGCACGTATGCTGGAGAGATCTGCAGGGATTTGGAGGCAAATCAGGAAGGACTACTTTCCCAACTGCCTGACGCTTTCGCCATTGAACCCCCCCCCCCAAAAAAACCGGGCTATTCCTATAAAAAGCTATCACAACAGTTTACGCTTACATAGCTGCTTTTACATATCCCAATTTAGGAAAGTGTGAAATGAGACG
The DNA here is from genome assembly GCA_032876305.1 of Orestias chungarensis. NCBI lineage: Eukaryota > Metazoa > Chordata > Actinopteri > Cyprinodontiformes > Cyprinodontidae > Orestias > Orestias chungarensis. The sequence continues at coordinate 4,357,457 of JAVLVB010000078.1, read as the reverse complement.
TGTTACGGGCAGGTTACACGCCATCATGCTTTAACATCAGACTGATTATACTAAGTGGCTCATTGTGTCCCAAGCATAAGCATTGTGTTAATATTTGTAGAGTGAGCTAAAGTTGTGAACAAGCTTCTTAGATGCACACCTAACTGTTTAGCGCTTTCATCTCGTGCGTTTTGGTCTTTGATTGTATTTCACAATCCCACCAAGGGACTACATGTTATATATACTTATTTTCTGATAACTAAATACAGGGGTTGAACAATGAAACTGAAACACCTGGTTTTGGAACACAATAATGTATTAATATGGTGTAGGGGCTCGTTTTGTGGCCAATACAGAGTCAATCCGTCTTGGGAATGACATATACAAGTCCTGCACAATGGTCATGTGGATTTAAAGCCATTCTTCTTGCTGGATAGTGGCCAGGTCACAATGTGATGCTGGTGGAGGTAAATGTTTCCTGACACGCTCCTCCAAAACACCCCAAAGTGGCTCAATAATATTTAAATCTGGTGACTGTGCAGGCCGTGGGAGATGTTCAACTTCACTTTCATGTTCATCAAACCAATCTTTCACCAGAAATGCTGTGTATATTGGTGCAATGTCATCCTGATTCATGGCAGCGTCTTCAGGATTCAATATTTGAACCATTGGATGAACAAGGACTAACATTTGTTAGTCCTTAGTAGTGACGCTCCTATCTAGCGTAAGTATTGGGCCAAGGTAATGCCATGATATGGCACCTCAAACCATCACTGATCCACCGCAATGCTTCGCTCTGGCCATGGTAGGTATGCCTCTTTGGAGCTTCTCCGCTC
>JAVLVB010000078.1:4266173-4356542 GCA_032876305.1 Orestias chungarensis | reverse complement strand
ATTTGTTAGTCCTTAGTAGTGACGCTCCTATCTAGCGTAAGTATTGGGCCAAGGTAATGCCATGATATGGCACCTCAAACCATCACTGATCCACCGCAATGCTTCGCTCTGGCCATGGTAGGTATGCCTCTTTGGAGCTTCTCCGCTCCATAACTCTCCCGGATGCTCATCAGAGAACAATACATGTTTCACATTGTCCACAGCCCAAGATTTGTGCTCCTTGCACCATTGAAACCGATGTTAAGCATTGGCACGATTGACCAAAGGTTTTGCTATACCAGCCGGACCGTGTATATTGACCCTGTGGAGCTCCCGACATACAGTTTTGCTGGAAACAGGAGAGTTGAAGTGCACATTTAACTCTGCCATGATTTGGGCAGCAGTGGTTTTTTGTTTTTTGGGATACAATCCAGGTTAGCACTCAAACGTCTCTTTCAGACAGCTTCCTCTTGCATCCACAGTTGATTCTGTAGGATGTGGTTTGTCGTTCTTGTTGGTGTGCTGACAAAACCCTGGATACCGTGGCTCTTGATACATCACAAAGACTTGTGGTCTTGGTCACAGATGTTCCAGCAAGACCAGTGCCAACAATTGATCCACTTTGAACTCATAATGTCGTGTGCATTGAAATATTTTGAGCAAAACTTTGCTCTTACCCTGCTAATTGGCCCTTCACACTCTGCTTTTACTGATGCAATGTGCCATTAGGGAAAGATTGGCCACCAGGCTGGTCCAATTAACCCATGAAACCTCCAACACCAAAAAAAAAGTTGTTTAAGTTTCATTGTCCAAGCCCTTTATTTCAATTAATGTATCGCTTGCAAGATTCCTCTTGTTTTTTCTTTTATCAGCTGCTACTTCACTTCTATCCTATTCTTCTAACAGCAGTGGTCACAAGACAGTCAGGTTGTGACAGTTAACAGCACATCCATGCTGATCTCGCAACTGGTCACTGAGGTTGAGGAAAGGACAGTTTTTCCATTGAAATGCAAGAAAATGCAAGAAAAAATCCACCAACCCCACATTTCTTTACTTTTTTTTGCTAGGTATAGGCAACATTTCTAGCAACATTGAACTCTAACTCCTGGGTAGCAGAAGCTAGATTAAAATTGAGATACAGTTTGTTTTTTTACGACCAAGCCCGTGGGTCACTGACAAACTTACCTGCCAAAACCCTCCAGGCAAAGTTTCTGCCTGCAGGGTAACAGTACTGGAAAATTGCTAAAAAAACACAACGTACATGGAGTCCAAGAACTACACTCCTTAGCTTTATAAACAAGGTAAATTAGGCAATATGTGAACAAAATGGAAGTAAATAAATCAGTGTAATCAAAAGATGCACAGAACTGTTTTAAACCATATAGTTGTGACAATGTTGAGATAGTTTTTGGATCAAGTAGGTTTTTTTTAAAAAGGAAACAGACCTTGATTTTTTTTTCATGAAATATCGTGTCTTGGTATCATATTTTGTCCCTTCACCAAATTCACAAGTGGCTAAAGTTTTTCATAAGAACTCTTTTAGAGGGGACTAGATTCACAAGATATGACATTGAAGCAATTAGTGAAAAAGATTGTCCGGCTTGTTGAAGCTGTTCTGACCTTGTGTTCTCCTCCTGCATAAAATGATACTGAAAGGAAACTAGGCCTCCGGGCTTTAATTTGGCAAGGCGGTGCGACTGGCTTTCGACTATTAAAAATAATAGCGCTACTCCGAAACATATATGTCAGAGGCATCGATGTAAACAGAGGTCCAGCTTTTCAAAAAGAGAGAGGTGGTGAGACAGAGTCTCATTAAATGCCAGTCCAAGTTGATGCAATACCTGCAGTGTCTTTCTCACACGCCCACACGCATGTCGGAGGCGTTTCAGAACCCACCGACTATCTTGACAACTTATGTCTCATTAAATGGTTTTTGTATAAGTAAGTTGGTCTCACCAAAGAGAACGTTTATTTGTTTTTATAGGTTACCTATGCATTCATATACCTTGGACTTTTTTCAAAAGTTGTCCTTTTATAACAACAAACTTGGACCAAATTTTTAGTGAACACCTGGATAAAGATTTAGATTCTACTTTTTTTTAAATACCCTATTTGATTTAACACTTTTCAGATTTATCTTTCTCTTTAAGCAAGAAATAGAAGATCATAGTTTTGTTTATTCTTTCTAAAAAGAACAGTCACCAGTGACAATAAGCCGACAGGTTAAGGATGACTTTAAGTTTTGCATGTAGGCCAGCGTTACGTCTTTCCCATTTGTTGTTTCCACGATATCGCAAAATATAGAGCTATCATGGTTTCCTTTAAATGTTTGGTTTTCTTCTTACACAATAAAGGACTAACAGCTGTCCTGGTAATAGATTCTCATCCCAGAGGTGTGGTTCTATGCAGGTCCTCCAGGGATACCACTGGCTTCTTAGCCGCTTCTTTGATTAATGCTCTCCTTGTCTGGTCTGTCATTTGAGATGGATAGCCATGTCTTGGTAAGCTTCCTGTTGTGCCATACTGTTTTATTTTCAGATGATAGATGTAACAAAGCCTCTGTGGGATGTTCAAACATGTACAAAACTTTGTTTTAAACTTTTTCATGATCAAACTTCCTGCATGACCTGACTGCTGTGTCCCTGTGATTCTGATAGTTGTACTCTAATAAACATCTAAGACCATGACAGTATAGCTGTATTTAAACTGAGATTAAATTACATACAGGTAGATGCTATTTAATAGCTAGATTACTTTTGTAAGCAATTGGTTAGGTTTATAAAAGGATGCAAAATGTTTTCCTTCCTTTTCCTTTTCCTTTCCTTATTTTATGCTAATCTCCTCTCCTAAAAATCTTTCACAAAGCTGGTGTATTTTGAACATTTATGTTTCGATAAAGAAACAGGGTCATAGCTCATAATTAAACTAATATCCAAACTAACCACTAATATCTTAAATAGTTTTAATTAAACTGGAGAGCAATTTTGATATCATCACTGCCTCCTTTGCATAAAAAAGAAAAATTATGTTGTAATCCTGAGAAAACAACATAATCATGATGAAACAGCAGGAAATATAAATTAAAATCAGTAAAAAAAAAAAAATTTGAATTGATAAAGTTGCGATCCTCCTGTCTTAATTTCAGTCTGATATCCTAAAAGTAAAAATGCTTATAAAATTTATGGAGGCCCCCAAATTTTTTTTTAATAACCACAGTGTATGGATTTTGCATGATTAGAATAAAACATGTAAGAATAGAAACTGGTGCATATAAAAAGTCATGACGACTTTTATTACAGTGAGTTCATTAGGAAGTACCTGTTATTTACTTCCCTTTACAAAGTAAATGGAAGACTGCATGTTTGAAACAGAATTCTTGATGTTTTAGTGTGGTTCAGTTCAAACACTCGAACTTTGATCAATATGTTGTTTCGAACCACCTGGCTAAGTCTAATCTTTGAACAATTTCATACGATGATAATAATGATGATCCTATTTACTCTTTCTTAGTTTTAACTTTAAAAAATTACATTTTTATATATCTTTTTTTTCTCTTAACTTCAGTTTTTATAACTAAAACATAAATATGTTATGATATGACATGCTTTATTGTGACATGTATTACAAGTACAACCTGGACATGTAGTGAAATTACATCCAGGAAAGCCCATCCAAGGAGACGGATGTCTGGGCCAAGCAGAAAATACCCATCCATCCATTTTCCAACCCGCTTATACTTGTGGGGTTGTGGGGGTCTGCTGGAGCCTACCTCTTACGCACATCGGGTTATAGGCGTGGGTGCATCCTGAACAGGTCGCCATGTATCAATATTATAAATTAGCCATGATTTGTTGTTTATGCTTTGTAATTTATAGGCAGTGCGATGAGCAGAATACACAATACACTTTAATCTGGTCTTCTCCTGAAAATTAATCCAACTTGTCTCAAATAGCATGCTGTTGTCTAATGTCTATTTTATTTTAACCGAGGCTTAGGAAAAAATTTGCATTTGACTTTATTTGAAGTCAAAGAACAAATCTGTACTGTCGTTTTGTGAAAGGGGTCAAATTTTTCATCCTGCTCGTGGCGTTCCTGAACAAATCGGAGGTTTTATTGGGTCCAGCATTAAACCCAAGGACGCTTTGCAGGGGCATGGGATCAAATAACCAATTATCTTATTGGAAGATGGCCATTCTTCTGCTGAGCTAGTGTTTCACCACATTGACTTCATCTTTTCGGAGCAGATACTGCAGCCGTGTGTTTTGTTCATACTGTCATCGATTAAGTCCCCAGTAGGTGCTGCTACCAAGAGGCCTTTTCCTTGTTGGTAACAGAAGTAATGATGGTAGAGCTTTTAGATGCCGGGTGAAAAGGCTCTTCTTGGCTTGATTTTCCATGTTTACACCTGGTGGGAGCCGGCTTTAGCCCATTGATTCCAGAGGCGAGATTTGAGATAGATAGATAGACTGATGGACAGACGGATGGATGGATGGATGGATGGATGGATGGATGGATAGATAGATAGATAGATAGATAGATAGATAGATAGATAGATAGATAGATAGAAAGATCAGAATCATGCCAAATACTGAAATTAATTTCAGTTTATTATTCAGACATATTACATATTTTTAATTTGTTCATTTTTGTTAATTGCTGCATTTTTAACAATGTAAAATGTTGACAATGATTGATGTCCAAGCTTGACTGAGCCTGGGCCTCATTGTCCACTGCAAATCACAAACAAAGACAAGAGATTAAAATTAAAATTCAGTAATGTTCGGGCTACGTACATTTTTTTGTGTTTAGTCTTTGAAGATGTTAGTATGGCAGTTTCGCATGAAGCCTATTCACATAATAGTTAATGGTATTTCATCCAAAGGGTTTCGTGATTGCGACATACAAACTAGGCCATCACATCACTTTTCCGGCGAAAACGTCAAGCTGGCTCAGCTTGAGGGAAATATCTCATTTTAAATTATTAAGTTAATGCCACTTTTTCCTTTTGTAATCCTATCATAATTGAAGTGCTGAGCATTGTATAATTTATACCAGAGCTGAGCTTTTAACAGCTGAAGTTTCTCTCAAGTTGTCAAACCAACTTTCTGGTCATTTGTGTAAACAAGTAGATGACATAACAGTTGCAGCGTCAGTTTGGTTTAGTTAGTAATTTCCTGCATCACAAAATAAAACCCACAGATTTGCTGGATTGTGGAGGTACAAAACTTTATGATTTCTTTCAGATAATCCCCTGTGCTGTTTAAAAAGGACTTGATAGTCTGTGATTCAAATTCAGCTTGTGTCAACCTGTCTTTCCACTTAATTTTGCATTTGCTTGGTTATTATCACACTTTTTGTGGGTATGTTTACCTGTGGGAGGCAATAATTCCAGGGCTTTTATGCAGCAACCCAAAATTCATTGCAAGCTCAATCTATGCAAGTAACTTCAACAAATGTTGATCACGCTTGGACTGAACTTTTCTGGACTGCAGTTCAACCATTTGTTATTATTATTATCAGATCTGGTCTCAAAAAATGCAGTCTTATTTAAAAAGCATTTAAAGCCCAATGAACTTATACACTGTAAATAACACCAAAGATTCTTGGTGAGAGAAAAACGAACGCTCTTCCTTGACAAATTGGTAAAGTTACAACCAAGTTTTGCATCAATCTTCACAGTCCTAGATCTTCTTTAGTGCCTGGGAGCTGAGATGACCTGCTTTAGGGCTTCATAAGGTTTATAACCACAAAAATCTATAAATTCATCTTTTTTTAAAGTGTAGACTTCAATTAGTGCTTTAGCTCTTTCTGTAAATTTATGTCAACTTTGTCTGTATTTCTTTTGATTTTAAAGAAGTAGAGCTTCTATTTCAGAAAGAATTTGAAAAAAGTTTAAATCAGATTGCTGAGAGTTGCTGAGATGTTTTTTTTGATATTACCTCAAAAAGCCCTACATTTTTACATTTTAATTTTCTTTCCAGTTATCATGGAAAACCATGATAAGCAAAATTCCTGGTCTAACTATAAGACCATGACATATGGTGGACTGAGGGTATGGCCTTCATGCATTCTAAAGCATAGTGCAAAAATAAGGTGGTTCATTAATAAAAAAAACGAGTACAGCCTGTTCCCAAACAATTCACACAATTTCAACATTTTGTCATGCTGCAGCCACAAACCTGAATAATAAAATCCACCAGAAATTTTTTGGACGAAGACAAATAATTGCAGGATTTTGAGCTTCAAATGTCAGCTAATAAGTTCAATAGTCTGTTTATGATGTCAGTATGAATCCAGGTTTTCTGTGAAGGGTTAGAGAACATTACATTCATGCTTATGAGGGAATGCTGTAAAGTCAATGACACGACGCAAGCTATCGTTTTGGTGTGCTGATTCCGGAGAAGTAGGTGCTGCAAGTCAGAATGAAAGGATTTTCTCGTAAATTGTCTTGAGACGACATGTGTTGTAAATTGGCCCCTCACAAATTAAAATTACAGAACAAATATTGTGAATATAAAGATACAGCTCACAGGTGCACACATCATCCCCCGTAAACTGACCAAGGACAAAATTGATTAAAGAAGAAGGACAAGGAAGAGGTTCGTAGTCATTTGTGTAAATCCCCAGCTCAGGTGGTGAAATCTGTTCATGACAGAAATTCTGCAGGAAGAAAGAAACTGGTTACAACTGCGAGGAGGGCGGAGGGAGCTAATTGATTATCACCTTGAATAATGGGATGGAACCTCACCATAGAGGCATCCGGACTGAATCTGAACCCCAACTGGAAGTCTAAATATTTATTGAGAATTTATTTGCGTGCTTTAAAGTCTATCTGTGTGTTACAATGCCCCAATCCAGAAGGTCGGACCTCAATCAAACTGAGAATGCATTTCAAGGCTCAATCCAATGTCAGTCAGCCTGAAGGTTTTTGCAAATATTTTTCACTTGTGGTTTCTATAGATGCATCAAACTAAAAAAGGTGAAATGTCCAGTTTTAACCAAAAGTTTCTCTCCAGCTTCTTGTTCTTCTGTTTATTATCACGTCGATTAAAACAAAAAACCAACCAAAAAAGAACATTTTCCACCACGTTTTGTTATTTGAGTCGAGCGCTTCTCCAGATTAAGGCTACATCATTGTGGCCGAGGCGTCAATGTTGTTTATTTGACCACAGAACAGAGGAAAAAGAAACCTTTGACTAAATTAGAGGAGAAACGAGCTTTTAGGCACCTTACTCAAAAAAGCGAATTCCTCCTTGATCTCTAGTCATGGAAACCAGCTGTAATCAGTTTCTGTCAGTTTCTTAGGTGTTGACCCATATTAATAGGGATAGTCTAGGTCATTATCCTTGGATTCTTCTTCACCTCTTCTGCCACTAGTCCTCTGTGTAAATGATTACCCTTTGAGTTCCCACCTACATTAACTGAGATTTTTCAAAGAGGAATTGTCTTATACTTTTGAAATAAAACATTGTACAGTAGGCACTGAAAACTAAATACCTTTAGATAGAGTCTCTTTGTCCTTAGCTGTGAGAAGAACCTAAGAAGTTTAGCCACAATGTGCCATAAACCAACTGTGCTGAGGTTCTAGTTTTTACCAGATTGATTTATGAAGATGGTTTGAAACACCATGAAATGTTTCTATGCTGTAGAAACTTAATAGTCTCACAATTTGCAATGGGTGTACATAATGCACATCCTGAGAAGATTTATGTTAAATATTGAAATTATTGTATTTGCAGAAATCTTCAGTTCAATATTTTGCTTGCCTGGTCAGAAGAGACACAATGGTCAAGTTTCCTTGGATGTAAATCTGCGGGGGGTATGAAGAAATCCCAAATGTTCATTGTTTTAAAAATAATTTGTATGTATTTTTTTAAATGTTGTTTTAAGAAATGCTTTTGATGATTAAATTTGCATCAGAACATTCACTTTTGCTTTGAGGAAGCTCATGATAAAACTTTCTGGAAATTTAGATCCCTGACATTAGTGTAGGCCGTTTTTATGTTTTTCTAGTATACTGTCTATACTGTCAAAAGAATTACATGAAATCGGTTTGGAAAAAGTCTTTTAAAGGATTTTAACAGTTGTGATGTGACTTGTTACTGATGTGTCAAATCTTTGTCATTCTTTTAACACCATATTTTCTTTAGTCTTAACAGCACTTACAGAAGAACAGTACCAACATTGACAGAGTCAGACAAAAATGCTCTAAAAATGTGCAAGATTGAGGTTCGAACGTGATCAAGAAGGGCCTTTAAACTCCAAGACAAAATACAATGTCCTTTTAATCCCTATTTCCATTTGCTACATCTCATACAGTAAGCACACAAACAAGTGTAACATACAGAGTCCAGTCAATGGGCATACAGAGAACAACTTTCCAAATAAAATCCCAAAGTCCACAAAGTTCCCCTGGAGCAGTCTTTGTGGAGGAAGTCTTTGATCTCTCAATGCGGAGGGACATGCAGTGAAATTGCTGGAAGGAGAACACAGTGTGTACAACTCTGTTTGCAGACAGCTGCTAATTCACAGTTAGGTTAAGAAAGTGCACACAAGGTACTGATCTGGTAAGTAGCTGGATGAACATTATTTCTACTGTTCTTTACTACCATAACGCTTGGTGTTACAGAGCTCGATGTAAGACAGCAGTATCTATATGATGTAAAAATAAATGACATGACATATCAATATTCTCACACACACACACACACACACACACATACAAAAAACAATTGAAACTGATTTCACAATATCTACAAATTCACAAGTTAATTACACTTTCTGAACAAGTTTTTGCCATTAAGAATCTCTGTAGTTGGAGTATTTTTCAACAGCTTTCTAAGCATCAAGACCTTTGCATCAATGCTGAAGAGGTTACGTTGTATAAAGAAGTGATATTTAATGCTGTACTAATTAGCATAAATATATTCATACAGTATTATACTCTTAATATACTCTATCTCACCTTATAGGGATGACATAACTCTGGCCCTGTTCGGATAACAGCACATATGTAATCACATCCAAAACGTGAATAGCGATAAATCTCTAGAGTCAGGTTTATCACATTAAATCAAATCGAAAAATAAAAAATAATTATAGAATGATTTAAAATGAGCATTTTCTATGTTTCTAAACCAAATGTGCCCGCATGTTCCTAAAATAATTAACTGCCTATTATAAAACATTTTCTCCCCTTGCTCATTTTCAATATCTGTTTGCTGATTCATTTAGAAATTAATTTTAGCAGTTTGGATGATTTTCGTGTGGATTATCTGCGGAAAGGAGAAGCTTCATCCTGCAGCTCTAAAAGTGTCTTCCCTTTCTTTTTCTTTTTTTTTTTAAACTCAGACATATAAAACTGGCGAAGATGATTATGAAAAAATAGAGAGTTTAATTATTTTTTAAACATTCGCAACAAGAATAAAAATAGATTAATTTAAGTAATATAGGTTAGGGTTTTCAAAAACTCAATATCTGAAATCTCTTGACGTTTACAGTTAAAGTTTCCTACTTTGTCACGCTGCAAACACTATCTGGTGGCGGTGCTATAGGGATGCTTAAGTTGGGAAACGGGACGATGGTCAGAGTTGATGAAACATTTTTTAAACATTTGTCCCAGATAAAAGTAATGGTTACATACAGGTAAGTATTTGTATTTTAATAAACAAAGCTACTTTGTTTAGAGCAATCAACAACATTAAATCCAATCCAGAAACTCGAAGGAATCCGATGTAATTATTCTGGATGGGTGAAAACACATGCTAAGTCATGTAGCCAGTAGGCACAAGAATTTAAAGCTACAATAAAATTATTTAAACTAAAAAAATGGATCATCTTAAGTGAGTATTAAAATTGTCACCACAACCAGTTAGTTTAAGACTAATACTCTGTATATTTTAAATGGATCTGCTTTTCAGACAGAATAATTCACATTAATGTCTGATATTTTGATGATTTCTATGTAATAGACTTTTAAAGAAAGTGGAAATTATGCAGTTGCTTTATTGTCATCTAACCTAAATATAGGATTCCTAGTTTAAAAGGTCACCTAATTGTATTCAGACAAGGTTTTTAAACGCCTTAAAGTCTTATTAAATACAGACATGTCTTGTAAAACAATATTAAGACCTTACTTGTTTTGCATAATAACCTATACTTGAGTAACATTTTACCACAAGAACGTTAAATACATTTTTTTTAGACTTAAGAACGTTACAATACTGTTTCTTAAGCTATTGTACGATTTTGTGACGTATTGTATTCACAAAACAAAACGAGCCAGGTTTTTAAGCAGACATTTAAGATGGAACTTAAATTCATAAATAAAGAGATGGTTAGGTAAATTCATCTGCACTGGATGCTTTTTAAGAGATGAAATTGACATGAATTAAGGATAACTATAGAAACCTTGTTAAAAGCAAATGGAGACAGATATTGAGTCAGTTTAGGGTTTTTTAGTTGTACAGTAAATAAGGGAAAACACTTTCAGAGGTTTGTACAAGCAGGGAGGCAATGTGCCACCAATGATCTTGCTAAAATGAATGTGAGAAGTCTTTTTACAACTGTTTATAACTGGGATAAACTGTGGACATCCTGACACTATACCGTGTCTGAGTCTAAAGCCTACAAGACTGTTAACAGACTGCAGGAGTAAATGTGTAGAAGTTATCATGCAGAAGCAACGTCTGGTACGTGGCACATGATAGGTCCTCAACCTTCTGCCGAAGCCTCAACACAATGCACACTTTCTCCCTGTGTAACACAATGCATGTTGGGATCTGGAGTACATGAAGTACACGTCTTAAATAAGGTAAACCTAAAATACCAGAATGACCAGAATGCATCTGGCAGATTCTATAAATACATACGTTAAAAAACAAAAAAAAACAGATCGTCTCACACACATAGTAAAGTGACTTTATAAGTTTTCATAAGTTTCATAACTTAAAAACACCCAATAGTTATTTATATTACGGTGGTAGTTTGTTGGTTAGCTTTCTCCATAAAAAACAAAAAAAAAACATTTACACAAAAGTTGTTCTCAACAACACTGGAGCCTTTAATCTACCTTCTCACAGGAATAGGTCCGTTAACCCTTCGCACTTAGAGGCAGTTTTAATCTGGGTATCTCTGTGTATGAGCTTGTTTAGGGAGCTGAGTGGACCAGTAAATATTTATGGACAATGGACACAGTACATTGCAAAAGTGTCAACACCCCTTAAAACATTTTTCAATACAATCATCCAATTTTTGGGATGCGCCAACACAAAATTGTGTTTTATTGTAAACTGGAAGAAAAGTAGTCTATTTAACCTTTTAACATATAAAAATCTGAAAAGTGTGGAGTACAATTATATTTTTGGCCACCTTTTTAAATTTTTTACATAAAATGCAGCGTAACCAATTGCCTTTAGAAGTCAAATGATTAAACATGTCAGCCTGGATGCAATTAAATTCGTCTTGTTTGTGACCATTAGTTAAAATACAATCAAATCAAAATCAAAAGTACTTTATTTATCCCAAAGGGAAATTAAATTAAATTAAAAGGAAGCATCGATCAGAGAAGCGGCTAAGAGGCCAATAGAATCTCTGCAATAGTTTGGAGAAACCCACAGCTATGACAAGACCCAAAATAAGTACAGCAGTAACTGCAGTATTATTGTATTTAAAAACAAAAGTAAAAACTATATTTATATACATTTCCTTTCACTTGACAATAAGGTTTAAGAGTTGTAAGTACTTTTGTATTTATGCATATTTGGAACTTCAAATGGAACACATCCGACTCTTTTTCATTTAAGAAAAGTGTTTTCACCAAGGCACATATACAATATCCGTCGTTGAAAATAATCAGCCAGTTAAACTAATAAGAGCCAGGGGAATGGAAAATGTACAGGCAGCCCTTTGAGACTGCAACTGTGTGTGTTGAGATTCAGCAGAAGCTGAAGGCCGGACTTTGACAATTATTAATGATGTTCCTATAAAACCATACAGGCTGCCCCAACCAACAGAGCACAATAAAGCGACTGGCGGATGGCTTTCCTTGGGTTTTTCTGCAGTATAAGAGTGCATGTGTCTATGTCTGTGTGCATACAGCGTGTCAGCGCCTTATCGCTGATAGTGAGTTACAATGGAAACAGAAAACGCATGCGTGTGCTAACTCATTATAAGCAACAACAACGAAAAAGAAACCAAACACGTGAAGAACATTAGACGCACAATTTGACTACTGTACGAAAATGGCAAGCAATCAAGATACAGCAAGGGATTAACCACAACAGGCAACAGGGCCAGAGCTCAGAGTGGAGCGGAGAAATAAAAAAGAGGCCGCACAAACACAGACGGATGAGCGTATGCACTTCCTCCCAGGACCGCCACTGCATGTGAGTCTAATGGAAACTTGGATTTGCCTTCCAACAACACAGCCGTGCAAAAGTATCAAACGTTTAACAAAAAAACCCCAAAACAAACGGGTACAACAAGACATGCGCGCACACACACACGCACACACACCCACGTTAAGATGTGACGGACCTTGCTTCCTGCAAACCTACGTATCACCCCCCACGTGAGCCAGCGTTTGTGTTCGATTCAGTTTAGGTTGTTCGCCTTCATGATGGCAGGCTTTCTGTTGACATACGTGGCCCAGTAGCCGAGGTTGAAAAGGAAGAACAGAACTGGGAAAATGATGCGAGAGATCTTGTCCACTTTGCTGACGCGGTTGTACGATTTCTTGGCCTCTGTGTACGGGTCGTCCATCTTGTGAAAGAACGACTGTTTAGCCGAAGGCCCCGGTGCGCTCTTGGAGATGGTCGTCAAACCCTGGTCCTTGGCTACGTTGATGCCGTAGGTGGTCCCAACGATGTTGAAGGTGTTGTTCGCCTTTTTAGACAGCGTGGTGGACTCTCGTCTCTGCAAAGGAAGAAGGCAGTTAAGGCGGTGAGTCACGAGGCCGTGGACTAAACAATACTTCCATTTGAACTCATAAAGAGGAAATAGAAGCAACACCACGAGACACGAGACACACACAAGAACAAAAACAAAAGCCTAACCATATCTTTAATCCTGGCCATGTTAGCCTGAAACGGTTCCTGAAAAGAAAAGTAGAAAAGAAAAAACGGTTTACCAATTATATTAGAATTACCCAACTTACAGAATCTATTCATCACTATCTAGCTGGAGGTGACGTTTTACATTTACAGTTTTAAAAATGTCAAATTAATACTGTATTACACAAATCTGGGTTGCAGGAGGGAAAATGTCATGAGTAAAAGCATCATGACAAAAAATATATATCAAAGTTGTGAAATAAAGAACGTGGAAAATTGGAACATTTCTGTCTCTTTTTCTTTGGAGAAGGGGGGGGGGGCGAGAACCAGGCTGGACTGGCGTCTGGTACTGCTAACAGTAGCAGTAACAGCACAGAGCAGGATTAGAAACAAAGCAAAAGAACAGCGCCTGAAAACATGTCTGACAAACTGCATCAATGAAGGCAGCCAGGCCTCTTCAGGCAAACAGCTTGTGATAAAGCAAACATGACAAAGGCTGTGTGTGATAGAGCAAGCTGGAGGGTCTTGCCGTCTCCCTGCTTCTGGAGCGCTATGATTACTGTGTGTTTCGCTTTGAAATCGCACAGGAAGACACAGTTTTTATTTGCCACATTGGCATTTCTCACATAACTAAACTTGCATCACTGGAGCATCTTGTCAGTCTGACGGAGCACAGTGCAATGAGCAATATGGATGTGGGTGGTAAACAAGTAGGGGGGTAAAATGGATTACCGAGCAGACTTTAGGGTTTCCTGTGTGGCTCGCACTGTGAGTTTGCACTCTGATAATTTCCTTCACACCATTCTCTCCCACAGTGGCCCATTTTAGATTAAGACTGAAACAGTGTCTGTCATGGGTGAGAGATTCGGATCCAGTGCTCCTAATTTCTCAGCTTTTAGTCCATCTGAAATGTTTTTCTACTTGTTAACTACATCCTTTAAGTAGCCCGCTGTCTTGGAAGCAATTCATATCCCTTAATGTTTTCATTTGTCACTCTACAATCACACATTTTTATGTATTTACTTCGGAGTTTAGGTGACGGGATAAAACAAACTGTATATTTGTGGAGTGGAAAGACAACATGGGGGATGTGTTTTGGGATATCTTAGAGGCTTAAACTAATCAAAACTGTTACTTTTCTTATTTGCTCTTTATTTTCTGCTCTGCTTTATTTTCTTCCTTTTAATGATTTTTTTAATGCCTTGTAATCTTTATGTAAAGCATTTGAAATGTGCTATAACAACAGTTAACCTTGCCTTACCAAGTTTGAACCATGGTTATTGCAAGTAACTCAAACTGTCCAAAAATGAAATAAATAATCACAAAATAAGAATAAAAACTAACTGGACATTTGTCCAACTGTAACTTCAACTAAAACATACTGATATTATAGACACGATAGCCTTTGTTATTATGTTTATTAGCAATGTGAAGTCCAACTGATGTGAAATACTTCCCCCCAAACAAGCGGTTTACGTCAGTTCGTTATGCAGATGCTCATCCAGAAGATGAACTGAACATTTCCTTGTAATCTCAGATATTTTGCAGCCTCAAAAATTATTTAGCCCCATCAATCTTCCTATTAACCTGGGCCAGCTTTTCTTTCATTGCTAAACTATATCCCAACAGAACTATGCCGCTAAGCAAGATTAAGGGGGAGTGAATACAAATTCAAGGTACATCTCTCATATTTCTATTTTTAAACAAATCCAGGTTTACATTAATCCAGCATTTTGTGGTCTTTAAAAAAAAGAACCCCTAATAAAACACATTGATATACAGAAGCTGTTCAGACAGAAGTATTTTGTAACTACTCTCTTCTCCTTTTCCCTTGCACAAAAATGCTTCACCTTCAATCTTTCTGCACACAATCCCTCATGGTGTCATATTCACAAAAAAACAACCAAACACTGCTTTTACCTACATGTACAAAGAAAAAAAATAAGAAATGACTCAAACAGAATCAATAGTGGCTTTAGATCTACTAAGGCGGAAGTTTTACACTGCTTGTGTGAGATGATTGAGGAAAGTTAGCTGAGGAGGAAATGTGTGAAAGTGGCTTCAAGTAGAGAGTGATGCTCATTCTGCTATGACAGCAGACCCTGCTGAGGTCTAATAGAGCTAACAAACAACCCAGGGTTGGACTGATGCTCCCAGATAACCGGATACTTTTCCATCTATCACCCAACGAGGCTCCTCCATCACAGTGACGGCTTAGATCAGCGGGAAAAACTAATTACTACTTTCAAGTATCGTATGACCTTAATCAAAGATCACTCTCAACTCCCTGGTGTTTAGTATTAAGGAAGTTCTGTGGGCGATAACCTGACAAATAAGCTATACAGTCGTTTTCTGCTGCTTTTTCAGCTGGGTTGTCATCCTCACTAATTTATAGGGCCTAATTATTGAGGAAACCATCTGTGAAATTGGGCCGTGTGAATTTTGTTAGGAAACCAATGTGTCACAGCACATAATTTACCTCTGCTAAAAGATCGACATGCCCTAGTCCAAGTAATTGGGCTGGCTGAAGACTAAAACAATAAAAAAATCACAATGTCTCCATTGACCTTGTCCTCTTAACCTGTTGCTTAAGAAGAGAATTTGTATCTGAGGGGGGGGATTGGGCCTCAATGTGCTTCGCAGCCAACACCTAAGAGGCTGCAGGTGTGCATGCAACCTAACCATTCTTCATCCCCATGTATGATTAGAGAGGAAGTGTTGGCATGTTTAATAGCCTCAAGTAAGGTGTGTGGGCAGCATATGGAGAGCCTTAATGTCCCTGCATGTGCCTGTGTGTTTACCTACAGGCGCCACAGGCGGCTCTCTGATGATTTCAAAAGTGCCCAACCCCACAAAAATGTTTTAATGGAGCAAGAAGAGTAAGCTAAGGAAAGGTAATCACATGATTTAAAGAGCAAATTTGTCTGTTTGTTATAAAATCCTAAATTGGGCCCATTAAACTTCTACGACATTTAGCGGTGTCCACGTTGACACGCAACAAACAACAACAGAATTAGCGTACTAAGACCTTAAATAAATATGTGAAGAAGGGATTATATTATCTGTTTAGATATCAGAATTCATTTTGATGTATGGGAAACCACAATCACTTTGCGGCTTCAGACAAGAAACACTACAGCCAAACAGGACATGTCCCTCACAGGAGGGTCCAGTTCATGTGTCATGAAGTCGCCTTTTTAAGTAAAACTCCCCCACTGGGTGATTCCTGAGATGAGCACACCCTCAGCTGGAAAGGGGAAACGTAATTAGGCGCATGCCTCGGCAAGAAGAAAATGAGGTGACATTAAAGCTTAAGCATCAAAGTAAACAGCTGCACGTGGATTTATGTACGGCTCACAGTTTAAGTAGTAAATGGGTCAGTTTCTGCTCTCGTTGGGTCTAAAGTTCCTCGTCAAAGTGTTTGTTTTCCTAGACGTTTTTCGCACGTTGCAATGTGATAGCCGTAGACGTCAATGTGTTTTATCCCATTTTAGTTCTTGACCAAAACAATAATAAATAATTAAACAGAAAAAGTTTATGCTGTAGCAGGAGAGAGTGTTTCAGCTTCTATGTCCTGGCTCATGCCCACGGCATGATGCTGCCAGCCAAATTGCAGCAGATTATGGCTTTGTTTTTGTCACCTTGGTGTACAGCCCTGATATGTTGAGCACATAGTCCCAATAGAACCCTTACACAGCTTTGACTCTCTGATGCTCCGCCAAGTCACAATGGCTCCCTTCATGCATGCTCGGTATGAGGGATTGCTGTAAAGTCAACGACAACACAAGCCCTTGTTTCTGTCTGCTGATTCCAGAGGAGTGAATGCTGCAAGTCAATGACTCCATGAATCTACTGGGGTTCCTTAGATTGCAAACTTTTTCAAATTAATTTGTTTACGATGTATCTATGATTTGAATAGATTTTCTTGTAAAGTGCCTTGAGACGACACCTGTTGTAAATTGCCGCTATATTAATAAACTGATTCTTGATTCTTGATTCTCTGTTCACTTTAACTGATAAACGCTTTCAGTACAAAATTGGTCAGTTTTAGTTGGAGCTAAGTGGAAAAAAAAAAATCAACAATTTGGTTTTTAAAGCTAACATTTTTGGAAAATCTTTTTTCTTTTCTGTCAAGAATGCACTCCTTGGGTTTTTGTGGTTCAGAACGATGTCACCGTTTACAGCTTAAAATCTGAGAGTTTATTTATTTGCCATATCCCTCAGCCCGGGTTCAAATGAACAGGCGCTTCTTGGTGGATTTGCAGTCAAGAATCAAGAAGAATCAAGAATCAGTTTCTTTATGTAGCGCCAATTTACAACAGATGTCGTTTCGAGGCACTTTACAAAAAAATCAATTAGAATCAAAGATTCATCATAAACAAATCAATTTGAAAAAGTTTCCAAGCCAAGGAACCCCAGCAGATTGCAGAGTCAGTGACTCCTTTGCTCTACCTTCTTTATGTCTCACACAGTCGCGCTGTACTGCTTTCCTTTTTGAATTGTATATGGTTTTATAGCTTAACTCTGCTGCATCATTATCTCCCTGACTGTCTAGTATCACCCTTGGTCTTCATGATCCTGTTTGTTCACTAATGTTCTCCGACGACCTCTGAGGTCTTCAAGGAGCAGCTGGATATTTTATGAGATTAAAAAAAATACACTCTTGAATAATTATAATAAGGGTGTGAATACTTGAACAAGGTGCCGCTTTGTTTAAAACTCCACATGACAAACTGAATGAGAAACTCTAAAGCAACTTCGTTAGTTTGTGGTTGATGCTATTAGATCAAATCTTTTTGCTCCATTTGCTGCAACGGCCACGTAAATAAACTCGCGTGGCTTCGCTTGCCGGTTGCTTGTGTCAGTAGGGGGGACGCGACGGTAGTATCTTGTATGTCCGTGTGACCCCATTCTGTTTTATCTATCATGACAACTGCGTGCTCAGCACAGCCTCTGAGAACGCAGCCCAGGCTGTTGCCGTTAGGTCGACCCTTCAAAGAGCAAGAAAATTATCCCTGCCGACTAACAAAGTCCCAATGTACATCTGTGTGTCTGCATGTCTCAAGAGCAAATGGCAAGATATAGAAAGAAATATATAAATAAAAGAGCGGAGGCGGCATTGATTAGGTCGAACACTTCTCTTGTGTTTGGCAGAAATGGATTTGTAACAGTGTTTTCTGACTGATAAGTGTTTCGATGTACCTCGTCAGCAGTTTGCTTCTGTTTACGGTGGGATTATTTCATTTTCACACGCATCTTATGAGGCTATTCACTCAATAAAGCTTTTCGTTTTTTTTGCATATCTCCAGAGATTATACGCTCTCATTAAATCAAAAAAGTGGTAATGAAATGATGCATTCCTCTTAAGTGAACCGTAATTTTGTTCTGTTTAAATACCTTTTTACCTCATAAGTATGAAAATATATAACAACTGGTTTGTGGAAAAGCAGCAAATTGAACATTTTAGTAATATAGATAGACTTTATATGAGCAGATAACCACAACTTTCCACCCATAAGCGTTAATCCTGCCTACTTCAAGATATGTTCCATCACCAAATATGGTTTCGGTCAACTGTACAATCATAGAATATCTTGAATTTAAATTTACAATTTTTTAAGAAAATGTGAGTTAAACGAAGCGTTAAGATTTTACTAACCATTATTATGTGTGCGCAATTTCCGGACAATTACAGGACAAAACAATTTAAGTTCAATGCTAATTAATGTTAAACTTCTGTCAAATTTCATATTTCTCTTCTTAGTCTTAATTACCTATTCTCTGACCTATCTGACATTTTGCAACAATATGACACGCGGGCTGACTGATCTAAAAAACAAGCTGTCAAGCTTCTTTTTTTTTAAACTGTCTCTGTTGGCGTCTCAAACTACCAAGCTTTTTATTTGGTTAACTTTTTTATTGTTTCCAATGAAATATCTTGTATGTTATTGCTTCTTTCTTTACAAGATTCAAACAATCACCCTCATTTAAAGATCACACAAAGATGATCAAAGTAAACACACAAAAGAAAATGCAGTTTTAAACCAATTAAATCTGTTGGAGGAAAAAAAAAAAGCTATTCAAACAAACCTTGATCTATGTCAAAAAGTTACCCCCCGGTCTCTAGTCTTGATTGTCTTTGAATCCTAATCGTGGTTAACCACAGTCAATGCAAAGCTGAGTATAATTTCACAAGCCAAACTGCGACCCATAAAACAAAAATAGAATTATAAAAAAAAACAAAAAAAAAAAACTGTCCTGCAACTTGAAGTAAGCTTAGTAAACTTGGTATGGTTTTTGGTACTCTAGCCACCACAGTAAGAGCTATCATCCAATGATGGACCAAACGTGAACCTTACCACTATTTCAAAATTATCCCAAAAAATGCATCAATAACTCAGCTAGGACCTAACGTAAGGTGCGTTCATTTATCCATCCGAGATAAACTCGGACGTTTTTCTTTTTTTCTCGGATGATTCCGAAGAGACCGAGAAAATTTTCCACTTGGATTTCAAGATGTTTGTGCCCAGTGTCACTTGCAAGTATTGATTTTCATAATGTTTGGACCACAATGTTGGTTTAAATGACGATATCATTTACTCCTATGACTTTTTTTCCCCTTCTGTTTCCGTGTTTGCGGCTAAAACTTGTTTAAAACGGGTGTTGCTAAAGAGTTTCTAGCAGAAGATAAACAATGAAATGGAGTGAAAATCGCATGGGGAATTCCAAAACTGGTGTTTTCCATGTTTTCCGAGTCGAACGTCGGAAAGTCTAATAAAACGCTCGAAGTGGAAACGTGACGTCATATCCGAGATCCTAGTCGGCTCGGAAAGGTTAAACGAACGCAGCATTAGGAAACCAGAACAAAAAAGAACTGGAGCATTGCAGACCTCACATGCCTTCTTGTTAATGATTCAACAGCAAGAAGGATAGTGGGGCCAAAATTCAACCAATGGAAGAGTCCAGAGTCTAAAAACATCAAATTATTATCACAAACCTTCAATTTATATGTGCTAAAAACAACCCTTCTACATCTGGCACCAACACATTTCAGGAAAAAAGACAGTCGAAGCACGGTGGCGGTTGTGTGATGAGCTTTGGCTGCTTTGTTGTTACAGTTCCTGAACAACTTGCTGTAAATTATAAAACTACTCTCCACATCCAGCCATTGGTTTATGACTTTATGCTTACATACATTCAACAATGCTTCAGGAAAAAACAGACGCAAATATGCATGTCCACTCTCACTAATAAATGAATAAGTAAATAACAGATTCAGTGTGCCCAACTATGAGTGTCTTTACATACAGAGGTCCTGTGCCACAACCTGCTGTTATTACTCAAAAAGTAAGAAGTAAGTGTTATTGGATTTAGGGGTTAATTACTGTTTAATGCAGAGCCAGGTGGGTCTAGTTAGCTTCTTTTAATCTAAATAAATGAGTGAAAGGGTAATTTCAAAAATAGGTTTGAAGACATGACATTTTTCCAGCAATAAACAGGGTCCTGTCCCATATCCACTTTCTGTGTGCTCAAACTGCAACCAGTACTTTAACTAGGTCACAGAGAAAAAAAGTTAAAACACTAATAGCTGTATTTCTGGGTCACAACTTTAACGCAAATTTGATCTTTTTCTCGACCTTCACAAAACAACACACAAAGAGCTTCCGTTACGGGTGAAAAGAAATCCCTCTACTTTCATGCGGTAAGAAAAGGGCAAACCTGAAGTGATTCATTTGAAGAAAAGCACACTGGCTCTCTAATCAGCATGCAGATGTGGGGATGCCATCTTTTCAGCGCCTTTAAAACGAGCGCTGAGCATATACCGCGATTGTAAATCAGGACCAATGTCTCTGGGAGTTTACTTCTGTTTTTTGCTCTCGGTGTTCCGCCCCAATGTTCCTGTTCCATTTGGCTGCTAATGAATAAATAAAAGCTCTCTTTAAAGTCTTTATAGAATACTCAAGGCTGTGGTTTAAAAAAAAAAAAAAAAGAACCTTCTATGCGTGGCCAAAACTTCTTCATGTAAATAGAAGATTTTCAGAAATGTTATTTTTAACATCGAGGTCAAGATCCAATTTAATGAAATGTATTAAGCGCAAAAAAAAAAGGAAGAAAAAACTTTTGCCCACTCCTCATGGCGACGTGCTTGCATTGAAAAGTCCACGTACACTCTGACAAAAAGTGTGCTGTGCTGACCGTTTGATCACTCACCCTTATTTCCATGCCTTCCCTTTTCCCATCCCATGCCCAGCTACGTTTGGTGAAGTAGTTGACGGTGGCAAACTCTATAAGGGCAGAGAAGACAAACGCATAGCACACGGCCATGAACCAGTCCATGGCAGTGGCGTAGGCCACCTTAGGGAGGGAGTTTCTTGCACTGATGCTCAGAGTGGTCATGGTCAGGACAGTTGTGACCCCTGAAGAGATAATTCAAAAAAACAAATAAAAAAAACAGGTCAGGGAAGTAAAAAAACAATGACCTTTTAACAAGATTTTGAATCTCTAAATAGAAATCAATAAAATAATCAGAGTTTTTATGTTCAGAAGACCATGATCCCAGAAATAAAAATTTACTCACACCAACAGAGTTACATAATCTACAGCGTATAAATCAGAAACAAGATCTCAGAGCTTCAAGCTGCCGACACAAGTCACCGATGCGTGAACATCACAAGTGCAGTGGGTCAGTACATCGAGTTCAGAAGACCAGAAACCGGTCCCCACCGCATTACAGCATCCCAAGAGGCCTATTGTTCAGTGTCTTTTTGTTTTGTTTGTTTTAAACAAGTCTGATGCAAGAATTGTTGAGTAAATCATAAACGGATAAGTGAAGTGAAGCCATGTATGAGGCTGAGCTGAAAGGACTTTGAGAGAACAAACCATCTATAAATAATAATAATAATAAATAATGAAAAGAAACAGTGAATATAATGCCATTAAAAAACCACATTTTAAGAGCATGACTTTGGAAAAGCTCATAACTCAGGATGTGGAGAAAGATTGGGAATTATTCACTTCAATGGCAGATTTAGGTTTAAAGGTTTAATGTTTTAACCAATTTTTTTCTTTTTCTGGCTGTAAGTAAAGTTTTTAAGTGGCCCAGAGTCCAGACATCAAGCTTATAGGGAATCTGTGGAAAGAGCTGAAGAATAAGTGGTTGACGAGTTGGGGTTTTAACCTTAAAGACTTGATAATCAACATAGATAAATCATACAAAAATTGCAAAGGCAAAGATTTGATTGGTGTGTTGACATAAAAAATTTTTCCACTGATTTCTAAAATGTGAATAAAAATTTAGAGTTTTCTTATTCCTATGTCATTTCTGATTAGAAACAGTATGTTACGTGTAAGATGTAAATCTAAATTTGATTACATTGAGTCTATCGGAAAAATCCGGGCACTCCGTGCCATTAAGCGATCTCTTTAGTAAAACGTTTAGATTGTGAAATGCGAACAGCAGGTCTCAGCCAACTGAAATGAATTAATTGCAAAACGAATTCACCGACAAGTAAACTGAAAATTTCACAGATCATTTCACATCCCATTCTTTTCACTTAGCACTGCGGGGAATGAGATTTGGCGCGGACAATGGCTGCCCATCCAACCACGCGAAAAACAATCCCATCTCCGTTCCGATCTATCTTATCTCGTAAAAATAGACATGTAGAAAAAAAACAGGGCGGCAAGGATGATTGAAATTCAAGAGCAGGGAGGTCAACTCATTTCAGTGAGACATGAATCATAACAAAAAACTAGAAGATATCAGGAGTTTTATTATAAGCCGGTTCTGGTGTTCTAGTTTGCTACAGTATCTGGCTGCACTGCAATACTATTTATTAGTACGGGGAATGTTTATCTATCTAAGCTATCCAAAATCTAAGCATTCCAAGTTAATGATGTCAAATAAAAGTCTATCAGAGAAAATAGACATTAGCTTAATAATCAGTGTGATGGTTGGTTAAAAATAATTTGAATAGAGCGACGGCAACTTCTACTTCCTCCTCCATCTCTTTGTCCTTTAGTCACGTTTGCTAATGCCCAACACAAAACCTGGAGCAAGTCTCCCCGAGGGCATTTTGAATTATTTACAGGTCTTGAACATTTGGATTCCAAGCTTTCCTACTATATCAAACATATAAGACCCGGGAAACCAATGAAGATTATATTGCCATTTTAATATTGGATCTCTCTAAACAAAAACAACAAATAAAAGCTTTATGTTCTTTAGTTCCTGTAGTGATGCACAAATATATCAGGCGGTGATCAGAATGGGATAGTTATCCACTTATTTGGCAAAAACGAATCCATGATTGGTCGTGTAAATATAAGACTTATTATTTGTGAATGCTTTTTGGAATCTGGCCTGTAACCTCACCATAACTGTCATTAAAGTAGAAGATGAATAGAGGAAATAATCTATATTGTGAATTTCTAAAGCATTGTATTTAGGACAACCTTTATTCACATTTTATTTTACTTGTTGAACTTTACTAAATCTATGCATATATATTGTAAATCAATTCCATCTAATTAGTACATGTCATATTTTGCTTGTAAAATAGTAATATTTCTCAACCCCTGTTTGGTTGAGTTTTGGTAAGTAGTAGTTTACGTCGTTTATCTGCTGAGTTAATCACATGTTGGATATTTTATCATGTAAATCCCCCCAATGATTACACATTTTCAGGTCACTGTACAAACTGTGATTATTTAAATTGTCAAATCGGGTCTTTAGAAGAGAAACAAAGCCAGAACATCACAGATCCTCCATAGTACTCAAAAGTGGGACTGATCGGCTTGTATGTTGAACATAATCTTCCTTTGTTTTACACTAAATCCACATGAGTTGTTTGTTTTGTTTTGTTTTTTTGTAAAACGGCTTTACCTGTCCCTTCGGACCAAAGCACACAATTCAAGCTGAAGTCCCGGCAGACTTTGGTGAACTCTGTGTGCTCGCATTTATAGGATACAGACGCATTCCTCCAAAACAACCAGTAATGTCTATCGCAGGGAATCCCTGCATACGCTGAGGCTAAACTGAAGTAAAAAGAAGCAATTCTGTGGAAAGGAATATATTTTTTAAACCTTATAATTATGTCTATGTCCAGCAGCATATAAAACTTTAAGGTTGCTGATGTTTTTATCAAGATTAAGTATCCTTCTGTCATGCGGTGCATGCTGCTTCAGATTATTATTTTGCTTGTAAAATAGTACATATTTTTAGTAAAGTACTGAATTTGATACCATAAAATAAAAATATGGGAAGATTTTTATCTCCTCCTGCTTCCTTATTACGTCCCTAATTTATTTTTTTCTCAGTAAATGAGAACGTACAATCTTGCCCTCAGGGATTATCTTGGTTGTTAAAATTTATGTGCTATGTTTTATCTAAATGAGCTAATACTTGCAAAGTAGTAACACTCAAGGGGAGAAAAGCCATCACCGTGGGTCTTTGCATCACACGGAAACTCTGGGTGATCGTTCCCTAAAATATTCTTTCCCGATTAGGAGATCATTAAAATGAAATAAGCAATTGGCGGCTCTCACCGAACACAGTGCGCGCAGGAACCGATTCCCTGTTAAGCCAGAAGGAGACCTGGGACAGTATGACGGTCATGATGCACGGAAGGTAGGTTTGAATCACAAAGTAGCCAATTTTCCGTTTCAAATGGAAATATGTTGTCATCACCACATATTCTCCTGCGGGAAACAAGAACAGGGAGACACAAAGAAGTTTAGGATTATTACCACACACGAACTGTAATCATCTTCATGGAGACATAGTTACAGTACACATTCATTTCAGTTTTGGTTCAAAATAAAACTCCTTTAAAACGCAATGAAAGAGAAACTGAATAAAAGCTTAATCAGAGACTAAAGTAACTTGGAAATGAAGGTTGCTCGTTGTAGTTTTGGTGATTTAAGCATGTGTAATTAGTGGCCATGGTCAAAAAAACTTAAACACCATGAACCATTTAAATGCGAAAAGTGCAATCAAACATAAGTAGGGAAAACCACTAAACCAAAGAAATTTTCATTTAAGGAACATTAATCAGAGTTTGAGATGCTTCCTTGTGCGTTTGGGAAATATAAAAAATCTTGTATGCTGCATCTTAAAGGGATCTTAAGACCAAAAGACGCCCCGCAAATGGCTGCCTCAGAGTAATTACACCAAAACAAATTCCTAGTATGTCCTGTAAGTACCTGGCAAATAAAGTTGATTTGATCTTTAATCTTTAAGAAACTTTTAACATTCTGGTTGAATCACCTATTTAAAGAACACTGACATTTTCCTGTCTACCACTACTGTGTGCAGAATAGGCGTATATTTGGAGAGTATGTGCCTGGGTCGCTCGCCAGTATTTCTATTTGTCACTGATGGCAGCAAAAGGGCAGATTCACAGTTTCCCTAAGCACTGGCTCTCATTCCTGCTATTGCAATCTGTGTTGCAGAGATATGAGAGAAACAACCCCCCCGTTCCCTGAGGCGGTTTGTCTGACAAGATTCTGACCAGGACTGGAGAGGCCTTAACTTTTACACTGCTTCTCGTAGTTCACTACAAATAAACTCTAAAAATGAGATTTTCTGAAGTTTAGAATGTGCTCTTAAAAGCTAACAGTTAATACATGACATTCTCATACAGAAAAAAGTAGTACAGTTATTGAAAGTCTTGCTTTGAAAACTGTGAACAAAGCCGGTTCTGTGTTCAGTCACAGCCAAGGTCTGACAGATCTCTGCAATGTTACACGTCTCCTCCTGAGAGCTACATCTGCAAATAGCTTCAATCCGAAGAATAGGGAGCCTGCGTGCCTCAGTTGTAAGCTGTGCTCTCTCTCCCAAAGAAACAACTCTTTATCTTCAGCAGTGCACTAACCTGTTCCTCTGAACGGCCCTTTGCAATATTACCCCAAACTGCTGCGTCATTTTAGTTTTTTGTGACGAATGAAAAGCTGTCAGACTTCTTGTCAGTAAATGTTTTGCAGGGCTTTCAAAAAGTTTCTGCATTTATTCACATTGCAACTATTGATTTTAGTGTATAACATTTTGATTTTGGGTGGAAGGCATTTATATGCAGATTTATCTACAGTTTATGTTACAGCAAACTATTTTCTTAATTAGTCTCTGAGTTACAAAATAATTCTGGACCACTTTGTTTTTACATTTGGTTATTTTGTTAATCTTTGGATAAATCCAATTGTTCCCTGAAGGTGTCAGAGGTCGGTCATTTTTAATGTCAAGTGAACAAACATGATTGCCAAAGAACACAAGAGACAGATCAGAGAGAAAGCTGTGGAGATGTTTAAACCTGCGACAGGTAATAATCCCCCCCCCCCCAAAAAAAAAAAATCTAGACTTTCTATGAAAAGAACCTGCCAGGAGGAGCTGCAGAGATCCACTGCTCAAATGGGATAATCTATTCACAGGACACTGTTTTGTTGTCCATTCCACGAATACTACATGGCTATGCTAAAAGCTATGTAGTAGGACTCACCAAACATAGGGACTCTTCAAAATCTGAATGTAACTATAAAACTGATGCTCAGAATTGATAACTCTCTTCCCCACGGGGAACATGGTGAAATTAGTATCATGCTGGGGGCAGTTGTTTGGTTATTGATGCATTTTTTCTCTCAGATCATAATTTCATGGAACCCTTTAATCTGCCTTGGGTGTTTCTTGGGTGTGGTTCCTGGATCGGTAACTTAAAACTGGGTAATCTTTGAAGATTTTGTTTCCTGACGTTCGTTGACACTTTTTCCTGCTGCAGTCTGGAAACACAGATCTCCTCCTAATTAATATGATAGCTCTCATCTAAGATTGTTTGGTAGTTTTTGTTGTTGAAAACCCAAAGAAGACCACTGCAAACTGTGTGGAAATGTTAAGGTAGACTCAAAATTCTTAATGTGCGAGAGAAAGAAAAAGGAAAGCGCCGATAACAATTACAATGAACTATCTAAAGACATGAATAATGAGAATTTCATGCTGTTTCAACTCAGAAACTGATTTAAAACCAAAGACGAAAGAAGTTGCTATTAACTGTCAGAACTACAATATTCAAAGCCTGCGAGTTATTGGAACGGTTTCTAAACACCCACATGCTGCATCAGCGTGTTTGCTCCAATCAAACCAAACAGTTGTAATAGCTTATCAATCCTGGAGAGAATGTCCATCTTTATTTCAGAATGAGAACAATTAAAAAGGTTTAACAATTAAACATGTTTAACCACAAAATCTCATTGCTGAGGGAATTACCTTCTCTAAAAGTAGAAGTCCAAGCTTCCTTAAATTCAAATATTTCCTCTAAGGTTTGCTGATTTTATTCATTTTTTTAAATGCAAACTCTGTAAAAAAATAAAAATAAATAAAATTAAGTAACAAATATGTGATGACCAAAAAACAAACAGATATAACATATTTTTAGGAAAACGTAATTTTGAGATCCATGACAAAACACCGATCTCCCTACCAGAGGCACATTTATCTGATTGTTGGCATGTTTCTATTGTGGAAAGAAAGATTTTAAGAGCTGCAAAGACTAGAGACCTTGACAAGAGCTTTACAGCTTGAGCTACGTATCTTCAGAAGGGAGTTAAACAGTCAGTATGTCGATGTGTGAAGATTTTCACACACCCAAAAAGGGAAAAAAAATGTTCCCCCCACTAAGTATCTAAAGCGGCCTGATAATAATAACACGCCACACTTTTCAGATGTGAAAAAAAACACGATTGTGATTGTTTGTAGCTTGTTTGTTTTACCAGGAATGTTTGTTAGTGTAAGGCTCTCACTCTATAAACAGGTTATAATAATTAATTAAGACGCCTTAGAGACCATCAATAGAATCCAAGCTTTAATTGAGCTCGGCTTGAGCAAACAGCAAGCTGAAAAGGTTGTTTTACTCTTAGCTGGCTGATACTGTGAACGAACCTTACGAGCATCAAAGAGTCTATTTCTACACATATCTGTTTAAAGAAATACCATACTGACTCACTGACTAACAGCTAAGACTTCAAACATTTCGAAGGGTCGCACTGCTTCCTAGGTTTCCTCAGAGTTAGGAACATTTTTTTAAACAAATTTAATAAAATTACTAACCAATGTAGGATGTTGAGATAGAAAAGACCTGTGATGTTTTTCCTATAGTGTTAGAACAAAATCATTTATTTGATGAAGAGTTTAGACCACAAAATGTCTTTCGCTTTGATTTTTCCAATTATTAAAATTCCCTCTGGGCTACAGGGCTTAACACACTCAGTAGACTTTCACTATGGCACACTTTGTCATGTTGTCTATGTAAATCTGCTGAGCAGCTTAAAAAAAAAGAAAAACTGGTAACAGTTATCGCTTTTGCAGAGTACCCAAACAATTTAAATAATTCAGCAACAACAGAGGAAAATAACAGGGTGCTGGGTAAGAGCAGTGCCTGAACAAACCAACAGCAAGAAAACAGTATAAATAACTGTAATGCATACACTTTAAGGTTGTTTTTTGAGTTGTCAACCTGTGATACAGTCACTTACTTATTACTTTTGTGACAGACGCAGTATATGCAGACATAACTAAGTAAAGAGAAGGTTTGACTAAACATAAAAAACTAACTATAATTTATTGGAAATTTTTGGTTTGCAAACGGCAAGAGACTAAAGTGGCAAAACAGTATGACAGTTATCTGAAGATTATGCACTACAGCACTAAATTCAACCAAGCTAATGTCCACCAGATGTCAAAGACACTACATGTATCAAAACACACAACAGTGTCAAACTAGTTTTTGCACGCCTCATTGTACAGTTCGTCTAATTATGGTTTCAGCTTCATGGTTGTTGAGTATTATGAACTCAGCTGATTGTTTCACCCAAATTGACCATGTTGGGGCTCTTGTAAGCAAGCTGGAGATCACTAGATTTTGAACTGTTTAAATGTACAGACTAAAAGTGATGCATTCTGGGTAAAAAATGACCATCATTTTTCCATCACGGAAAAGTTGAGGAAAGGGAATGGTAGTGCTGCATAAACGGTCTCCATCGGCTTCAAAATAAGAGCGTCAATATAAACATCGAAGTACTTCAAAAATTCATACCATTTAAGTATTTTAGAGCTTTAGAATTTACTATTGTGGGCAAAATTTTTATTAAAGGTTACAAAAAGGCATAAAAGTAGGATTAGTGAAAGTGTGCACACAGCTGGTGGAAAACAAGAACGGTCAAGCACAGAAGCGTTGTTCTGTAAGCTCTAACCCTTTATGTGATGCAAATAGGATTTTAACCAGCGTGTTAAAGATTTACCTGTGCTGGAACTGATGGTTTCTTTGCCAATAACGTGACCCAGTAAGTCATACTGATTAAGCCTGGAGCCGTCCTCTGCCACAGAGACGGATCTCTCGTCTCCTTGGGTCCACAGGTAGATCACTTCATTGTTGGTGTAGGCATCTGGGTCAGAACGAAACCATAAAGAAAAACTTCAGCTAGTTAAAATTTATCCAACTTCCCTATCTAGGTGGTAGAACTTAGGTAATATTTAGGGAAGTAACCTTTCGCAGCTGAGATTTCTACCTTTTTTATGATGTTTGATCTTTTATTATGCATAAGAAATAAAAACACTTAAAAAGTCATTAAAACCACAGTAATAGAAAAAGGATCACATTTAAATATTGTCATAAATGTCTCCTTCTTAGCTGCGCTTGTTAATCCTGCTGCTGGTCTTTTGTGAAAGATCTGCTGAAGGTTTTGTAACTACAATTTGATCTTTTATCTTAACTTTTAATTAACAGCCGAGAGTGCAAGAAAACGTCTTTACCCAAAAGCTTTTTCTGCTAGTGTACGAAATGAATTATGACCTGTATCGATTCTATATATCTGCTTTGCTTCTTACCACATCCATTTTGTGGTTTAGATAATAGCAATTATTAAGAGAAGAGTTTTGTTTCGATTCTTACTGAATTTTGGAGTTTCAGCGGCTCAACAGCGCATGGTCTCTCCACTCTGAGACTTGTTTCGCTGATAAGATATACATTTTTAAACTAGAGACATATCTGGATTGCAAGAAGGCCACTCTAGCACACGCGCTCGCTCACACATAACAAAACTCTACTTAAGTCATGCAGAATTTCACAGATAACAGGCCCGGATGGTCTTTCTTATCTTTTGCACTTAAAAAAAAAGGAAAAAGTGCTTTGACGGAAAGCAAGTTGAAATGTGGACCACAGGACACGTGTTCGCTGTCTCTCTGTCCATCTCTGATAAGCTCATTCAGAGAGGGCTTTGCTGCTGAACTGATGTGACGCAGCCTTCTCCAGAAACATTGATTTACGGTGAATTCGTAGACACAGGGGCAGACTGTGTTGAGTGACAATTGTTTTATAAGGCACTGCTGAGCCCATGTGGCTATAATGATCGCACTGATTGTTTCTCATGCGGTGCAGCCGGAGGACTCAAAGGTCAAGTGCATCCAGCAGCAGGTCTCTTCTTAGCTGGTGCGCTCTGAGTAAACAAGCTGTCCTATTCAAGGTTATACACTTTTTTTTTTACAATTAAAACAGTTTTTGATTTTGTTTCTCTTTTTTTCTTACCTTGCAACAAACAACTCTTTCACACTTGTCTTATGTCTTATGACTTGTCTTATCTTTTTGCAAAAAATAATCTGAAAGGTGTGGTTTGGACTTGTTTTCATCTAATCTGACTATTTGTTGGTTCATTTTCACCTGCAATAACCTAATTTTCTGCCTGAAATCTTTATTGTTTTTTTTTGTGTGATAATTGGCGGACCTCAACATAAGTAAATTGGATAAAATTACATTTAACAAAGTATTGATGAGACCATTGAGATAAATCCAGCCCCATTTCAAAAATCCTCTTCTTCCTCCTTTTCTAGTACTGCCAGCAGGTTACATGTTGCAATTACAGAGAAAAAATACCTTAATAACGGCCTTATAGACCTGCTGCTGTGACTGTAGTCTTGATTTATGGCAGCACATGTGTGTGTTTATGAAGTCAACCTATCAGATAGTATTTTGCATGGATATATGGCAGATTTATGGCAAATTTATTGCGATGCAATTCCTAGTAGAATACTTTTTATTGGACCAATGCCCCGAGAATGCATTAACATTAATCTACCTTTTCTATCATTGGGACGAAACACAATAAAGTTTGACATCTGTTCTATGATAAAGATATATCTGGATAAAAGCTGCTTGCTGGCTAATCTTGGCTCAGGCACTTAAACTTTATTATGCAGTAGAGTAATATTCCCTCTTTAATGGTGTTTAAATCTCGGCCCTTCTGTATTAAACTTTTGGCTTTACATGCGCTTTTCTAGCAACGTACTTCTACATTTCTTTAAACAAACAAACAACAGTGGGTTGACGAAACGGAATGCCTTTGGTATACAGAGAATTGTGAAAGGCAATGCTTTCCCCTGAGATCAATGACTATTATTTGTTTGCTGGGACTTTTCCATTGAGCTCTGCATTTGAACATGAGGGGCTGACTTACAACTTCCAAACTTTAAAGGACAGGCGTGTGCATCCATGGGGAAGTCCTCCAGGTGCATGGGGCACTCTGCATGGATAGTCAACCTGAAGGGGCAGAGACACACATTACATTATACGACAAACCGCCGGGTGGATGTGGCAAACCTTGCAAGAATAGAGTGCACAATGTTTCCAAATAGAGATGGGGAAAGTACTTTTTTTCCCCTGTTTTTCCCGAGAAGTCTGACATTCATTTTTTACATACACCAAAACACTTCTTATGGAAACAGTTTTTATTTGCATGTGTTGTGCATTTAAGATGTACTGCACCGTGGGACAGTGGGTAGAATTGTTGCCTTCCAACAAGAAGGATCTGTGTTCAAATACACATGGAGTTTGCATGTTCTCCCTGTGCATGTGTTGTTCTCTCCAGGTACTGTTTCCTCCCACAGTCCAAAAAACATGACTGTTAGGCTGATTGGGCACTCTTAACTGTCCTTAGGCGTGAGTGCGTGTATGAGGCGTTGTTTGTCCTGTTTGTCTCTGTGTTGCCCTGCGATGGACTGGCAACCTGTCCAGGGTGTACACCTGCCTCTCACCCATTTTAAGCTGGAGATAGCCACCAGCAGACCCCCAAGACCACACAAGAATAAGCGGGTTGGATAATGGGTGGATGGTTGTTTTAAGCTCATTTTAATGCAAAATCTTTCAATACATGACCCCAGACATCCTCTCCTCAATACAGTGTCTATACTTCTCAATGCTGCACAAAAATATATGAAGTATAAATTTTGCACAAATTTTCACAGCACAAAGAAACCATTCCTCTCAGACATTTTACACAGATGGAGCAGACAAAAACAGGGAGAGGCGGGGTGAAGAAAGTACGAGGCAGTATGAAAATCTTTTAAAATATTGACATCATTGGTCACAAAGTAATGAGTTGGCTCAATGGGCAGATGCAGACAGTCAAAAAACAACAACAAAAAACGGAATAATCTTTCTGTAACAGTGTCAAAAGGGCCCTGAAACATAACCAAGGATTTATCTCAAAGCATAGTTGAAAGTTAACTATAACAAAACTAAATGTTTGTATTCATAATACAAAACTAGATCATTTTAATACAAAAATTTTTAATACATGACCGCAGGTATCCTCTCCTCAATACAGTGCAGTCCTGTTGTCCAGTTTAACGTGAAGCACCCCAAAACAAATAAGTTATTGGGATTTTTCCCATCCAACGTTCTTCTTAAAACACTATAACTAAAATTTATACCAAAAGGCTCTATTTTTTTCTCCTCTGACCAAATGACCTTCTCCCATACCTTCTCTGAATGTTTCAGTTATCGGCAAACTTTAGATGAGTCTGAACATGTGCTGTGTTGAGCAGACGGAGCTTGTTTGTGCTGCAGGATTTCAATCTATAATGGCGTAGTGTGTTACTATGGTAACCTTTGAGACTGTGGTCCCAGTTCTCTTAAACTGCCCTTAGTTGCGAGCTGATCCGTCTCTGTTCTCATAATCATTGATGCTCCACGAGACTAGATAATGCATAAAAACCCAGTCAGAAGAAGTTTATCAGTCATCTTGTTTTTTTTTTTATTCCCTAATTGCTCACCGAGAAGTTGAACGTTTGTCATGTAGCCTTGTGCACGTGAGCAACGTTGTCCCTCGAGAGGATGGAGTCTGATTGATTGATTATGTGAACATGTGTCTTTCACACGGATAACCAGTTCAAACTGGTGGGACTAATGAGTTAGAGTATGTAGACTAAAGCACAGAAGGGCTTCTTGAAAAGGTCTGAGATCCAGGATTTTAGTTACTTGGAAGGTGCTCAACTAATTATTTTATGTGACTTAAAAATCACACTTACTATAGGATTTTTGTTTTTTCAGTCTTTCTGTGACACTTGAGGTGTAACCGCTATAAAAATAACAGACCTTTCGGTTTCTTGTAAGCTGGAAAATCCACTTTTTTCCCCCCAGGGTACATCAGAGAAGATTTTACTCTCCAAAAAGAAAAGATTTTGTTGTATTAAAACGTCTGACGGAAGAGGAACATCAAAGTCCGAGTTCGAAATGCACCATAAATGAACTGAGATTTTGCTCATATTTTCTCATTCATAAATGTTTTATCAAAAATCAAATCCAACTGATTCAGAGACTCATAAATCCATTCCTCAGCCGACTGAATTCCCCATAAATGGGCCCAAAATTAGGTTATTCTAACTCAGTTACAACATTTATAGTCCATACGTCAACTCAGGATTGGGTTATTTAAAAAAACAAGAAAAGGACTGTAAAAAACTGTGCAAGCAAATACTCCACATAAATGCAATTCCTATTCCACAGCCGTGTGAGATAAACTGAAAGCACTTTTGCTAAGAATACAATAAGTTTTGTTCTTACAGGAACCAGTATGTGTTGTTTCCCTTGTTTTAGCTTAATACGTCAACAGATTAATGGAACATAATGTAACAAGTCAGACAATGAGAAGGTAAATTTGGTAAGATTTAATGTTGCACGTCGTTCTACAAACACTACGTTTACTGTAGCCGCAGTTAAAGAACTTTTACTATCATGGCAGCTTTTATATTTCCCATTAGATCCTCATATTGCCTTTAAAGAAACCCTTTGCCCTAGTATTGCCATATTGTCTCTGTAACAACCTAAATGAACACAAAAGAACAGGCATCAAATGAAAACATTGCATCTTTGTATATCATACCAGCTCTTACATCAACAGATAATTCATGTCATTCATCTCACTGAGGAGCTGATCTCACATTCTCCCGGAAACAAAGGCGGTGACAACTCCACAATTACTTTGATCGCAAACAAAGAAGCGAGCGTTCTCTGAAACCAAACTTCTTGCAAAGGTATAAAGGGGAACAACAAGAACCTGCTCAGTAAGGCGGTGTGAGATCACAGCCTTTACTTAAGCAAAACTTTACAACATAGGGCTAACCATTAACATTGGATTTAAACTTTTTCATTGTAACAAATACAGCAAATCTGATGAATGCATGAAGATGCAAGCTGAAATCCAAAAAAGTGAATTTAAAGAACACAATACATTGTGTTGTAATTAATGAAAATCTACCTTCCTCAGTAAAATAATCCATTTAATGCTTGACTTGTTTAGCAATACATTTTGGTAAGGATATATTTTCTGTACTTCACACTTTGCATAACTTTGATAATTAAATAAAAACAGATAGCCAGCTTGCATTTTTCACATTCCATAGTTTTTGTTAATATCTTGGTTACATATTTATGTGGTTTATGAGTCCCCAAAGCACCTCAAATAACACCAAACTTGAAAACTTAAATTCAGTGCCTAGCGCGGGTATTCATCACCCTTGAAAATTTTCCTATTTACGTCACGAGGCATGGGCAATCATGTCATTTGAGGCAGCCCCTTGGTGCCTCCGTTCCAATCTGTTATCACTTAAGTGAATGTGTATGTGCATCATTTGTGGAAATATGTGAAACCTACATGAAAACATGGCAATTACAGGGTTTTATTTTAGACCCTTTTTTATATGAGGTTACCCCCATGGTCATTTCTAGACGTGTGTGTGTGTGTATGTCTACATACATTGGGCAATCCTATAATAAGATAATTTGAGACGGAAAAACACATTAGACTAGGGCGAAAGTACCCTTTTCAACAGAACAACCAAAACTAAACATAGAAGTAGAGCTGCAATAAAATGGTTTAGATCACGGCATACTCATGTTGTAAAGCAGCCCAGTCAAAATCCAGACCTTAATCCGACAGTGTAGCAAGAAGAAATGATGCTTGGAAAGATATTGTCTCTCCAATCATATAGAGCTTGAGCTGTTTCATAAAGACGAATGGGCAAAACTAAGGACCTTGCAGATATAACTGAAAAACAAACATGGTTTGAACATCATTTTCTTTCCTGTGTGTTGTCTATTCCATAAAATCTTAATAAAACAAGTTGGAGTGTGTGAGTACACATGACAAAATGTAGAAAGGTTCCCACTGCATGAATACATTTGCAAGGGATTCTGTCTCTGTACAGTTTTATTGGTATCCCTAAGTTGTTATACTATGTTATTTTTTTAATGTATTTTAATCATATTCAGATACATTATAGTGTTAATGAAGAAGATTTAATGCATCCACGAGCTCACATTCACTCTCAGGGACAACGTTGTCAGACAAACCGGAGTTTGTGTTGCACTGCTGCAAAATGACAGTGAGTGATAAATGCTCGCACAAAAATAAGACGGCAGCAGCTCTGGCAAACAATAGCAGCTTCCGCCATTCAAAACAACGTCGCAACCCAGCAAAGCCGAGGCCTTCAGAGCTGCTGCAGACGTGCTGATTAACTGGATTTAGGCCGTTCTCTAGCGAGGAGTGCCAATCAACACAGAGTGCCAAGTCAAAGCACTCCACATATAAGATGGATTTGCATTCGGAAGCCTAATACTGTACCTGCGCCGCGAGCAAAAAGTGATACAAGCCTCTCCTTAGGGATGTAACTCACTGGGGTTAAACTGGGATTTGTGATTTGTAGAGGCTCTGTTAGCTTTGGGTTGCAGCACGTAAATTGTCTTTGAGCGTTTAAACAACAAAACTCAAATGTCATTATCTGGAGAACCAATCTATGTTATTAAAATCAGTCAACGCCCAGTGGTGTTGAAAAGAGTTTTTGTTTAAAGTTTTTAAAATAACCCTACAAATGCGTAGGGTACAGGCTTTTAGTATTAACGTGGCTCTCAAAAGTCTACATACCAAGAAATTCAAGGATAAGTTGTCTCCTCTGCTCTGGGATGTTTTTAATGAATCTTTACTCTCTGGTTCTCTACCCCCTACTTTCATGGAAGCATCTATATCTCTCCTTCTGAAGAAGGATAAGGATCCTACCTCGCGTGCGTCCTATAGACTTCTGTGTCTTCTAAATGTTGATGTGAAAATTCTAGCAAAGCTTCTGGCGTTACGCTTAGAGACGGTCTTTCCCGAAATAATTTCCCATGACCAGAATGGCTTCATCAAAGATCGTCACCTTTTCTTTAGCATTCGCACCCTTTTAAATACCCAGAGGTGATCATCTCGTTGGATGCAGAGAAACCATTCGATCGCATAGAGTGGGGGTACCTATTTGAAGGTGCTGCGCAGATTCAGCTTTGGTGCGACATTCATATCTTGGGTCAAGTTGTTGTATTCGACTCCCTCAGCTAGTGTTCATACCAACCGTGGCCGTTCTAAATATTTTTTCCTGTCAGGTGGTACGGAACAGGGTTTCCCACTATCCCCCTTGCTATTTCCCATCGCCATCAAACCCTTATCGATTGCTATAAAGTCTCTCTCTTCTTTTGGAGGTATTGTTCGTTCCGGTATCCAATTAAAATTATCTTTGTATGCCGATGATTTATTGCTATATGTGACTGATCCAAAGACTTCTCTTTCCCCAATCATGTCACTCCTGAAAAAATTTGGTTCATTTTCAGGCTATAAAGTTAATTTGCAGAAAAGTGAGTGTTACCCACCAAACTCACTACCGTTATCAATTAATCAATCTGTTATCCCATTTAAATTTGCCCCTGCTGGTTTTAGTTACCTGGGAGTCCACATTTCTTGCACTTTGTCCTCTCTTTTCAAAAATAAATTTCTCTCCAATGATTGATAATTTGAAACAGGACTTACAAAGATGGAAGTCTCTTCCTTTATCTCTTATTGGGAGAATTAACATAATTAAAATGAATGTCATGCCAAAGTGAAGATAAGTTTGCTGCAGAGATTTAAATTTGATGGGGGGCTTGCTCTACCCAATTTACTTTTTTATTATTGGGCAGCCCATATTCAGAAGGTCTTGTGTCTGCTTTACCGCCTAGACTTGTTGTGGGTTAAACTTGAACTTGCTTCCCCTTCTCAGTCCTCTGTTTCTGCACTTCTAGCATCCTCCCTACCTCTCAGGCTTACAGATTTCACAAGTAATCCCGTAGTTCTCTCAACCCTTCGCATCTGGACTCAATTTAGGACTCATTTTAAACTTATTTCTCCGTCAATCTTATCACCTATAGTAGATACTCATTTATTCCCACCCACTTTAAATGACAGTGCCTTTCTTACTTGGCATATCAGAGGTGTCAAAATCTATTATACCTTATATCGGAAATATACGATGAATAAATTTGTAAATAAATAAATAGAATAAAAAATGGCAAAGCCAAGAGGCTGAACTAAAACATATGTTATAATTAGAAGGGATGTACAACTTTTTTAATTAAATAATAAATACTTTACCTGTACAGGGTTTTATCAAGTCCGGAAAACCCCAAAGTTCTTGCACTACATTAAGTCATTCACCCATTCACTTACACACTGGTGATGGTAAGCTACGTAGTGCCCAAGGACACAACAAAACAGACAAAGCAGGGTTGGAACCACCAACCCATGGTTACAGGACAAACCCCTACCTTAGTTATGAATATTAATTTAAATTAATTATAATTATTTATAATATAAACTATAAACTCAGCTGTATTTTTTTTTGAGTGGCATCACATGAATATACATTTTAGTGTAATGCATTTAAAGAGAAACTTTAAGGTGGTTTACACTTTATTTGGAACCTGAACGCAGTGAGAGTCTTTTTTTATTTAACTGGATAATGCAGGAAATGTGTTCCAGTAAAAAGCATAAAAAAAAGAAAGTCTAAACATAGCTTGAAATGCAAAGGATAGCCACTCATGTAGATTCCCCATCACTCTGTTGCAACTCTGCCACTCATGTACAGTATTATCTGTCAGTGTTTCCATTAATGGAGGAAATGGATAGTGTGGAGGCGTACAGAGATGTGTGTTGAGTGTTTTTTTTTAACTTTAACATGCAAGTACAGTTTATTAGTTTGGAAGCAAGGTTTTGTTTTCTATTATTGTCCTTCAGCTTCAATAATTACCGATGGGGGCAGAAAATCGGAGAGAATTTTCAGTGCTTTGAAAAAATATGTCATAGTGAGAAGATATACCTACTTCACATAGCAAGGTTTTAAAACCTATTAGGGAATTCTTAAATTTAACCCTAATTTCAAAGTTTGGTATCTTTCCTGCCAAGACAGGGTAACTGTGAATGTAAACCCCACAATGGTCCATAACAGTTATTTTTTTTCTCTCTGCCCAAGCTGAAGGAACAAAATACATAATTTGACACCCATTATATAAATATTCTAATATAGAATAAAAATATGAGAACTTTTCAAAACCTCTACACTTGTGCTTGTGAAGTTACAACATCCAGGGCCAGAAATAACTTCCTCATCTGGTTTTTATGATATTCAACATACTGTAAATAAATTTATGTATAATAACAATGTTATGTAGAAATTCTTTGAGTCAAACACATCTTCCACAAATGTCCTTGATAATGAAAGTATCTCAGTGCTTGTTTTACATAAAAGCACATATTTCTTTGTTGGTTTTGGGAGAATTGCCAACACACCAGCTTTTCCTTGTGTGAGAACACAGAACTGAACTCACTCTGCGTGTTGTTTCTCCTCTTGGAGAACAAGTGGATGATAGTGAGTATCATGAAAAACAATTTTCTTCTAGATGCTCTCATGGAAGGTTGCCTCAGAGATTCAGTGTTAAGATTAGATTATATCAATTAATTATTTCTGGTACGGTACGGCTTTACTCCACTCAGCGCGTTTGTTCCTGCTTTATTTTCCACAGCTTCAAATCTCTTTCCTTGCAGTTTGTGCGAAGCTTTAGTGAGACATTCACATGACATATTCCTTGGGGTTTTCTCATTTCAGCTGTGCTAGTTTCAGTTCTCAAGCATTTTTACACAAAATGGCTCAGAAAGTTATAATGCTCTCTTATAATGCAATGAACCTTTATCCTTGATGCAAACCACAAACATGCTAATTTAATTGATAAATCAGCTATTTGTTCACTGTTGTTATTGTTCATTTGTCAAGAGCAATAAAGAAAAAAGCATTTTGAAATCCATATTATAAATTGGTCAATGTATTGATTTTCAAATTGATTTGTTAGAATGTATCTTTGATTTTAATTGATTTTCTGTGAAATGCCTTGAGACGACACAGAAAATGTTAACCGATCTCACCTCATTGTGTAGAGGAGTGTGCCATTGTCAACTAGTCGTAGAAGTTTGTTGGGAGTTGTCATGTTGTGGGCCACGGATTTCTTCCCATTGTGAAAGAAGGTGTCAGGAGTCCAGATCTTACTGGCCAGCAGATTGTTGAGGGGTAGAACTTGCATTGGACCATCAAACTTAAGCCTCTCATCCCTCCAGCTTTGACGGAAGAACACATCAATAGTGTACTCCTGCAGGGAGGACATTGAGAGAGAAAAAGTTTATAAAGGAGCAGTTTACAGAGCTAATGTCTATAAAACTGATCACTGCAGTTACACAAACCAATGAGGCCACAATGTAATTACAGACATTAACAAAAGCTGAATTACACTTAAGCTAAAATGGAATGGGGCTTGGGGATCCTGTGTGTACGGTAACATACTGCACTTATAATTAATAAAGCACTTACTGTATATCCTGTAAAAAAAAAATCTGAATCAGAAAAAGCTTTATTGCCAAGTACGTTATTGGAAATACAAGGGATTTATTTTTGAGTAGTTGGTGCATAAGAGATGTCTAATATGTTCCCCAAATCCAACAGATTACATGACATCCACAAGTGGTATAACAACATATTTTTGCACACTATTAAAACCTTGCAATATTTCTCTCAGATGTAAATATAAAAAATGAATACTTAAATTGCCCTGCAGTGTTGTAATGTGAAAAAATTAAAAAAGGTTGATGTAATCCCCTCAATAGACGCCCACCTGATCATTTTCCCCAAGAGAGTAAGAATATCGTCTAAAAAATAAAGCTACACCCAGAATGAATGTTATGTATTTTAATAAAAAGGTAATTGTGCAAGTCCACTGATCTAACAGGTTTCTTTTGTTTTTTGCAACTTGATCATCAGGATTTGTTCCATCTAACTCTTGTGAACCTGCAAGCTTCTGCAGAAATCTAGCCTCAAATAACACAAGAATTTGTTGCAGCCTTACAAAGCTGCCATCTCAACAGAAACCAGATGTAACAAGACTGATCCACAGCGTTCCTAAATAAACAAATACAGCAGGATGCTTCAAATTTAAAACTTTTATCTGGAAGCATTTTGACAGTTGGATGGCAAGAATGCAGCAAGTAGCTATTCATTTGTCGCTAACCAACACTGCTTTGTAGCTTTTTATTCGGACTAAAACAACAGTTGATTTAACAGAGTTTGATTCTGTTTTTGATCCTAGTTCAAGATCTAGAATACTTAGACACACCAAAAACCTGTTCTTGAATATTTTACATACATGCTTGTTTTGCATTAAATTTAGATTCAATTGAACTAAAGAAATGTTGTATTAAATCCTAAGATAAATGAAATGTTGTAACTCATGTTATCTAAGTTTTGTTCAAAGATTTGTTGTAGATTTAGCAGATACGGATGATTTTTTTAAAGAGAAAAAATCATAAGTAAACTACTACAGTATATACTAACAAATTGTGAAATACAAAAATAAAAATGTGATCTTGCTGAAATTTAATTTTGAAATAGTAAAAAAACTGCTTTTACAACAACATATGATATAGATGTAGGCTTTAAGAGAATCACCCACATAAAAAGGATTTATTATCTTTAAAACTAAAATATGCAACAGAATATATTTGTTGGTTCCTCCATGCAAAACAAGATTACAAAGACTAACTGCAAGAAGTGGACGGTTGCAAATGTATTTCATATTAATTGACATGTGCTATTAAGAAGCTAGAAGCTTTGCTCACCAGTAGCTATGCCTGCTTGGATCAATTGTTTTAACATAACAAGCTGGAAGGTTGATGGTCTTTTTCCCATGAAACAGGACAGATTATTAATGATTAATGTTTCTCTCTAATCATGTCTGCGTTTTTTTAACGTTTTTTTTTTTACTCAGAACCGTAGGAAACTACATACCAGCAGAATGTAAGTGGCAACTCCCTTGGTGAAAATCTAATAAATTAATATCTCAATAGCTTTAACGACAGAAAGTAATCACGCACAGCAGGAGGGGTGAACCACTTTCTCTCAACACATCAACGGGGCTCCTCTAAACAATGCTGGGTGGAGGTCTCTTAATTGATTTGATTGACCTCCCGATAGCATGAGAACCTAGAGCGCAACCAGACAGGCTGCATCAGTGCTAAAAGAAGCTCTTTTAATAGAGTCCTCAGAGAGTCTCGCTGACAGATAAAAGCAAGAAAATGACACTTTTTTTTTCTCTACAACTTCACCCAGAAATCTCCAAGATATTATATTCAGCAAGCAATTTACTTTGGTCCTTTAGTCTCTGGTCATGGATTTGATGTTTCAAAAAGAAAATAAATGACCTAAACGGGCTGAAAATGACACAAAGGTAACAGTTTAAAAAAACAATAAAAACAAACAAACAAAAAAACAAAAGCAACATATCAATCGAGTTCCCACAATTATACGTGTTGTCTTTTTAGGCATATTAATTATTTATGATAGATAAAATGGTTGCTGGTAAATAAGCATAAAAGAAATAGATTTGACTGAGACGAAGCCATTATTTGTTTTTCCTGATTGGTCAAAAATCTCCTGTAAGCGCTGCGAAATAATTTAAAGATTGAAAGGCAGGAATGAGGAAAAATATAGCCAATCTCTACTGGGCCAAATGGCATTGTCGGTTCTGATGCCAGCTGGTGCTCTTAGGGGACTGAGTGATTGATTTCCCTTTGATGGAGGAGACAGCAGGAGATTGTATCCAAACATAATTTTCAAATCTGTCTTCTTACAGGAAAGAAAATCGGAAATTGATTTGTTCACTTATAAATCCATGTTCTGAACTGCACTTAGAAGACAATGCCCTCTTTTAATGTGTTGAACATATATTTACAGTCTCTTGAACCTTTATTCTTGTCCCTAAGCTAAACACCTTATTCAACTTTACACTAACACCTCAGTGACTTTATTTCTCATTTTTGTAAATTTATCAAGATCAGGCCATAAATTGTTGCCATTTAAAGATTATTTTGCCTACTTCAGGCTGTCAGACACGTTCAAATTAGTTGATTTTGTAGTTATACAGGTCTGGTAGAAATGACTTTTGAGGAGGCTTGGGAACATTGTGGTTATTAAGATAATACAAATGCTTACTTATAATAAAAGGAGCGGGGTTAGTGGTACTGTAACTTAGGGCTGGGTTGGTCCATATTGCTGCTTTTGATAAATAAGTGAAACCACCAACATTGAAAGGACCGTTTTGTGACCATGGGAGCTAATAAACATCTAGGAAATGTAATTCCAAGAAGGGGGATTATCAGATGTTGAGGAGAAACGCAATACCCTTGGAATATCACCAGCTTATTACAACCACAAAGGGGCCACAAGGAAAACAGCAACAGCCAAATACCTGTGACCTGCCCAGCGTGGTTGTCCCAAGTTGCTGAGGTTCTGTGAAAATCCTCCAACCTCATGGTTTTTGCCATATATTGCTGTTTTACAACAGTATAAAAAACGGGGTTATCAAGTCAGATTAGAAAGAATTTAAATAGAAGTTCACAGTGTAGTTCGTTTCTTCAAAAATAAACACTTTCATAAAACTGTGACTATCAGAGCCTTTATCCAAGATTGAACATTCAAGCTCCAAGATTATATAAGGAAATCGGCCCTGAGAAATAGTGCTCAGTAAATGTCTCAGACTATGGAAACTGGAAGAGAAGAAAAAGCTGAAAGAACCATCATGGGAGGAGAAACCAATGAAACAGCTAAATGAAGAAGCACGTTTGATCGAATCATGCTAATGGCTGGGGAGGGGTGGACTGAATGACAGATGAAATGATAATGCCAGCATAGGAAGAGGCTTTGTGCACAACAGCAGGAGAAGCCCAGATCTACCATACCCTTAGCAGGGAAACAATACATAGAACGTATGATGTATAGAAACATCTGTGTAGAATCTGTGCTGGAGACTGCCAGGTCGAAGTGGGAATAACTTCCCAAGTCAGTGGAGAATGAATCCTGTGGGACTTCCAGATTGAAATTGACAGAATGGTCACTGATAAGCAGCAGAGGACAGTCGTTGTGATTTATGTGGCCATCCCTGATGATGGA
The DNA here is from genome assembly GCA_032876305.1 of Orestias chungarensis. Lineage (NCBI taxonomy): Eukaryota > Metazoa > Chordata > Actinopteri > Cyprinodontiformes > Cyprinodontidae > Orestias > Orestias chungarensis. Next base: position 4,312,868 of record JAVLVB010000078.1, on the reverse strand, counting down.
AACATCTGGAAAAGGAACACGAGAGACTAGAGAAATAACAGCTACTGCATTGGTCAGGTTAAAATCGACAGACCATGAATTTTATTCTGAGTTGCTATGATTGCATTAGCAACATATTTGTTTTTAATAACTTTGTAATGTAGAGTCTGGAAGACACAACTGTTTATTCGGAACTTTAACCCTAATTTCATTTAATATGATACTGATACTAAGATATGTTCCATTTATATGCAATATCATGATCCCATCAACTAAGTCCCTGCGTATAAACGAAAGACTTCAAATGATTTTAATTTAATTAGAAAACAATGCATACACATACACTTTTCTGTGTAATTAGCTAAAATGAATGAAAATACAAATAACAATAGAACAGCATTGCTTTTCTCTGGTCTGTGCGATATTGATATACCAGAGTCTCATTTTAGATGTGAGACATCAAGCAGCACTCAGTAAGGGGGATACCCAGAAATGACTATGAAATGCCCTAAAATCAAGGCAAGTCCCTTGGAGGTAATGAAGTTTATGGCTCCCCATTCAGGCTTCATTGCAACCAAAACCTGTACTGGGCTACTTCCATATAGACAATGGATTTTATTTAAGACAGAATAAGGATATCTGCCTTTTTCTTTAAGAAGGGATTTTTTTGCTCTTTGACCTAAGATGAAGGCCTTTTTTTACATTGAGCCGATGATGCACTGTTTTTTTAAACTAATTTATCTGACATGGTGGGTGGCTCATTGTAAGATAGAACTGCATGACCACCTGCTGAGGCTAAATTGGCCAAATCAAGACTTATGGTTTGGAATTGAAGACGGAGGCACCACTGTCATTATCCAAGCACAGCTCATGGCAAAACCTCAGGGGAAACGACTAAATCATTTTTTCCTGTTAATTTTACTCTCTTGAATAACTGGTTGAATATGTGTAACTGCGATGAAGAAGCCACCATCTACACCATAGCAACATGTCTAAATCCAACCGGGTTTATCACCAACATTTTGTCTCGTGACTACCATCAGTCAGTACAACCATAAAGACTGAACATTGTCTGTTGGATGGCCAGCAATGCTGGGAAGAAGTGTTGCTGACTTCTTATGTAACTCTCCTTTCTGTTTGGATATCAAGAGATGTTAACACGTTTGGTTGAGCAGTCAACCGGACAAACCTTCTTCCACAAGCTGTCCACTATCCTCCATACATCATTGATGGTTATCCTCCCAAAGGACCCAAACCTTTACTGACACATACAAAGGTCACTGTAAAGGCAGGCTGTCAATCTCCAATACGTATCACAATAAAGGATAACTCTTTTGTGTGAACTTAACTGTCCAAAGTCTTCAAGATGAGATTAATTACTCAACCCTGTCAGAAGATGCAGCTGGACTGTAGTCACTGTTTTTTTTTTTTTTTTAATGAAAAAAGAGAACACAGATGGAAAAAGAAATTAAAAATCAAAAGAAAAATTATGTGGATATCAAACAAAGAAATTAAATGTCTCCTTTGTAGATACTGGTCCGGCATCGAAGTTGAGAGCACACCCGCTCATTGCGGGGCCGAAACGAATGAAAATGAAAGGAAATGATGAAAATGACCGACATGCCAGATAAGATGGCAGTTAAGGTAGGATGTACAGCAGACTCCATCAAATGAGCCCTCACATTTAACAAATGACAGCGGCCGAATATAGCAGGAAAGGTTGCGTCTGATAGGATATTAAAGGGGCTTTTTATCTAGAATAAAGGAGTTCATGAAGTTAAAAGGTTTTGCTATTACATCTCATTTAAGAATATGGTTAGACTTTGCTTTTAATGTTCTCTGTAGATCTGAACAGTGTATCTAAAGCTTATTTTAGCCGCTGATCACAAATGTTCTAGATTATACACTAAAGTTACTATTTATAAAAAACTACTTTCAGAAACTGCTTTGTTACTTTAGTTAGCAGTACTTTTTTTGTATTGGCCACAACTTATTTTATACTTTAACAACATATATTGCTGAGAACAGAAACTTACCAAGTGTATTTCGCTAAAATTGCATGCATGATAAACGATGCCTAGTTTGTATCTACGCACAGCAGGCCAGGGTTAACATTGTGGCTCGATTGTGTTGTAATGACACTTTTGGGAGGTTGCACATCTATTGGACCTGGCTCTGCTGGCTTTCACACTATGGCTATTTTAATCATCCGTCTGACTTGATCTATATTTTAATTACAACTCCATCTTATTCCCCTGTTGTAAATCATTCTCTTGTGCTCCCCTTCTCATGTGCCATTCACATTTCCCTGTTGGCAGGGTAACCTGTGCGAGATTTACAATGGGCTGTGGATCCCAAACCAAATCTAATTATGTTTTCACGCATTCCTAGGGCTCCAAGGTTTGAGCTTGTTTATCACTCCGCTGTGCTGCACATCACACAAGACATCAACACATAAAATGATCAAAAGATATAAAAGCACAATAGATGAAAAAAATGCCTATTATGAAATACTGTTTGTTTTAATCAGTAATAAATTGTAAAGCAAAACAAGATTTTTAAAAGACTGAGAAAACAAAATGAAAATATATTAATAGTAAATCTCTGTTTTTTTTCCCTGCCCCCCCAAGCTTTCTTTTTTTTTTTTTTACAGTTTCTACTTCGACTGTTTACATTTTTTGTATTGCATTTTCTTACCTGCCAAATAACTTTTGACCTTTTCTCACTCCTCAATCCACTTTCAGGATTAAAGTGTGGTTGTCAGATAAAGAGCTTTTCGGTTACAACTGCCAAAAATCTAGATTATACCTACCAGCCAACTGTAAAACCCTGCATGTGTAAAAATTACTTCACAGCTGAACTCTTTCTTCCTCTGGCAAAAAAAAAAAAAAAAAAAAAAAAAAAAACAAGACTTGGATAAAAAAAAGACAGGAACACTGGTTCAAAGAGATCAAATTAAAACTATGAGGATCTTGCCAAGGGTAGAAAGCCTTTGAACCTTAACGGATGTAATACTCCACTTAAGTGAGCCGCTTTTAAGGTACACCTAGTTTAACGAGCGGTTGGATTGCCTAGAAAATTACAGGTTTCAGGATTTTGCCTTGGTTCCGAAACCGAGAGTTTTGTTTTTGAACACCCAGGTCTGATAGGCAAAAATGGGTAAAAAACTAAAAAAATTTCATGAATATTCAAAAATATTTATTTTTTCATAATCACATCAGCAGAACAGTAAGGATCTACTTACAGAAACCAAAACTGTCCAGGTTATGTCAGGTCTTGGATCTCTGATGTAAACAATAAAAAAACTGCAAAAATTTACATTTACAAATATACGTGCAAACATTTCAGAGCACAAGGGAAAAAAGAATAAGCACTTCATATTGATTTGGAAAACTCAGATTCTTAGAGTTAATGGACCAAATAATCCATCAGTGCAGCCAGTCTCCTGTCTGTTGATTGCCTCTTCCATTTCCATGTCCAGTAAAAGCAAGGATAAAGCAGAGTCACTGTCAACTGTTTTAGCTTTAGTCTCACAATCCAGTCTTGTGTTAAAGAGGTGAGAACACAAAAGGATGTGCATTAAAATATTTCTGCAACTTTTAGATTTTAGCAAACTCCACATAACAGAACATAACTGGTATGTTTACACAGTAATAATACAACCTATATCAGTTTCTTCAGTTTTAGGGTTTATGTTTTCAGACACTACAAAGCTCATATAAGCCTTTCCAGGTTCTGTTTTTTTTTGTCTTTGCCCTCAAGTGAATAAAAGCAAACAGATTTCACATGGACATTATTTATTTGAAAAAATTAGTTGAGCCTTGTGACAAAACGTAAGTACCCAATATAAATCCAACTTGTAAAACTGCTTGTAACAGCAGTAATTTGCTTTCCAAAATAATGACAGAAAGCCTAAATTTGACAGATGAGTTCATGGTGGAGTTAGGAACTACATGATATCGAGTATGTACAAATCTACCACAATCTTAATCTCTCTACCTCAGTGCCCGGTATGTGTTTTTTACTGATATTTCGTGTTTGGATTTTACCAGACTGATCTACTTTGGTCTTGTGTTATTCACTCTGATGTTACGATTCAAACTTTACTCCTGCAAGCATACTTTTTTATAGAGACATTGTTTTCTCATGGCCACCCATGACAAACCGTCTTGTCTGTACCCTTACTAATGTTATCTGATATTGTAGAGTTTTACCTGGAGCTTTAGCAACTATCCTAAATGTTTTCCACTTGTGAGCAATCGTCCAAACCTTAGAATAACAGTTTAAAAATGACGGACTACATGGCGGTGCAGTTATTGGCACTGTTGTCTTGCAGATAGGAGGTTCTGGATTCAAATCCTGGCTGGGACTTTTCTAAATGGAGTATGCATGAGTCCAAAAATATGAATGTTTGGTCTGTTTAAACAGCTATTAGGTACGAGTGTGTGGCTGCCCATGGTTGTTTACCGTATAACTCTGAGTTGCCTGTAATGGACTAGTGAACCAGCAAGTGGAAGTTGGTGTGAACAACAGATGGCTGATCAAGGTAGTTCAACAGTTTTGATTAAAGTTCACCTTATATTTTTACAGATATTTTCCACCTTTAAAAAAAAAATTATTTTATTATTTTAATGAAAAAGAACAGCATGGCTTCTGTTTGCTTCTTATATAGATTTAGGTAACTTCAGAACCTGGAATACAGCACAATTCATATTCCTTTAAATAGCTGAAGGCTGAGAACTAAAACTGGGTGTGTTTTCCTATAATATTTTATTGTACTTTATATTATATTACTTGGTATGCAATCAGCTCAGTTGTCACAGCTCCGATTTTTCTTTTTCAACAAGAAAACCTCCCAGCTCTGGTTATTGACTGTGAGTTTTTAAATGAGATGGATTCTTAAATTAAATAAGCGTCCTTGTCAAGGACACTTTCATGTCAATCTGTATGATAATAGTGATTATAATTATCTGTAAGGTACAGATATGTTTGAAACAGAATGTCAAAAGTGACTTGAGTCAATTATTCTCTGAAACGTGTTTCCTCGATTTTCCCTTCTCCGTGATGGCTTAGCCTTCAGTCTCTGCCCTCATTACTGAGCTGGACGTGATTGTTTAAAGCAGGGATGCCAAGGGGTCATTTGGGGAATTACAGGTTTAAGTGAGTGCAGGATTTTAGGCCTCAAACCTCGTCAAAATTAGCCAATCTTGTAGATTCGTTTACATCTTTGGATGAGAATAGGTAAAAAAAGGGGCAATTTCTCTGTGAAGTCCCTTTAAAATAGGAAAAAAATCCTTGCATTAAATGTTAAGAGTGAAACTTTAGGTCTTATTTTATTATTTTACATTAACAAGCCTCTTTCACCCTATAGCTTACACGCCATTTTTGTTCTGTGGTGTAATTTTGAGTTAACTTCATGCTGCTCAGCTACTTGTTAACTGACTGTGACATAAGTCCTATTAAATTAATTAAAAAAACTTATTTCGATGTGTCCAAACAGCTGCTTTTTTCCTTACAGTAATCTGCTTTTACACGTTTTGACTCATTCATAAATTGAGGTTATGAGTTTTGGAAAACTATTACTTGTATTTTAAATATCTAAAACAAATTTATCACTCTATCAACTTAACTATGATTTGCCTTAAATGTGCTGGGCGAACACATTTTTATCAGAGTGTATGTTGGGTGGCAAAGGGCCTAATTGGACTTACCAGCCTTTGAACAAGGACAACATGATTGATATGGAAACCAGGAGTTCACCTCCAAACTTCAGTGGCAAAAATATCCATCTTCTCAGTGAACACCTGGAGTGGAGCAGCATCCTGCATTTTAGGCATACAAATGTGTTGTGAAAGTCTCATTTCTCAGCAATGTTTACACCCAGAAAATGTGCACACCTGGGGAGATTAGGCCATCACTGACATCTTGTCAAAACAAGCTGGATCGCAGCACATGTGACAACCTAAATTGCTTTATATCAGCACGGGCCTGTCAAAGCCATAAAACAGGTACATGTGCCGCAGCACTGCATGCATGCGAATGAGACGTAGCTGTGCCGGCTTACAGAGCGGAAAGAAGGAAGATGAGAGCCAGTCTCAAGGAGGGGAAACAATTAGCTTTTTACCAGGGAGTACCATCCAAACTGACATGCTGGTTGTAATTGTAAAAAAATGGACATTTTCTTTAGTGAGAGTGTTTTGAGTTTGTTTTTCTTGTTTGTTTTTTTTGCTGAAGAAACGTCAAATAATAACAAAAAACATCTCCTGTTGTGATATAGGATGTGAAAGGCAGATGGGGTATATTGAGGTCGGAGTGAAAATCCAATGAAGGGCCGTAGGGCTAAGTGAGGAGCAGACACTTCTGGGGCACATGATGTTACTGTCAGAGGTAAATGGGCCATCGGATGCAGACAAAGTAAAAGTTTTGAGATGGCAAGGGTATAGAGCGTACACTGTCTAGGAACATCCTCGCTTCAATATTCTCTTACAGTTCCACAGTTTTTGGCCCAGGCTAGAAGCACGTCTCCTGGGATAAGAACATCCTCCAGCTCAATCCTCTGAGCCACGATGAATATTCTCTGTGTCTCCTGAAAGGCTCACCATTCAAATCAGAAACATTAACGCCTTTTCCTCTGACTTTTCTAACATGAGGACTTTAGTTTTTCTTCTAACCCTAGAACACAGAGCCGCTCAAAATATCAAACTGCAGCATGTCGCACAATATTATGTGTCGCCCTGCCTTCTCCTCTTGAGCTGCAGTTGTGGTTATCTTGGGGATATTTTCATGAATCAGAAATGCAATGGATTTGCATAACATATTCAGGCTCTTATTCTAAAAGCCTCCTATCTTCCTGTAAAACGCATTATGTACTGTCCATTTTCTCTGTGTTCAGCTGATTGAGAAGGAGCTTTTATTTCCCAGAACAGAACAGTAACTTGTGTTGCTTCCCACTCTGGTACTGTACCAGTGCACAATTATGTACCCTGTAAAGCAGTGATCTAGAGAATACATTAACGCGACCTGTCCCCGACCCAGGTTTTCATCAGATGTGAATAGGAGGTTTTCCACCCGCGGCACAACTGACCCCCCCCCCCCCAGTATGTACAAAAAAATGTTGTCCAACTCAGGCAGTGCTCTGTTTGTTATTCTGTTGACTCTATGCATATTTAAAGGAAAGCACCTTCAAAATACTTATGCAGAAGGGATCAGATGGTTTGTAGGCAGTTATTGATGTCAGTGTTTCCAACCTCTGTCGTTTAATTTCCACAGGTAGTACCTATCCAATTCATCATGGATTTTTAAAATCAATATACACCTATTATTATTTAGAAATGTTTCCTGGGAAGTTGCACTGCAACCTTATTATTTCTATAGTCACAAATCTTTGGCACAGCTGCTTAAAAGTGGCTGATATCCAGATGTGGAGCAGATATTTGATCACGCTTCACAAAGATTTCAAGAGAGTAAAGGCCAAGCTTTTTGGAAGAACATCAGAAAAGCTTAATGTCATCCTGCTTCACCGATTCCAAATCCAGGTTCCGGTTTTGGATCATTTTCCTGCTGGAACACCAAAAACGTTGATGCGCTGACATGCGCAGATGAACACAAAATTGTTAAGATAAGTGCTGGATAACATTTTTCAAATGGAAGAGTCTCGTCAATTTCATTTTCTGACAAGATACATTTCTCTATCAATTATGGGTCTACACAAGATTTTACGGCATTTACCAAAAGGTACGACCGAGCTACAACCTAGATTATCTCTAAAATACATATTTTTATTAGTAAATGTTCCAAAGGATAAACAGCATTTAAAAAAAAAAACTACCTAAAAATACCAACAGATTTTGTTACATGACAAAAGCTACATTTTTAAACTGAGAAAATAGCTATCGTAATTCTAGATTACTTGAGGAAAATCCACCTAATCATAGATTATTGCACAGGCTACATTTAAAATGTTAAAAAAGAGAATAGAGCTTGGGGTGATGATAGAGCTACACAGTTTTCACTGTCCGTATTATTGCATTTTAAGGTAGTTACTAGAATAGATAGTTATAAATGATTTTGTATGGGACCTCCAGATTTTAGCAATTAATGGTGAGAGAAATAGACACACATTGTTTATAGTGTAAAGTCTTATTTATGTCCTTCTAGTGAAGGGAATTAGAATTTACATTATTCTTATCTTTTATGCTCTCTTGTGTTTTTGTAAAGATACGTAGGGCCTAACTTGTTCTGTGGGTCTTAGTTGAGGATGTTCAGGTAAGTCAAGCATGTGCATGCTTCAAAACTGACACATTTGGGGCTTTTAACTAAAATGGTTTGTGTTGCAGGCTGCACATTAGCGCAGTGGGTAGCACTGCGCAAATGTTGCCATGCAGCAAGAAGGCTCTGGGTTCAATTCCAAATTTTTCCAACTATTTCTAGATGGAGTTTGCATTTGTAAACCCACACATGCAACTCTCCAGGTACTCCGGCTTCCTCCCAAAGTCCAAAAAACATTACTGTTTAGGCTGATTGGGCACTCTAAACTGTCCTTAGGTGTGAGTTGGTATATGAGTGATAGTAGATAATGGATGATAATGGATGTATGGATGGTTTGTGTTGCATGTTCATAAGCAGAGTCTGTAAATAACATGAGGACCATGTGTACTAAAATCAATAAATTGAAAGATCTGCATTTAGTGCTTGTTTTTTGTCTGTCAAATTGTATTGTAAGTATTGTAAGTATTGTATAATTTTATTAATCTAGAAAAAGAAAGGTTCAAATTCATCAGTACATTTAAATGTACGACATTCAGGCTCTTACCACTGGAATGTTCAGGTTAGAGCACAAAATGTAATAATATTTATTTTATCATATGTAAAAGTATTTGCTTCAGTCCTTAAACACTGATTAAAACAATACCCCCAAGAAGATTTGTTTATTATTTTATCCTCAAGCTGATATATATTTGCAGGATAATTTATTTAGATAATCATAAGCAAACATGATACCAAATCATTTCATTTTAAAATACTCTTAGGATGAAATATCGTAACACCGAGTTAATAGAAAAAGAGGACAAGGAAAGACATTTTGTTTGTTTGTTTTTGTGCGCGTGCGTTTGTCTATGTGAATGCAGTTCTTCTATGGCTCCTAACGACTGACAGAATACACCTGCACCGACCTCACCATGCTTTTATCTGGACAAAACATTATCACAAGTGGGACTCTGTGTCCCAAGCTGTTTTCATTTGATTCATTTTCCTGCCAAGTGGAGCACATGAAAAATGAAACTCTAGATCCTCAACTGAGCTTTAAGTAACCCCAAAGGTTATACCTGTTGAAAAAGATAAAGGACTGTCTATTAAAATAACACAAGTGAGCCAACATTCACTTTCAAAGCAAGTTGGGAAAACAGTATGTCACATATCAGTCCATAAGGACAGGTAAATCTACAATGTAGGACGTCCGGAATAAGCACCTTGGGTTAGGTTCTTTTTGTTATAGGAGAGAAGCCCTAACTGCAGTGTTTGTTCAGCAGATCCTCTTATTAATCAATTGCAGGAATGCATTAATATATATTTATGTTGCACATTTTGTTGTTCTTGCCCTGTTCAAATATGAAGCACTATAATCAATCATGGCTTCATTTACAGATGGTGTATCCAATGAAATAACAAGATATTCAGTGGAATGAGTTCTGCAGGGCTGCAGGTTGGGGATGTTTTTAAACATATTTAGTGGCAGGTAGTAGTTAGAATGAATGATGCACTATAACTTGAATACTCCAGAAAACAAAGATTCGGTACAAATCCTCTACCAAGATATTTTTTTGTAAAAATCACACCTGAGCAATAGATTTAGAGGACATTTTGTGAAAAACAACTGCACAGAACATGTTAGAAAAAACAACCATTCTAGCAGTCTAAGTGTTGCCACACTGTTCTGCTATGTTAGTCATTTTATTTGAAAACATATCTGATGTGTAAATACAAGGAAATAGAAAAAAACATTTTTGAAACATTCAAAACTTTTTTTGCTGTACTGTAGTTTTCTTTTCTACTATTGTTTACTTTTTAATCATGCACATAAGCACAGATTTGAGCGGTGTAGGATTTTTTTTACAGTCTAATTGAGTCAAGGCAGAGTATGTCACTTTTGGAGTAGCATAACCATGCTAGTCTTCTTCTTGCTGGCTGTTTTTACCCCCATATTTGAATACACACTGACATTCTGGTAATAAGAGTTAAATGCATAAGTGCCAAACAGTATACGAATAGCTACTATTAATAAGCAGATTACCCAGCCATCTGTAATGAGGTCTGGAGATTAGTAAATGCAGACAGAGTATAATGCAACATGAGGTAAAGTGATGTTGTTAACAGATTTATGATGTGAGATTTTAGCAAATTCCACATGTATATGTGTTATATATATGGTATTTTAGGGGGTGTGGCCAAGACTAGTTAAGCTACTGATCAAATTTGCTACAAAGTCAAATCGAGGGGAAGCTGGCCCTAAACCTTAAAATGTCTATTTTATTGAAATCGAAAGTAGAACAAACTTGTGAGAGAATGACAAAGTATCTCTAAAGTTTTAATTCTTTCTCTTCACCCTTGGCTCCCAGTTTAACAGAAGCAGAGTCAAGAAGATGACATTAAGTAACTCATAGAAACTACTCGTTTGTTGGTGTGGACATGGATAAATTGGGATTCTATGTCATTATTCTCCTTATCTCTAGTCAGGAAGAGGGGTTCTAAAAATATTGATTTTGAATAAAAGCAGTATAACAAAGCAGACGATCTCAATTCTAAGAAATATGCTTAATGGTGATACTGGGACCTGAAGCTTACATAGATGTGATTAAAGGTAGATCACCTGGTTTTATAATCTAAAAACGATGGATCCTTTTGCAACAGCAACTCTGGGTTGCTAGGCTATGGTACATTTTTTTTTTTACCAACTCTTCTCAACATTTTTAAGTAAGCTGTCTCAAAGTACAAGTGGGAGATTCTAACAATAACACAAAACGACAGCTACAATGGTGTTAACATAGGTCAGGGAGGTTCTCAGGAGATCTTTACTGGCTCATGGAAATCACGGTCTGACAATTTGAACACGAGCCGCTCCAGAGAAACCAAGAGTCGAACCACCCAACATGAGCGAGCTTGCTTTGTCACTCAGGCTGTCAGAGCAGCTCAGAGGCAAGACGCAGAAACAACCTTGAAGCCCATGGTGGTCAATTAGAGCTGCATGATAAAACATGTCAAAAGCTGCAGGAGGTCCCAGTTTTAAACAGAGCTAGAAGGGATTGTTTGCCTCAAGGCAGCTCAAGCATACACTATTTGGTGATATATAATAACACTGTAGCTCAACTGTTGTACAGCTCCATGGTAGCAGCATAATTGTTCAGAATGTCTCCTATAGAAAAGCAAGAAAGGGGAAATGCCTATTTTTATGAATGAGGAACTTTCACTGCCCTACCAAGATATACATTACTTTGGCCTTTACTGTTGTAACATATCACAACAATATTTTTTATTATATGTTGTGAATATTTTGACCAATTAGGTTTAAAAAAAAAAATTTAAAGTAAGGGCTAATTTTTATTCCTAGGTAAAAAAATCAAAGCAAAACCAATTTAGCTACAGTTACTATATCAATTATGTCACCTGCTGTTTCAATTCATATCGCTTTAGCCAAACATCTTCAAGTTAGTACATGCTAAACAGGGGGAGTTCACGCTAAACAGGGGATTATCTTTGTAAATTGAACTTGAGTTAGAAGTAGAAATGATTAAAGAGACACTCACCATGTCTGTGTCGGACACTGGCCCAAAACTCGTCACATAGATGTTCGTCCTCACTTCTGTCACACTCTCTAAGAAGACAAAAACAGCAGTGCATCAAGATTCAACATTTCATAAAGTGGAAGATATTGGGCCCTGCCGATATTTGCCTAAGACTGACAAAAACATTCATTAGATGAAGACTTAATGGATACCTATGGCAGGAGCACGTATCGGACCGTCCCTTATAGTAGGTGCATCTTAACAAATCAGAACATTAATAAAAACTTGAGGTGTCGAGTAACTGACATGCTCCATGAACAGAACAAGCCACGAAAAGTTATTACAAGAGATGTTGGCTCCTCACAGAAATTGTTATGAAAGCTCATTATAGGACAGTTGAGTGGAATGAAATATGCGTAGTAGAAAAAAAAGCAATCTCCGTGAGACACTCACTCAAGCACGATGACAGAGATTTTATAAGCAGAATGAACATTTACGCGAAGAAATTCTCAGTCTGAATTAAGGGATTTCTGTCGGTTCCGTAACACGGCAATGTAGTTTTTCTTAAAAATTAACTCAGCAATCGGATTATGTACGTTGTGGTTCAATATTAAACTCTATTTGAAAAATAAGTTTTATGTAAATTAAAAAATTATCTACATTCTAATTTTCATGCATCTCTACACCTCAGATATACAGTAAAAATACAATCTCAAATGTTTCTTTGATAGTAATTTAAATATTTTAAACATGAAAGTAATACTTATATTAAAGCATTAAAAAAATATGAAACCAGCAAAGTAATAATTGAAAAAAAAGCTGCTATTTCACGACGAAAAAAATATAGATCATAACAATTGAAAAGACATTTTACTACCATAGATCATAACAATTAAAAAGACATTTGACTACCTTTTACTTATCTGCTGGTTTAGTTACAGGCAAAAGTGAGAAAACATTGTTTTCTCTCATTTCTCCAAGGCAACTGGGCCTTTTATATTTGCTTCCTTGTTACTCAGTACTATTGATCAGGCAGGCTATAAATCAATCAACACATGGTCTGGAAATTCCTCTGGTTACAGTATTGGTGTCTAACTGCAACCTTGGACATGATTCTTTATCATTTTCTTTCACTGATACTGGAAAAAAACTCACTATACATATTCAGAGATCTCTATAAATGTATTTAAAGCTTAGGAACAACACACTATTCCTAAGCAATAATCCCAGGCTTTGACAGACTTTGACTTATTTATGTAACATCGGCTCATATGGTGCAGAAAGGCGGAAAAAAGGAGTCCCAAAGCCGACTAAATTATCAGTGTAAGAGTACTCTGTGAATACTTTTGGTCTTTCTCTGTAGTTTAATCCATGGATTCAAAGTGTCTTTGTTCCTAATCTTGTCCGATCCATATCTTTTTTGTTAAAGTACACACTGCAAGATTTAGAACATAATGCTGGTCCAATAGTTTCACAGATTTAGCAGAAAGTATCCTCTGGTGGTGTTAAACAGCATTGCTCATAAGAAATCCTAAAGACTTGGAACAGAAGTTTTTTTTTTTTTTACACCCTGACCTCAATTCAGATTCAAAATGTTGCTCTGAGCGACTTCTTAGCCTTTGTAAAGGCGTCTGTTGAGTAAAACTACCATTTGTTTGACAGAAGCACATCCACCAAAGCATAACCCCCCCCCCCCCCCCCCCCCCTGCTTTAGGCAATGCTTGAGTTGACGTCTTTGGAAAGAAGACATCCCTTTTGACCCAAATTAATTTTAGTTAGCTTGCCCCAAAAACATTTAACAGTACCTAAGGGACTGGTGATTCAAGAAGGAAATGCAGCTGCTCGGCAGTCAGCATATGTTCGTGTGTATTCCTTGTTCGAACAACAAGGATTTTACACTTTTATTTTTTTACACACAAAGTTCACATTAAAATCTGATTAGCAGACTTCCCCTGTTGTCTTACATTCACCTTATTTAATAAACCATAATAACACAATTGCACATCATGTTAATGCCATGCGTTGCAGAAGGACACCCACTAAACACTTTTATTTCATTTATTGGTTTAGGGTTTAGCCTACATCAAGAATGTTCATGCTGGCTTGCAGCAATGATTTTGTGGGTTTGAATCCCAGGCTTAATGCCTTCTTTATGGACTTTGCATTTTTCCCTCTGCATGCATGGGTTCACTCCAGGTTTTCCGTCTCCAAGTCCAGAAGCATACCTTAGTTGTTCTGTCTTTCCGTTGCCCTGTCATGAATAGGTGCACGATGAGTAATGGAAGCATGCAATCCAAAATGTGTTGAAGATCTGTTTGTTGATATTATGTAGTTGGTAACAAATGTTGCCTGTGTTCTTTCCAAGGCATTTTTCCAAAGTTTATTCCCCTGTAGACAGCTGCTGCAGATTTGCCTCAAACCAACAAAAACCTGTGGCATTTTATTTATATTAATTTAGGAAGTATAGGTACTAAATAACCAAATTCTACTAAAATCTCTTTATAGTTAAATTAAAATCTTTTTGACAGCAAAAACAGTGACATAAATCTTTAGTGGAAACTGCATGTGTCTCTATACACAAATTTAGACTATATAAAATATTTGTGTAAAACTTACAACGTATTCAAAACTTCCTTAGAATAAATCCTATCTACTTTAACGATTACCTTTCTTTGCTGGACGTGGAGTATCAGTTTTTGCAAACACAGATCATTGCATATAAGCTCTGGTCCCTTACAACCAGAGCACCTATGAAGAATGTTGCTCCTGATTGGTGTGTTTTGTACATGTTTTGTGATAAACCTCCATTGGTTGAGCCGTCCTTCTATTTGGTCACTCTTCCGTGAAAGCCAGATTTGAAGACTGCACTAGTAGTAGTTGTCCTTTTCCCAGTTTTTCCGTTGGCAGCTGTGGATCTTTGTGGCTTCCCTTGAATAATCATTGGGAAACCCTTTATCTGACCTGTGCCTTCTTGACAATCTATTAGACAACTATTTACATATGTTTATGTGTTCGTGTTTATGCATTTAGCAGACTCTTTTATCAAAAGTGACTTACAAAGTAGACACAATGATACACTTATTATCTATAGATAGATATTGTCAAAGTGATCTAATTTAAAAAAGGTAATATTCAGTTGTCAGTCATTCTTCATTATGATTAAAATTATTAGAGAAGGCTGCAAGATTTGTTTTTGGCAAATTTTTGTTTTGGTCCGCATAAGGACCAAGGTTCAAAAAAAGGTGTAACTAAACTTTAGAGAATCATGTAGACAAACGTGATACAGGCTGATAAAACCAACTTGAACGTTTGTCTCTAATTCCAAATATAAATGGAGATCAAGAAAAAAAAAACTGCACTACCCAAAGAAAATTCAAAATTTATTTCAGAAGTAAATGTCTAGATTGGCGATTCTATGGACAAAACATGCTTTTAGAAACCTTTGAAAGATAGGGTGAGCAAATATTACAAAGTCAACACGTGAGAGGCTAACGGAGTCCTCCTAAAGAAGACTGAATCCTTAAATTAAACTAAATGTTTTATTTAGTTTAATAATAAATAAACAATAATAAAGATTTTTGCAATTTTTACATCTGAGGGATTTGCTCATTTTAAAACATCACATAAAACAAACTGTTTCACAAAAAACTGACATTTTAGTAGGGGTGAAGCAGATTTTCATATCCACTGTGAATTAGTGAAGGACTGAATATTTTTAATAAATAATTTAAATGCGGCATTAAGTAGGGCATGTGATAAAAATCATGACAGTCAAAAGTAGCCCTCGTCAGTGGGAGCTGAATCAGCTCCTCTGGGGCAATCATGCCAAGCAGGCTCTTGGGCCACTGGCGAGACAAATTGCTGTTCCCAGTGGAGCAGCAACAACTAGAGATAGATGAGCCTTTTCTCCAGGAGTGAATGGATTCTCAACTCTAACTGTGCCCAAATCTAAGCGTCCACCCACAGGTAAATCTCTAATCCTCCGGCAAAAGGCCCCACAGTGAGAAAATATCCTCTTCCACATTAATCATTTCTACAACACAAATGGCCACCCCAAATATGTGTTTATCACAACACAGAGTCAGCATTTCGCATGGCAGGTATAGACGTTGACAGAAGAAGTTGTCCTCTTTCTGTTTACAGCGATATGACAGACCCATGCAGCAGAACAGTAAATGGAGTTTCAGCTCAAAATAAAATTAAATCATATTTTCTAGTCTTCAACTGACATAACTCTGGGCGGCAAACAATGTAGCCTTTTTCATAATAAAAGAAAAAAAACATAGTATGTTTTTAAGTAGCAACGACAACACATGAACAAAAATACTGCAAAAGAATGTGTAGTTTTTCACCAGAGACACTAGTGGACTATTATTGGTAACTTGGTAGATTATAATGAATGTACCTAAAACATTCTGTTTAATATATATCTTTTCATTTAGGAAAATTCTAATTACTAATTTAAAGTTCTCTGCTGTTTGTGCAGAGTATGAAATATGATATCTGGCTCTTTGTGAGGGTAGCAAGCTATTTTTCTTTAACATAGCAGTCAAGCTGGATTTATGTGTAGTTAGTATGTAGTGTTAAAGGTTTAGACTGAAAAAATGTATGTCTTATTGACCTGTATTTCAAATATCTATATCTGTTCGTTAACATTTTATTTGTGTTGATGTTAAGGTGGAGATCCACACTTATCCATTTGGATTCTCTATGTGAATTGGCGGATATACCTGACAAACAAACTTTACATTTCTGTAACTCCTTTATGCCTCAACATATATTCGTCACTGAACAGTATTTCTCAGCGGAATCTATTGCTTTACACAAATTCACATACAATGGGACTGAATTACAATTATTGACAAACACATTGAAATAGAAAGTTAGTTTGAAAAGACCTACGAGAGGCCTTTTGCATTGTAACAGGCTTTTAACTGTAATCTAAAGCTTTATTCAGATCCACAAGAACCAAGGCTGGGTTTTTCAGCAACAAATTCCTCTCTGTATGCTCCCACCTTGCGAAATACTGCAGGAAAATAGGAAACAGAAAGTATTTCCCCACTGCACATATGTACTTAACATAAAGGCTGTATGACTTAGTTTTTGTTTGCACTGCAAAAATATATATATTAAGGCATTTTACTAGAGGTAGCAATAATGGTGGCAAGCCCTTGTAGATTGGTGTCATAAGATTAAAATAACATTAAATAAGTACAAAAAGCCCCCCAAAACATAATAACTTAGTAATATCATAAATTGTTTCTCTCTCTCAGTATGTATTTAAATCCCCCCGCCTTACCAGACAGGCCATAGGCTTGAGCATCTACAGCAGAAATGGACATTCCAGCTGGCTGGTTGAGAAATAATGAAGCCTGCCTGATGAGCATATGCGCTTGCCGTTATGCTGTATATTCTCCTTGGAGGGATGGATATTTGGATCAAATGGCCTCAATTAGTGGAATTTTCACTGACATATACGCTTATTTGCCATCTGAGAGTGATTGAAGAAAGACTTTTCACCGAAGGGGAGATACATTTCCATAATGAAGCGGTAGAAAGTGACCTGACGTCAGCTGGATCCCTGTGCTGATGCATCATCTCTGCAAGTGTCTGATGCTTGCAGTAGATACAGGCAAGCTTCCCAGATTGATAAAAAATAACAAGAAAAAAAATGGAAGAAGGAGGAAACAGAACCAGTATATTAAATGTACTTACATCAAATTACTCATCTAGATAGAATGACATGTTGTGCTGCACTAAAAACATGAATGCACTTTTATGCAGTACAATTTAGCCTGGGGAGAGCTAGAAGGGAATTGTTTCTATCAAACCATATCAATGTTTTAGAAGGGTCTAGATAAAGTCCAAAAACATAGATTTTTGAAAATGTAAGTAAGACTGTAAGCAGGTAAGACTTTTTAGATTTTTATTTTTAAACTATTATTTAAGGCCTCCATAATTTTTTTTATCAATGTACCCATTGTACCTTGAAGTCATGAACACCAGCTCCACCCCTCACCAGTCCACTGTTTGGCAAAAGAGCAACACTGTTGTGTTTCAGCAGAGAATCAAAATCTCGAAGGACAACTTAAAATTCAGAAGACCAAAACATTGTTGTGGTCATGAATACACACCAAGCTTTATGTAGAAATAAATGTTTATTTTTACCTAAATGCTTTCAAAGATGAAAATGTAACGGCAGGTTACTCAAACATTAGCATCTAGAAAAACCGTGGGAAAGTATTTACAGCAGTAATATTTTAATTTGATTACTTTATTTGCTCTGTTTATTAACGAGCAAGCCCTTTAATTAGCGACTAATTGGAGTTTGGACGCCGAATTTGGCTGCGCAGAGAAGATTTGGATTTCAGCAAAAAAAAAAAAAAGAAACTACATTTGCCACATTGCAGGGCATTTAAAGCATGAATAACAAACAACCCATTTCAGGGAAATAAAAATAAATGATCCTAGAAGTTTTTTTTTGCTTCAGCCCAGACAGTCCACAGTGTGGTGAAAATTAAAAGAGCCGTTTCAACTCTGCATGTGTCTATATGCTGCGTTTAAGACCGGGTGCCTTAGGCTGGACGTATGTCACCTTTACGCGCTCTGCCAAGAACAACTGTATCTGCTGACTGTCTCCGAGCCAGTTCAACAGGCCACACTTAAGTCCTCTTGTTTTAAGGACAATCTGCAATCACATACAGCTGACCTTCAGCAATCTAACAGTTTTCGCCGTCGTCACTGTAGCTGAATTTTCATTAAAACTAATGAAATTAAGTTGGAAGTTAATGCATGTAAATCCTCTGTAATTTGCTGGTTTCTCAATAAAAACTCCAAGTAAAGTAATCAACTTGAAAGGACCAACACATTACATTTACTTGCACTGTTGACATTATTTAGAGTAGCAATAACCAAAGATTAATGTAGCTGACATCAACACGAAACTTACATGTATACACATTACCACTAATGAAGCCTGACGACTATGTTTATACATCACATGACCTTCATGCTTATTTCTTGGTCTCGCTTTGCTACTTTGAGCAATCTGAAGCGGCGAACGTCACATCTGAAAACATTTTTCCGTGTGGGTGATTTATCTAACAAATATCCTTGATTACCTCCAAGCCCGGGACGTAGCCTGTTGTCATACCCGTCCAACAGCCTGTCGAGGATCCGCGTGAAAATGGTAATGTTGTCTTTGCTGTCATCTGGCAGCGGCTCTCTGTGTCCGACGACCGCCCTGCAGGGAGACGGCAAGACAAAGGTGGGGTTGCCAAACCAAAACATTATGAGATGTAACAATTATAGATGAGGAGAGGTATCTGAACTGGTGGGACAGATGCTGTCTTCAGTTTTGAGGGAAAGTCTGCTGTTTTTTTTGTCTCAGACACTGCCCAGCTATTCTATCTTTTCACAGTACAGCTTTATGTTTTGAGGCCACTCAGATTCAACAACTATCAAGTAAGATCTATGTATTTTATTTTCAAATGTATTCACATTTCAGGATAGAAATTGGACAGTTTGTTTAAGATGTTTTCAAAATTTTGTGTAAACAATGAACTCATGGTAAAATTAAAATTATAAAATCAAATGACATTTGACATAAAAAATTCAGTTATAGCTCTGATTGTATATTTTTTGTTATTTTACTTGATGTTGAAGCTCCACTTTGTTCTCAAGTCTGGTAAACAGGTTTCCATTGGATGTTTCTCCCTTTTTTTTCTTCTTGCCATTGATTTTGCTCCTTTGCAAAACCTTTTACGGCTTATGCTCTCAGTATGGAATGATGATGTCTTCCATGTCATTTTCATAACCAGCAATCCATCCAATCAGACTTGCTAGGGCGGGATTATTCAACTCCCAGCCTCAAGAGCAAGTACCTCCTTATTTTAGGTGTAAGTATGCCAAGTCGAAGAAAAGCAGATTAGCATGATTCATGTCATCATGTTCTGTTCATGTCTGATAATAAATTATGTATTTGATTGAGGTGTGGTGAGAGGGAAAATTCAAAAACATGCTTGACATTAGCCCTTAAATTGATTCTGGGCACCAAGAGGAACCTTTGGTACATGCTTTCAGAAACAATGATTTCCACTCATTTTCTACACAGGAGGGTGAAATTAGCTTCCACCACCTCTCCAACATCTTGGGGGAGCACAAGGTAGAGCTGCTTCTACTTGTCCCTGATATAAATCAGGATGCCTGTTGATGGAGTGTTCCTTGTAAGTTTCTCCTGAACATTTAAGCCAAAAAGAAAAAAATCCGTTTTATATAACAAAAGTACTCTGTTTCAAATGTCTGTTAAAACTTCCAGCGACTTACTCTAAACTTGCCACTCTTCTGTCGAAGCCACGTTTGTGAAGTGCACATCTACTGATGCATTTATCAACAGATACTCATACCGAGGATTTATTACAGTTTTTTTCTCGCTACTCTTCCGTAAAGGCCAGATCTGAGCAGTGTTTTTATTAGCTATAAACCACCTTAATTAATCTATATTGCACCAACTTCAACGGCACAATGATGAGTTGAAATGAAAAGGCAAGTATAATGTAGGTAGAACAGTGATGACTTAATGAGTAACATCTTTAATTAAACCAAAATGCCCCAAGGAGCTGACCTATAACATCCCAGCAATCCCTGTGGACCACAGCCTGATGTGCTGCTGCTGTTTCACAGACCCAACCTTACGTCATCTGCTAAGCCAGGAGCTTTAAAAGGAATTTAGAGCTGCCTACATATTGTTTTTTAATTCAGCAAGAATGAACCTTTCCCCAAAAAACAAATCTGCCTTTCCTGTTAGGAAGGCTTCTCTTTAATTAAGCACGCCAGATAATGAGATCGTAAGAATTCACAAAAGCCATAAGCGTATACACTCACTGGCTACTCATCCTATTACTTATAGGCTGCGTTCATCGTAATCAGCTCAATGTCTTTGAAAGGGAATCCAGGCAAGGACTTCTGGTGAACATTTATCCCATTCTTTTAAAGTATAGATGCTCCATAAATATAATAATAAAAAAGATTTCACATGAGGTTTGTTTGTCAATGCTAACATCATTCTCACAACCTTTAAGCAACTATTAAACATACTTTCCAATAAGCCAACGTTTCTGTGATAACAATTGTTTTTTATTTGTGTGATGCAACATTGTAGTCCTTAATATTGACTTTTTACGAGCTATAAGTAGAAAATCTTTATAATTAACAGATACAGAGATTCAGTAATGCTCAAACTACTGTATATAACTGTATATATTATTTAATTTGGCATGCTCAGCCCCAAAACTTGTTATTTTTAAATAGTATTATGGAAAAGATTAATGAAAAAAAAATTTTTTGACATTTTCACAGTTATGAGAGAAGATTTCAGAAAAATCACCTTTCATGTGGATTTTTTGAATGATTTCCCCAACATTCACGTCAACATCATTTGTAAGCTGTTTTATTTTTTTTATTTTTTTCGGGATGCATCAATCACGTCTGTTGGTCATTTTGTAGTTCCATAAAGTTATAACCAACAATAGTTCTTATCTTTAGTAGAAAGATCTACTTAATGGTAACATGAACCATGCTCCATTATACACTGTATTAATCCGTCTCATCAACAAGTTCTTGTTTTTTTCGTGGGAGGCAGAGTGAGTTTCATCTCATCTGGTGCACTACAAGGCTTGAGCAATCGTAGCACCTGATTGGAAAAAAGGTGTTATCTTGGCAAACAAGTCAGCATCAAACATTAAAGCAATCTGTCCCGAGCTTGATCCCACAGATATTAACAATTTCATTCGGAGTAGTTTTACATAACTACAGCAGGGAGTGTAGATCTCACTAGAGGTTATCAT
The DNA here is from genome assembly GCA_032876305.1 of Orestias chungarensis. NCBI lineage: Eukaryota > Metazoa > Chordata > Actinopteri > Cyprinodontiformes > Cyprinodontidae > Orestias > Orestias chungarensis. The sequence continues at coordinate 4,291,264 of JAVLVB010000078.1, read as the reverse complement.
CCACCATTCAGAATTTATTTACTTTCCGGTAGGGTCACAGTGATATATCGTTATGTTATAAATAAAGGAAATAATACCCATAATAACTTAACAAAACTGAAACAAAGCAGCTTTAAACACTCTCGAAGTGCACTTCTAGTTTCTTACTACAGCAACAGCTCACTAGGTAAAACAATTGATTTTCCGATTACCACGTTTCGTTATAAATGCATAATGCTAACATCAAAAATGTCAAAACAAATCCATAATTGTTGCCGTATTTTGCATCAGTTTGACATGTTGGAGAAAGTAAGAGAGATGGAATCCAGAAAGGCTGTTTGAAGGAGAGCGGCGGGCCACAGACCCCTCACTGGCAATACATGCTGCAGAGAAAGCCAGCAATTATTTTTTATTGACTAGTTAAAACATGTTTTGCTCAGATGCAGACTCGAGACGTACCAGTTCTGAGGGCGCAGAGCGTCTCACACTCTTCAGGGCAACACAGACAGTCGGATGATGCTAAATAGGGTAGGATTTCAGTTTACTAATGTCAATGACTTCTAAGTGCTTTGCACTTACAATAAGCCATTTAACACTTTATTCCTTCCTTTTCACAAAGTATTCTATTAAATCGGCTCAAACAAAGTAATAAACTCCAACCACAAAAGGCTTTAGAAATGTCAGGGATAGGTTTAAACAAGCAAAAGTTAATATCTCACTCACTATGAATCATGTATCAAACAAAAGCCTGTCAGACCTCTCACTCGTACCCTGCGCGGATTCAAAAATTAATGAGAAACCTTTAGTCACTGCGAAACCTTTCCAGATATGTCTCCTCTTCACCAAAATATGCATTTCTGCAAAAACAAAACACTTATGTAGAGAGTAGCATCTGCATGGTTTCACCGGAGCACACGCAGACACTGTGACACACACACACACACACACACACAGACACACACACACACGCACGCACGCACGCACGCACACACTGATATTTTCCACTAGGAACCAGATGTTAAAATTCACAGATGAGCAAAAAATAAAAAAAGAAGGGACACTCTGCATTGGACGCCAATTCTGCTTAAACACAGGAGGTTTCTGCTTCTGCCAGCTGCTAGTTTTTACTTTCTTGGTTCTCTTCATTAGACATCAATCTATTCTGCCGGCAGCTGACATCTTGAAAAGTCTAAAAACTCTTAACAAATATTGGAGACTGTACAGGTATGTATGCATGTTAATACTGAGGCTGGAGAAAGATGTTCATAAGTTTCTTAAAGTAATTTCTCATGTAAGTGTGAGGCTATAATTTTACCCCTTTTGTGTTTTGCTCTGTAACCACATATTGTGTTGTATAGGAGCTAAAATTATATAATAAAAAAAGGGGATTTCATCATAACTGTTATATTTATATGCAATAAACATGGTGAAATACACCAGTTGACTTTATGCAGTTCATACCTGTTGGATGATACCTGTAAATGTAATAGACAGACATGTATGTTTGTGGAGATCTACGGTATAACTAGCTCAAAAAACACTGTTTAAATTGCTGTTAATCAGAAAAAAATCCAGGACAAGGAAACAAGCCGGCAGAATAATTGGCCACACTGCTGTTGATTCTCTCTATGGCTACAGGAAAGATCTTTTCCTAATGGCTCCAGAGGCTCTGCAGGGTCTGCTTGACTCAAAACCTGCTGTTCCCACTGTGGAAGTGGAAGGACCTGACTGCGGCTAGAAGCCTATGAAACAAATGAAAACCAAGAAATAAGATTGGACATTTTTTTTCTCGTTTAGTTGCCTAATAAGTCTTCACAAAAACATTTCCTCAATCATTATTCACATGTACTGTAGGTACGATCCTAAGAAAGCCAAAACATCCCCGTAATATTGGAAATTTATTAACATTTTAAACTAACTGAGAGCACTATAGCTTCTGATTTTTTAAACTAAGATTTGTCTAAAAATTGTACACACAGTCCAGAGAGTTTTTGAGACAGCCGTCATCACTCGATCACTCATGAAGCTGGAAAGGGAAATAAATAAAGAAAAAATTAATGTAGTGGCCTGGGTGCACATACTTTTGCCAGGACGGAATAATATCAGCATTATATAAAAAAGCCTGCAGCCATCCTCCTTCTCAGCTCGAAATAATTTGCACTGGGAGTGGCAGCTGTTGAGACAAAAACAAAACAAAACATAACTGATAGCCAACTGCTTTAAGTGTGTGACACAAAAATGACCACTTCCAAATAACAGCTCAGCCTTAATGAAGCAGGGAACAATCAATGTTAACCCGAGGCAGCCTTTGATTGAGACATAATTAAAAACAGATCTGAGTTAAAGCTGCAACGTACATTTCTATCCTCCAATGCAGCCGCGTTGCATTGTCTTTAAGCTGTATCTTGAACTAAAACTGTTGCCTTTTCTGTATAATATACATATAAACCACTATATTATTATTTTGTTATGCTCCCAATGAAGCAGAATTACACACAATAAACACCTTCACAACCCTCTAATGGTTTAATTAGACAGGATATGTATTAAGTCAGGGATAAATGTCCTGCAGCACAATTATGCAACCTAATAAAGTGAGCCCAAACTTTATGGGAAATTTCTTCCCCCTGATGAAGACGCTGTGTGAAATGTTATATTACCCTGTGAAAATGAAGTTTGCCTCATTAGCTGTGCTCTCGTAACATAGTGGCTTTAATTAATTATTCTCTGGTTGTGTTGCTGAAAGGATCGCGATGTGAAAACGGCCAATATTTGTTGTATGTTTTTTTGAGATTTTGGCTAAATACTTAACATATGGTTTCAGAAGCCTTTGATCTATCTATGCTTTTATGCCTTTTGGATGATGTCAGTGGCATTTATTGATGCGGTGGACATGGTGGCATGCATTAAAAACAGGAAGAACTAAACCTGTAGGAGCAAACGTGTGTGTGTGTGTGTGTGTGTGTGTGTGTGTGTGTGTGACTGTCTGTGTGTGTGTGGTCCCAGGGCCCGGCAGGCTTAGCTAGTGGACTGGGCCTGCTCTGAGTGAGTGGTCTGGCTCCTATCCAAGGTTAGAGCGCTGAAGCGATCTGACAGGTGAAGGATTGCAGGCTATGTTGGGGGGAGGAGACGAAGCAGTGGTGTGTCAGGGCACACAGGTGCCTGCCGCCAACGCAGAAGTATGGACCGAGCTGGAGGAAAGTGAGCAATAATGAGAGCTGTTTGGTGGCAGTGGGAGGTGAAGGTGCTTTTATGTGCAGACAGCGTGATGGCAAATGGAACTGAGTGAAGAGGGGTAATTATGCAAACTAAAGTTCAACTGCAAATGAGCGTTTCATTCAGGAAATGATTGGTCTTGTTACATAATGGAAGTTATTCAATCCTACAGCCCCGCATGTCGAATATTTAAAGCAGTTAAAGACCATCTGATTTCATCCTCCATGCTCTTTTTTGTTTTTGCCAGCAGGTAAAGATGATCAAGTAAGATTGAATATGGTTGATAAAGTCGAGTTAGTTGAATGGCACATTTCTGTGCTTTACGTGATTAAAACATGATGCATTTCACAGAAGCATTTCAATTTGTTATCAAATCAAATCATCAAGAACATTTAGCACTCAGTGGCCTTTTAATCAAGATTTAAAATAACTCGGCTGATTTGCAGTTTTCTGAGTTTGTTCAAACATAGAGGAGCATAAAAACTGAAATGCCGCTTCACTATGTTTGGTTCGGGTTCTAGGGAAGCACAGTAAGTTGGAACCAGAAGACCTGAGTGGTTAATAATACTGGCAGGTTAATAATACAACAGCAATTCTTCAATGTGTGTTGGAGCTGAGCCGTTCAGTGATTTATAAACTCGAAGAAGTATTTTAGAAGTATATTCTCCGAGCTACAGGAAGCCAGTGTTAGGACTTTAGAACTGGAGTGATGCCCTCTATTTTTCTAGTTTTAGTTCAAATGAAAGCAGCAGCATTCTGGATCAGCCTCAGCTGTCTGAGTGACTTTTTGAGGAGACCTGTGAAGAAACGGTTGCTGTGATCAATGCAACAAAAGATAAAGCTATAATCACCCTGCATATCCCACGAAACACTATCATATACTTAATGTAAAACATTTACATAAAAAAGTGGTGTTTGAAGTAATTAGGAACACATTTTATGTTCTGGGTAATGGGGTCCCGACGACATAGGCAGGTTTGGTAGTTAATAAAGTGCCTTGCTAAATGCACAAGCTTGGGGTTTATTCCTGGGATTCAATGTAATAGAGCAACTCAGTTAAGTTTATAATTATGAAAAACAAAGGCTTTTTAAAATAAAATAAAAAGTTAAAGTCTGGCAAGAATTTGCATTTAGCATAATTAACATTTTCAAACCATCTTTTTCTGTAAGACCTCTCAGACTATACCCCTTTCTTAATGTCTCTGGTTAATAAAGGTTAACTCAAACTGAGTCAGACTGGGTCAGGATCTGTGAACATACATTTTCAAGCCTTGGCACAAACTGACTAATTTTACTGATGTTAGGTCAGGGCTTTGACTTGGCCGTTCTATTTAGAGGTGGGTACATTCTTTAAATTTGTTGTGCCTCCAGTATGGCACAGTTTGAGTATGAAGACTTTGTTCGTAAGATACTGAAAAATCTTTTTTTTACAAAGTCAGATTGCCTTTCGTTTATAGAAGCAAGCAGTTTAGACCTTTAATGCTCTTAAATTGTCAACAGGTAAGACAATGAAATGTTAATAGTAACTTTGGGGATTAGATTTTATCCAAACAACTTAAAATCACAGCCTTTAAAGCCCCCTGAGGAGAGCTCTTCAGGAACCGCCCCGTTCTCCTTTATGGCTGTTGTTGATTCCCTCTTTTGAGGTAAAATAACAACAAGGTGAGGAAGAAACCTGAATTCCAACCACAGCTAATGTCTCTGAAAAGGCAGTGAAAGGATTAAATGAAAAGGACATAATGTTTGGAGGTTCATATATATTTTTTTTGTACTTGTAGGTTTTTTTCATATGTTATTTGTGAAAGGGAACTTTTTATTTATTCAAGTAGAAGAGGGGGAAAAACTGCAAACATCCAAATCCCACAAATTAAAATAGCAGTAAAGAAAAAGCTGGGAGTTTCTAATCTGCATTTGTTGAATAGATGGTAAACTTGGAGGTCGTATTTATTCATGAGGTAAACTCTGCATCATAACTAATCTTTCTAAGCAGACCCTCCAGCTCGCCGCTTCAAATTCCTTCAACAATATATTGATAAAACTGAGCAGCGGGGACGTCATGCCGTGGATTCTTTTCTACCAAAAGGATTCCTTGTGTCTTTCACAGGCCTTACAATGCGACTGATTTTGCTTTGTGAGCCTCCTTATTCTTCCTTCCACTTGTCTGTTCGGGGCAGATTATGCCCACAGGACTAAAGCTGGAGCAGGCGGGTGGAGGTGATGCGGATGGTGTAGCTGTTAGCATACAGTAGCAACTCACTCAAAAGGCCTTCCTCAAAATATAGGACAAAATATCCCCATGTCTTTCAATTGCTATGATAGATGTTTCCTGCTTTGGGTTTAGAAATGATGTATCTCTTTTTCATTGCATAACATCAATATGTTTTGCTCTATTTTCCTTTTTTTCCCCTTGAAATAAATACTTTACTTTTTGTTTGTTAATAAAAAAAAAACATTGGTATGTTATTTCAAATGATTGGTGATATACTTTACAACTTACAAGCTCACAACCTGTGGAAAAGGGTTATAATGAACAAACCAGCATGATTATGTGTGCATTTTGTTGACAACATCACAATTTTAAAATACGTGTCTCGTAACATGTGAGATTATGCAGATTAGTTGTTCTGTACTGCTGGATGACCTTTGGGTAATATCTTGACTCATCCTTACTCTGTGCAGCAAGCTGCATAAATATTTATCACCGTAACTCTGCTGAAACTGTAAGGTTCTGTTATCCTGCAGAACTCATTTGGCTGCATGTACTTCTCAGACTTAGCTGAACCTCACTGCTCAGAATGTGGACGTGAATCCAAGCGAGAAATCAACTCAGTCAGTTTATTTCCTCGGGCACACAACATTACTTTCTTGGTGCAACAAAGTGGCGCCCTTAAATTCTCTTATGTACTGAATCTGACCGTATTGAGTTAGACTGTAATTAGTTTGAGTCGGAATATAGGGAATGAGACTCAATAAACTTAAATTATAACTGCATAACTGTGTTAGACTCTGAAATCTGACTACAGTGTGTTAAAAATGAATAATTTGACTGAACTGGGCTGAAACGTACAGGATTTTTTTCTGTGAATGTAAATTTTGCAGTCCTACAGGTTTAAAATTTTTTTGAAATCTCTGGTTGTATGTTTATGATTGTCGTTTTGCTGTAAGGTAAAACTTCATCCCAGTCTTTTGTCATTTTCTTTGCAGATTTCCTCTGTTTTTCGCCTTCCATCTGCAACTGTAATTATCCTCTCGGTCCAGGTTAGGTAAAAGCAGCACAATGGTATGTTTCACTTTGGGAATTGTGTTTCTTGGGTGATGTACAGAGGAACATTTTCATTAAAGCCGAATGTTCACGTATGAACGAATACAAATGCTTGGCACTCATTGTAGAACAATATGTTTAAAAATCTGTTAAAAACCATTGTTAATATTCCTTTCCTCGCATCCAGGACAATACTGGCTATTGCCCTTCATTTAAAATATTAGCAAAATACATGAAAAGTTGTGGTTGCAACTTGATAAAATATGGTAACGCAAATTAAATACCCCTTTTTTTTTTTTTTTGGCAACACTGCGCATAAATCGATCCATGCTTACTGCCCAAACCAGAACTATTCCCCTGTGATTTTAGCTGGAACTTATCCAGTTTCATATCTGGCACTCTGTATAAGATAAGCACCTGGGGAAGATTTTTAGTGAATGTTTAAACCACATCCACTGGGCACACTCTGCAGTGTTTACACAGTAGGTGCCAAGTTAGATTATTAGTTGCCTTCTGGAAAAAGAGAAAAAAACCCTCAGACGTTATTGACCTGAAAGAGTCACCTGCTTTAGGTTTCACTCAGCTCAAAAAAATTTATGATTTAGTTTTTGCTCTCTGCTGAAACAGTAAGGTTCTGTTATCCTGCAGAACTCATTCAGCTGCATGTACTTCTCAGACTTAGCTGAACCTCACTGCTCAGAATGTGGACGTGAATCCAAGCGAGAAATCAACTCAGTCAGTTTATTTCCTCGGGCACACAACATTACTTTCTTGGTGCAACAAAGTGGCGCCCTTAAATTCTTTTATGTACTGAATCTGACCGTATTGAGGTAGACTGTAATTAGTTTGAGTCGGAATATAGGGAATGAGACTCAATAAGCTTAAATTATAACTGCATAACTGTGTTAGACTCTGAAATCTGACTACAGTGTGTTAAGAAAGAATAATTTGACTGAACTGTGCTGAAACGTACAGGATTTTTTTCTGTGAATGTAAATTTTGCAGTCCTACAGGTTTAACATTTTTTTGAAATCTCTGGTTGTCTGTTTATGATTTTCTTTCTTCTGTAAGGTAAAACTTCATCCCAGTCTTTTGTCATTTTCTTTGCAGATTTCCTCTGTTTTTCGCCTTCCATCTGCAACTGTAATTAGCCTCTCTGTCCATGTTAGGTAAAAGCAGCACAATGGTATGTTTCAATTTGGGAATTGTGTTTCTTGGGTGATGTACAGAGGAACATTTTCATTAAAGCCGAATGTTCACGTATGAACGAATACAAATGCTTGGCACTCATTGTAGAACAATATGTTTAAAAATCTGTTAAAAACCATTGTTAATATTCCTTTCCTTGCATCCAGGACAATACTGGCTATTGCCCTTCATTTAAAATATTAGCAAAATACATGAAAAGTTGTGGTTGCAACTTGATAAAATATGGTACCGCAAATTAAATACCACTTTTTTGGCAACACTGCGCATAAATCGATCCATGCTTACTGCCCAAACCAGAACTATTCCCCTGTGATTTTAGCTGGAACTTATCCAGTTTCATATCTGGCACTCTTTATAAGATAAGCAACTGGGGGAGATTTTTAGTGAATGTTTAAACCACATCCACTGGGCACACTCTGCAGTGTTTACACAGTAGGTGCCAAGTTAGATTATTATTTGCCTTCTGGAAAAACAGAAAAAACCCCTCAGACGTTATTGACTTGAAAGAGTCACCTGCTTTAGGTTTCACTCAGCTCAAAACAATGTATAATTTAGTTTTTGCTTAGACGCGAGGAATGCTGAAGCAGTTCTAGCTTGGTGGAAAGATTCTTAATAGCCATTCAATAATCTTCACAACAGTGGCTGACAGTTCTTTCCAGGAATCTGGTTAACATTTCCACATCAAACATGGTGCTTCAGCCGCTTCAAGGCTCGCTTCACTCATTGATTACCGTTAACTGCTGTGGTAGAGCCAGTGCAGATACTGCTGTTCTGTACCTTGAACAAAAAGAAAAATTACCTTATCTATCCGTTTGTGGAAGCTGGTTCAATAGTTGCTTGTAAAACTTTGCAGTCTGAGATTTGAACATAAAAAAGGTAAAATCAGCTAAAATGTGAGAGTTGGAATAAAAAAAAAAAAACTTTATTGCTCTGTGCTCAACCCACACATCATCTCTTCTCCAGTCCACCACAGTAAAAGCTTCTGCATTTCTTGATCTCTGAATTTAACGGTTTTCGCCTCCCCTGTTGTCCTTGATCTCAAAGCAGCTTTAATTCACTGTCATGACAACCAAGGTCAGAGAGGGGGCAGACAGACTGCCTTTCTGGAGTCTGTTCTCACTGCCGCTGACCAGTCATGGAGACAATGTGACTTTTCGCATTTTCCTTTTTTTCTTTTCAAGATTTAATGAGAACTGGTTGGCTTCCATGTTCGTTAATTCAAGCAAATCGGGTTTAATAAGCTGGACTATATGTGTTATTCCACAGCTTGGCGTTTCTCAATTCATTCATCTCATATTTCATTCGGAGTTAAAAAAATACTTTGAGAAGCAATGTCATGCTAATAGAGGACTTATTACACGAGGAAACATTTTTTTTAATTCTATTTTGCGGTCTGGGTGTTGCCCTGGTGTAAATGAAATGGACCGTCCCTGCAGTAGAAGCAAATGATCTTGAACCTGAGGTATGATTTACAATCTTTAATATCAACGATTGTGACACCAGCCTAGTTTCCTGGATGCATTCAGAGGTAGGCCATGGCTCTTGGTGTCACATGCAGCCATGATATCCAAAGGGATTACAAAAAAAAACGCCATCAGCCGCAGCGCAGATATCATTTATAACCCTAAGCATCCTCCACAGAGCGGCTTCAGAGCCATAAAAGGCCGACTGTTCAAGAGATGTGGTCGTTTATCACAGTGGACAGAATCACTAGTCTATTTCAAATAGTAAATAATTCCTTACAAGTCAAAGGAAAGCTAGATTGCAATCAGCTACACTGCTGACAGTGGTTGCACCGTTTCACATTTAAAGTTTAACTACTAATCATTGCAGTATATTTTTTGCAGATGTGTAAGAAAAAAAAAAGAAATCTAAGGGATAAGATTAAACCATAACAACAGTTTGTTGCCTATTCGCTCATAAATCCTTTCAACACAGGTGACATGTCCCACTCAATGTAATTTCCAACCATGGAATGGGTCCATATTTCTTGTTACACTGCTTGAATTGCTTTGATTTAGAGACGTCACGGGTAAAGGGGTGAATACAGCAGAATGCTGCAGATTTTACAACCAACCTCTGTTTCCCCATTTGTCTGAAAAGAGGATTCTCTGTGTAAAGAAGGTTGAAAATATTGGAGCCCATCCTTCTCACATCCTGACATCAATGTTATCCTTTCATTCCTCTTCCATCTCAGTAACACATGTTTTCTCTCCTCACTCGGCGTTCAAGATAATTTCTCTCAATGCTTTTATTTTTTTTTCAGCTGACTGCAGCAAAACTGAATATTTCCTATCTGTAAAGTGACATAAATGTTCCTCACACTGCTCAACGTGTGTGTATTGCTATCTGAAATCGTTTCCAATAATAATAAATAGATAGGCGTATGGGCCGCAGCTAACATTTGTATTGGTAAAGGTTGTTTTTTTTGTTTAAAGATTGGGGAATGTAGTGTTTGCAGTGGGAAAACCTGACACAGCACATTACAGCTAAAGTCTGCGCTATAATTAGACAAGAGGGAGTAGGAGACTCCTACATTATGATGCCCTTGAGTAACACTTGCAGAATCTTACAGTATAATGGTGTTTAAGATTAAATGTGACAGCAAAATTAAATTTGATAATTAAATCAATATTTTAGCAACAGCAAGAGTATATGCTATATTTCTGTTATAAATGCAGCATTTACTCTTACTGTTGCTAAAATATCAATCCATTGTCTTTACACACCCGTCCTTATAAGGTCATTAAGGGGGCTGGTGCCTATCTCCAACGGTCATTGGGCGAGAGTCTTGGTACACCCTATACAGAAGCCACACATGCTGAAGGAAAACATGCAAACTTCATTCAGAAAGACCATGGACTGAGATCCAAACCTAGGACCTTCATGCTGTATGGTAGGACTGCTAGCAACGGCGCCACCATGCAGCCCCTACTAAAAGACAATGGAGAATTATTTTGACGGGCATAAAATCCAGTTTTCAAGACACAAAAACTCCACTGATTCAATTTATAGATGTTAAGACTTAATCACCTGGATTTTAAGTTACGTTTCAGTCAAAAAGTAAGAGTTGGATGATTTGAAGCTTGGCACCCAAGATGGTTTATCACGTGAAAAAATAAATAAATAAATAAATCACAATCACTGTCTAATAAATCTTTATTTAGTCAGTCTATCTACTCAGGAAGGAAGTCTGCAGTTTCATTGACACGTCACTCATGGAAAGTTATGTGAGCCACCTACCACAAGATACTAAAACTGCAAAATTCCTGAGATTATTTGAAAAAAATGTTTTTTTAATTTACATTTGGGCAAAAAATGGGAACACAAAAATACATTTCATGAAAAATTGAAAGTCCGAGACTCAAATCTCAAATCTAACAAGTCAAACTGTCAGTATGAGTCTTTTGTAGTCATTTCCCCAGATTTCCAGAGGGGGTCACCAGTCCTCTGATGCTGGAGCTTCCTCCACAGGTGCGCCTGGTTACCACTGACGAGCTGGGCCAGTATAAGAGGAGTGGTGAACCAGCTACTGAACGCCTGAGTATTATCTACTACCGGTAAACTATCCTCAGTGCCCCTCGTAGTGTAGTTTTGAAGGCTACTCATTGTCTCTAGTATTTTTGAACGCCTCTTGTAGTCTCTAGTGTCTTTTGCTTCCAGTAGTCGTTTGTATTTTTGAATGTTTTTGACTCCACCATTTGTTTGCTACTTTGGTTTTTTCCACGCCTCTTGCCATCCAACTTTAACCATCAACTAGTTCCTCTCTGGTTTCCCTCATCATCTGGTTCATACTCCTCATGGCTAAGCTCGATCTGTCCGCTCCAGCATCCATCATCTGCTGCTCTGACCTCCTCTGGATCTAACCTCATCATCCCCACTGGAAAAGACTCCCCGCTGACCCCTCCCTGGCAATTCCAACTATCCTCTAAAGTAAGATCGTTCCCTTCATTCATTCTCTCACACTCAACTGTAACTCACCTCTCCTGTCCTCACTCTCAGAAGCTCCCGGTCTCCCACGTTGTCGACGTCCTCTGTTTCCTGTCGTTTCCTGTTGCCCCTCTTTTTCCCGTGTCTCGCCACTCACTGCAGTTGCTCGTTGCCGATCAGTCTGGATTCCTTTTCCCCACAAATCACTAAATAAATCATTGTAAATATCTCCTGAGAGTTATTTGTTTATGTGGGTCCGAAGATTAAACAGCAAAATGACAGAATACTCAGGCCAAATGGACCCACAGGAGACTCTCAGTAGGGTAGTTTCAGATCAGTCCGCCATGCTCAACTCCCAAGAGTCCGTCCTACGATCCCTGTCCGAACAACAGACCACAACAAATCAAACCCTAGATCTAAGTACCTCACTTTTGCAGAATCTTGTTCCCAACGCCGCCGATCTCATTCCCCCTCAGTATGAGGGCGCTGCAGCATCCTTCACTCCGTCCCCACCACGTCCGGTTAACGAAGTTCCGGTTCTGGGTCCTCGAGGGGTCTCACTTCCGGTTCCGGAGCGGTACTCCGGAAGTGCTGCCGGCTGTGAGGGCTTTCTTATGCAGTGTTCGTTGGTTTTTACCTATTCACCTCAATGTCAAGATAGCGTTTGTGATCGGACACCTGTCCGGTTCAGCGCTTAAGTCTTTTTCTGACTTCAGGGAGGAACTTCTGAGGAACTTTGGTTTCGAGACTGATTATCCGAAGGTAGCTCGGAGATCAGTAGACTGAGACAGGGTTCCAGGACCGTGGCCGTGTTTGCCATCGAGTTCCGTCCGCTGGCGGCCCGGTTGGGTTGGGACCCTCGCTCTCTCAAGGATACTTTTCGTAACGCTTTGAACGAACCCCTGCAGTATGAACTCGCTCTCCCTGATGAACCCCATACATTAGAGGATTTCATTTCTCTAGCAGCTCGGATTGATGGTAGTCTGAGAGAACGAGGTCATATATAGGTATTAGCCGTAGAACATCTCTTGGTCGTGCCTCCACAGTCGTCGAGTCCTTGTTCCAGCCTCCGGTTGTTCCTCCTAGGGCTATCCCCGAGCCCCGTAGACCATTATCCCCGGGACCGGAACCTATGCAGGTCAGACGAACCAGGTTAACCTCGGAGGAACAGCAACGGAGACTAAGGTCTAGGGAGTGTCTTTACTGTGGTACCCTGGGTCATTATATTGATGTCTTCCCTTCTCTCCATAAGGAGAAGCTCCCTGGAAGGGTCCGTCTGTGTAACACTAGGTTTCAGACGTATCCAATCCCTCGTTATAGTAAGTCCCGTTTTCTGCTTCCAGCCAGAGTATTGTTTAATAGTAGGACTTTTAACTGTTCTGTGCTCGTAGATTCTGGTTGTGAGAGATCATTAATTACCCAAGCTCTCGTCGATCAACTCAGTTTACCCAGTTCCACCCTAGATAATCCGCTTCAGGTTGCCGCTTTAGATGGCAGATCTTTGACAACAACAACCCACATCACCCAGCCAGTACAGATTACTCTCTCAGGAAACCACACAGAAACTAGATCATTGTTTATTTTTTCTTCTCAACAGCCCAACATTATTCTCGGTTTCGATTGGCTTCAGGAACATAATCATACAATAAATTGGTCAGATTGCACTATTACATCTTGGTCAGCATACTGCCTTTCCTCATGTCTCCAGGCTGCCGTTCCTTCTAGCCCGACCCTAGAGGACGTCTCCATCGACTCTCAGGACCTCAGTAACATTCCGAGGGAGTACCTGGACTTAAAACAGGCCTTTAAAAATGGTAAGGCCTGTTCACTACCGCCTCACAGACCATACGATTGCGCAATCGATCTTCTTCCCGGAGCTCCATTGCCATCAAGCCGCCTTTACAATATCTCCCTTAAGGAGCGTGAGTCGATGGAGACATATATAAATGAATCCCTCGCCGCGGGCATTATTAGGTCCTCCTCATCTCCGTTAGGGGCGGGTTTCTTCTTTGTGTCTAAAACGGATGGTTCGCTCCGACCCTGCATCGACTACAGAGGTCTTAATACCATAACCATAAAGAACAAGTATCCACTACCTCTCATCACCGCCACTTTTGAGTCCCTTCACCAAGCAAATATATTCACCAAACTGGATCTACGTAATGCCTATCACCTTGTTCGCATTCGCCAGGGAGATGAGTGGAAGACAGCCTTTAAGACACCCCTTGGGCACTTTGTATATTTGGTCATGCCTTTTGGCTTGTGTAATGCCCCATCCGTTTTTCAAGCACTCATCAATGATGTCCTCCGAGATTTTCTTAACATTTTTGTTTTTGTCTAACTTGACGATATTCTCATTGTTTCCAATAATCCAGAGGAGCACAAGTCCCATGTTCGTCAAGTCCTCCAACTCCTCCTTCAGAACAGTCTATACATTAAGGCCGAGAAATGTGAGTTCAATCAAACATCCATCACATTTTTCAGCTACATTTTTGAGAGTGGGCAGATCCGAGTAGATCCCTCAAAGGTCCTTGCTGTCACCGACTGGCCCACACCCAACACCAGTAGACAGCTTCAACGTTTCCTAGGTTTTGCTAATTTCTATCGCCGATTTATAAACAATTACAGCCAGACCGTTTCCCCACTCACTGCACTCACCTCAATAAATAGAACCTTCACTTGGACCCCCGAAGCCGAACTAGCCTTCAATAGAATTAAGACCCTGTTTTCCCAAGCTCCAGTTCTTATCCAGCCTCACCCCATCCATCAATTCACCCTGGAGGTGGATGCCTCCAACCTGGGAGTGGGAGCCATCCTCTCCCAGAAATCGGAGAAAGATAACACTCTCCATCCCTGCGCTTTTTTTCCCCCGACGTCTTTCAATCATCCAGTATTGGTTTGGACCGACCATCGTAACCTGGAATATATTAAGTCAGCCAAACGCCTCAATCCCCGACAGTCCCGATGGTCCCTGTTCTTTTCTAGGTTTAACCTTTCCATATCTTTCAGACTTGGATCCAAGAACGTTAAACCTGATGCCCTCTCCCGACAGTTCTCCCCTGATGACAGTCTTCCAGTTCCAGCTCCCATAATCTCCCCCGACTGCGTGGTTGGCTCTGTATCCTGGGAGATCGAGGGCATCGTTAAGGAAGCTCTCCTTCGTGAACCAGACCCCCGGACCACTCCTCAGAAGACCATATACGTTCCGACTCCCGTCCGTTCTAAGGTCATACACTCCGCCATGCTCAACTCCCAAGAGTCCGTCCTCCGATCCCTGTCCGAACAACAGACCACAACAAATCAAACCCTGGATCAAATTACCTCACTTTTGCAGAATCTTGTTCCCAACGCCGCCGATCTCATTCCCCCTCCGTATGAAGGCGCTGCAGCATCCTCCACTCCATCCCCAATGAATGAATGGTGTTGAGCTTATATCTGTTCATCTGAAAGTTAGACTTGTTTGTTAAATTTGGAATGCTGTGATTGCATCTTCAAGTGTCCTTGGTTAAGATATTGTATTCTAGTTGTTCGTGATCTGCATGCAGGTTAGTTAGTGTTTTTGTGCTTTTATTGTAAAAGCGACCAATAAAGCTAGAAAAAACAACAACCTATAAATCAATCCATTTAAACTGGGAGCTTGTTACTGCCTGTGAAAGAATTTCCTGTCACATATTAAAGTCACAGGAGCTGAAACTAGATTAATAAACCAGATGAATCTTATTGAGACACTAAACGCATTATACTCTTGGAACACTTAGAATCAGGGTATACATTTTAGCAACCGCTAAAGTGGTGGTGATGGTAGGGACTATGGAGTGTATTTTAATATTTCCCATATTTTGCTTCCTTGATTGTAATGTTTCTAGACAAAAAATATCCTTTCCTTTCAATTCTTATTAATTCATCTAAGATTTAGGACTAATTGACTGCGGTACTATTTTACTTGTCAGGTATTTAGATCAGCTACGGAATAAAATAAAAATCTTTATAGCCTGTTTTAGCTTAAGACGGTTAAAAAGAACCTGACAAAAGAGAAAAAAACAAAAAACATCTAGAGATTTAGCTTACCTTTTCTAATAATTTAAATCAGTGATCCAGTTTTTATAGATTTCATGTTTCACCCCCCTGTGTTGGCAGCTTTGACGTGGTGGGTGGTTTAATTAATAACTTATTTTCTCAGCTGTTCGTCTCCTGCTCCGATCACAGGGAGCAGAGAACAGAAATCAACAGTTTAATAACTGACAGCATACGCAGCATGTGCTCTCATACTGGGCTTAAATTCAACAAGTGCAAACCAATAAATGATTGCACAAAAGATAAACATTTGTTTTCTGATCTTAAAAATTTACGGAGATGCTAAGAAAAAAAAAGAAAAAAAAAAGAAAAAAGAATAACCCAGTTTGAGATAATGAAAAACCCAAATTTAGAATGTTAACATATTACAAAAAATAATAATGTTTATAGAAAGCTGAGTAGGGGTAAAATATGCAGTAGGAAATAGTTCCTCAACATGAGTGAAAACCTTAGCCTTGAAAGGAGTTACTTTGACTTTTATGAATAGTTTACAAACTATGGACTTCTGTGAAAGCATTTTTCTGACGCTGGTTTTGTATTAGAATTTGACCATGTATGAAATAATGCCTGTACAAGTCACTGACCAGGCTATGAAATCTCATATTTAATTAAACGTATCAGTTGTTCACTAACCAGGAAACTCTTGTTACAAACAGTTATTACTCATTATGCATGTAAACTTTTCTCCTTAACTATCTGAGCTTTTGTCTAACATACTGTTCTGGAACATGAATAAACACACTTGTCCTACATTTTCTGTTGGGTGATAAAACACATGGGATTGGCAGTAAACGTGCTTAAAAATCTAAAAAGATTTTGAAAACTTCTATTAAATAATTATTATTATGACTGGGCTTTGGATTTATACTGGCCAGATGACATTAGTAAAACCCTTACGTTGTTACTACAGGAGCAAGAATCAAAAGATGTACAACCTACCAAGGCGAGACCTCTTTAGAGACTAGAAAATATGCAGAGGCCTTTGAAACCATCAGGAGTTCTTGAGAAGTGCCTTGAACTTTACCTTATAGTGAGAAATGTATCTCTCGTACCTTTGAGAGTTTGATTTTAATTAAACCTGTGAACCTTTCTTCTATTAAATCTCAATGACAAAGATTACATATCACAATGGCTGGTGTTAAATGGGAAGCAAGCTTAGGGAATGCCCATAAATGTGCTTACAGTCGGAGGATAGCAGCCCTAAGGCTCTGGGTTCAAATCCAGCCCAGGGCAAAAACACCAAAGCATCCAGTCTGGGTCCTTAGGCAAGAGTCTTTCTGATACTGCCTACTTGGCGCCACAAATGGCTGACTGGGTGTAATTGCACTAAAACAAATTCCTCGTATATCCTGTAAGTACTTGGCAAATAAAGTTGATCATTCCAAGACACTGCATGATTTAATATAAAGCTCTACATCACCTTTTTACTTTTCTAGAGAAAGATCAGATCTCTCCCATTTCTGGGAAATGCTCTGTAGAAAAAGATACATCAAGCCAAGGTTTTGTTTGCTTTTCCATAGTTTAAAATATGGAGCTTTGATGTAATGTCTCAAATTCCTCTGACACATAAACAATTATTTTGGGCACCTTATCATTTAAACTGTTAAACAGTACAAAGCATTGTTGTGTATTCCACTGTATTATTATTGCAAAGAAACTTCTTTTAATTCATTGAAAAAAAGAAAATGTAGGACGGTAAGCCCCAGCAAACAACGGACAATAAAAAAAATGAACTGGGCTAATGCCAAGTTCAACTTGCAGTTTTTCAAATGAATATAAACTCTGCATCATTTGGGAAACAAGATCACAGTGTCTGGAAAGGGTTTCAAACATATCTGACTTGCATTGCTTGTATGCTGTTGCCTCTAAATGTATGCATGTGCATTTATATGCATGTGTCTATATATAATTACTATTCTGAATGAAAAAGTGTGTCTAAAGTCAGTGCCAAGAATGGGCAAGCTGGTTTCACCTGCTACCTTTTCTTGACAGATCATTTATGTGTCATGTTGTTATATTTCTCATATGTGTTTTGTTAAAATTTAACTTTCTAGAATTAAAAGAAACAAAAAAAACAAAAATTTGAAAGTTGTTGTAAATATCACATGCTCTACATACACATGCTCACAGGTTATCACATATTCTAATTCTCTGACAGACATGATTTGGGGGTTCTCTTTATTTGTCAGCCAAATTCATCAATATTACAATAAACTAAAGGTTGAATTTATTTCACTATATAATAAATGCGTCCATAAAATAAATGAACTGCACTTTCTAAAATGTGTAAAAACATATCTGATATGATCTGTATGATAATTTCACTATTGAAAGAAAATGTCTTATATTTAGTTTCCAATTAATGTAAATTAATGATGAAGTAAATAATACTAATTCTGTTCACTTGGTGACTTCCCCATATAAGCACATTTCTACCAAATAATTTACAAAAGCTACAATAGAAACATAACTTATCATCTGAAGGAAATGCAATTTAAAGGCGGCAGTATCAGCCTTTATGAGTAAGAATCTGGTATTGTTTGTGCTCAATAGGAGTAAATACTGTTCAAGTATACAAAGTGAGTCTGTCATTACAACAGAAGAAAAAAAATCAATTCTTGGCAAACATTTAAGCTACATTTAACAAGTCTCCCACACTGAACTCACTCCAGCTTCTAAACGTTGGATCTGCAGGATTCTTTAATGCAAGTACTTTAAAAAAATGGTATAATGAACTTTCCTTTATTGAATATTATAATTAAGCTAATATGACATGACAAAATTTTATTTCATCTGATTGAGCTAGCAGGACAGGGTAATGATTCACAGCGTGCATTCGGAGAACTGAATATTGCTGAGTGTTACTTTGAATATGAATGAAACACTTGCCTTTTTCTCTGCCGGCAATGCTTTGGATTGATTGGTTAAGCTGTGATAAAAAGATAAAACTCACTCTAATTATAATTCACTTAGTAGTGGTTCAGCAAACACTGTAGTGAGACATATGATCTGTCTGCTAAATACACTAAAGTGTTTTTTTTTAATTATAATGTGTTTCTTTTCTAATTAACCTACTAGTAATGCAACATACATGACAGGAATATCTGGATCTAATAAATATAACAGAAAGCTACCTTGTATTTTAAAACAACAATATCCATGATATCATGGAGTTTAACTTGCTGTGAGTGAGCTCGTATGATATTTTTAAAGACATCGATAGGTTTAGGGATCTTAATCTGCAGTGAATGGCTTTCTTGTCCTCAGGCTTTACCAAATCTGACTGCGCTTCAGAAGGATTTGGGGGTGGATGTTGCTGCTGGGGGTTGGATACAGATGTATTGCAGTGGTTGTTTTCATATGCTGTGCTTTCATGAAGGGTGAACCAGAGCCCAAACAGATACTGCAAAACTTATGTCAGATCAACAAAAACAGAATTTTTTTGCAGTAGCTTTATTGCCCGTCAGTCACGGATAGAAATTCATAAAGCTGTCATATAAAAGCTCACGTCTGGTTTTAAGTTCTTGCATCAGGAGGCAAGTGTGCGCCGGCTCTGTTTTGACTCATACCTTTGATGTGTTATTGATAACCTAGAAGATTATTGACCAGAGCCTAACGGTATCAGTAGAAAATTGACCAGAGTGAAACAGGAAGGTGGTCGGCTGAGTGGTGCTCAACTCTAAAGGTGGCAGAGTCATTCTCTCCACGACATCTACATTATGTCCCTGTTTTTTATTTTTTAAGAACATACACTTATTGGCAGTATTATTGGGAACACCTAATAAAAAAATGACTCTGCCAACTGACTCAGCCATTCCAATGGCCAGTAACAATTAAATATCTACATGACCTAAAGGTCTAACTGGGCAAAAGGATTTAAAATAAAGGGAATTTAGTTGACTTTAAACATAGCATGGCTGTTGATTTCAGTCCTGCTGGTTTAGGTATGAACATAACTTGGATGGGGTTTTTACTTATTTCCACTGCTTAAGTTTACTAGTTCCAAAAGGAGAAAACAACAGTAGCTGTGTGGGTGAACTATACGCTCGTCACCAAAGTAAACAGGAGACCATTTACATGCACAACATGTCAATCTTGATTTGACTTCAGCACAGAATGAAGGTTTGAAATCAAGGTATCAGTATAACGCACCTGATCCACCTCGAAAGGCGATTGGAATAAAACCCGTGACCAACATCAAGTGTAAGGAGCAGAAAACGTGTGAGGGAATACAAAGCAAAGAGAACAAAAGCAACTCCGTAGCCTGCAGATATGCACAGAACGGAGAGCTTACTTGATCCTACAGGGTCTGATCTGAGAAATATCTTAAACAGAATAATAAAAGAAAGCAACAAGTCATCGGTTGAAAACTTTTTTTTAATTATTCAAAGCATTAAATACTTATAGGCACAGATGCTATCATGTCTAAATGGAAAATTTAGAAATTACTATACAACAATACAGCGCAGTATTACAAGGGGGAATAAAATCTATCTTAAAGGCAAAAGAGAGTCTAACCAGCAAGATGTATCTTATAAAGTAGCCGGTGAGTGATAAATATAACTATTAATAAGAAAAATCTCAAAAACAATTTGAAAGAAACTGTGATGAATGTGCAAATATATAACCAACATTTAACTATATAGGCATAAGAATAAAACCATAAAAGGAAGAGATTCCTTTTTAAAAGAAGTAAGTTATAGATTGCTATTTAAAATGTCCATTTAAAGGAACTCATTAATGGAAAGAGTAAAGACTGAATAGATTTTTCTGACTATTTACTAGTGTTCCTCTTTGACCAAATGACTTACATTAATGCAGTTCCCAAATCCTTCCAATAAATGTAAGAGACACTTGAGCTCTCATGCAGTTGTAGAGACGAATGCAGCATACTGGAATTCTCCCCTGTGACCTCTTGTTGTTCAGTAAAATATCACAAACATCACCTTAAGGTCTAACTAATAACAACACAATGTAATCATATGCAAAAGGTATGTGCAGTGGGTCAACCTGACCGGTACGCTTTGATTTGAGCCAATTGTGTATGACTCTTTTCCCGCTATGAATGCATTAACCCTTGTCTGGACCTGTGACACGTTCACCTTGACAACAACGGCGAAACAAAACGTTATCTGTTGACCCGGTCGCGTCCCACCGCCTTCGCTGAGAATAATTTATGTGAGAAGGCCCGAGAAAGCCAATAGAGGAGGGCAAGTTCAGAGCCAAATCATCTGGCGAAGTGTACAAACAGCTCTTTCATGCATATAGCTATTGATTATATGTCACGTTAGCCAGAAGCTTGGCAATGGACTACAAACAAAATAGACAACAAGACAGACTCACTGTCCACAGCCTTTAAGTGTCGACCCTATGAGAGGAAGGAGGGGGCGAGAGGGGTGGAGCTAGATTGATGGGTCCTTTGCTCTAGGCAGCATTCTCATGCATACACTACACATGGGCTGCAGCGATTAATACCTAATTATGCTCAATCTACCCATGTAAGAGAAGTACAAAAAGAAATGTAAAATTGGCAGACTTGACAGCCTTTTTAAATAGAGGATTTGTCTGTTACACCTTAATCCGTTAAGAAACTCTTCGGCGGCAACTGTAGCAAAGCCGATTTCAAGTCTGTTGATAACATCAGTGAGCATCAGTGAGATGGCAGCTCTCAGGGGGGAAACAGCTTTGCTGATATGCAGATATTCTGTGAATGTGTGCACACTCTGAGGATTACTCCTAAACTTTGATGAATACTGAAGAAATGCTTTTCAAAATCCCATTTATATGCTGGCTTTGGGCAGACAAATTTTTTTTTTTGTTGCCCTGATGAGGTTTAAAACAACCCTTTAGTACAGTTTAACTTGAACAAGCAATGATTACTGACTTTGAATATGTGCACTGCATGGTAACTAAAATAGTAAGACATAAAATGGTAGAAACAGGACGTGTTTTTTTTAACTTATGTGGCTTTTGTCTGATTGTAAAGTTTTGCTAAAGCAGTATTCTTTGCATGTGTTGACATTCTAGAAAACAGGAGCTAGGCAAAGGGTAGTGGGAGATTCTCAGGCTGTAATACTCTTGAATAAATTACAGTGAAACCGCTAAATACAAAAACACCAGAGCAAGAGTTTTTCCAAATAGTTCCCCTAAAGATCCCAAACTTTAAATATTCTTGACAATATACTGAATTCTCAAGGTAAACGAACAGGCAAGCCTTCTGAGCTCCTTCTGCCAACCGGGTTTTCCTTTTCCCTGGAGCTCACTGGGTTTCAGCAACATGCATGCTGTGTCCTTCCTCTGCATGCTATGATTTCTGCCAAGAAAGTGGTCTAAAGTTGCTCTCTCTCACAGGTTTAAAAAAAAGTTCTGTGGTGGGACAAAAAAGTCCGAAGCTACACCAAAACAAACTTGTTGTCTATAGAGGAATAACTCCATAACCATGAGCATATTAGGGACAATTTTGAAAGTGCGGAAAAATGCAAGTGTCCATAGGGCAATGTCTTCTAAACTGCTAGTCTAAAGATGATGACGTGTGCTGCTGGCCATCCGAAACACTGTCCTGATGGAAGCCAATGCTGGCAATACAAGTGTGGGCTGAACATTTGTTATTATTAGTTAGGACCATAGAACAAGGCCCCACTATTTCCGCAGTATCCCAACATACAGAGCTTCTATATTATTGTAACAACATTAATGCTTTTATTTGCATAATACTGTGATCTGTAGAAATTTGTACTTTTATCTGTATCTGTCAAGATACTAGTTTCCCATTTGAACAAATAACTGTAGTATTCAGAGTATACCCAATCATTGTATTACCAGAAAAATTAAAAAGAATATATTATACAAGGATAGTGACTTTTAGTCATTATAAATAAGTAAATAACATTTCCTTCTGATTAATAATTCTTCCACAATCATATAACATTATTTATTATAGTTATAGTCCAGCCATTAGTTAAGTTAAAGAACAAATGTGAAGGTGTGTTTTACAATTAGAATCATTTATCTTATTCTGATGGGACTAAATTAACAATGAACAAATATTTATTTTTAAGTTAAGTATTAATTATTAAGTATTAAGTCCTTGGGGTATTGGTCACAAATAAGCTAAAAATGGGTGCGAGATTAAAGATGGATGGATTTGTGCAGCCTCTGCAATGACTGTACTGGTGGGTTTTGGTAAAAAGAGAGAGGAGCTGACCCTCATCTAAGGTCACAATTTTTGGGTAATCACAGAGATATGGGTGAGAAGGTGAGAAGAAGTCATCTGGGATGTTCTCAGAGGAGGGCACAGCAGAGTAATTCTCCACACCTGTTCAGCATCATGGCTAGTAGAATGAGTTTCTGGCTGCCATAGTTGTGCTTAACAGATTTTCTTTTCCAACTGAGGCTTTAAAAATATAGAGCCTCCCTTGCTTCCCATATTTTAATCGTTTATTGATTTCTGAGGTGTCATATAAATTCTAACGCTAAACATGACTGAGGGGTGGGGGTGCATAGAGGGAAAGGGAACATATACACAGAGCAATATTCAAATGAAAACAAGTAAACAAACAAACAATAACAAAAACAAATAAACAAAACAAAGGAACCAAAAAACTAGCTGCTTCTAGATAGCTCCTGAAGCACCTCCAACGGGTCACCAACACCGCCCCGAGACCGCCTGGCTGTCCTCTCCCTTCCCTGGAGGAGATTTACTCCACCCGCTGCCTCAGGAGACCCCGCAGTGTCATCATGGACTCCTCACACCCCCGTCACCATCTCTTTCAACTGCTCCCCTCTGGGAGGCATTTCAGGGATACAAGGAGCAAAACCACCAGACTAAAACACAGCTTTATCCCAGGAGCTGTTCTTGCCCTGAACACCTCACATACAATTTAACCACTGTTTATCCTACATTCTGTGCAATAACTACTGTTTGTTTCTGTATATAACTTTCATTTTATAGAACTTTTTAAAATAACTTTTTTTAATTTTTTAATTTTTTGCACTATTTCTTTGCACTGTTTGTTTTTTGTTGGAGCTGCTAAAAATATTTTGTTGCTTCCTTGGGAACAATGACAAATTAAGAATTCTGATTCTGATGGATAGATAGATGGCGGAATGGATGGATGGATGAATGAATAGATGCATAGATGGACTGACCCTTGCTTAAGCCAGTAGGTAATTTTGCACTATCGGTTTCCGTTTCATGGGACGTCATAGGAAGCGAGGCTTAGGTATAATGTTACAACATTTCAATCAAAGGGTAAAAATAAATGAACGGGTTGAGAACGTCTCTAATCCAGTTTCTGCACAGACAAATTGAAAGGAATATATTTATTTATAGGGAGTTCATTCTATAATGTTATCCAACTTAACTTCAGCTACCTAGTTAGATGAAGTCGCCGTCATTTTGACTGATGGTAATCTACCCTGAATTGTTGCTGGGGTTGGTCAATGATAGTTTTAAATTTAAAATGTGCATACAGAAATATAAGTAGAAAAATATTATTTTTAGAATCGTCTGGCCTTATGTTTATTATGAGCAATTAGAATAATCATGCGTTCCAAGTAAGCAAGCAGAGCCAAGTGGCACAAATAATGAAGCAAAGTAAGCTTTTCCCTCTTACAGATTTCCTGCCCCAGCATCCATTCTTCCACAACTCTCCAAGGTTTTCATATCGTGCAAATGAAGCGATTTGAGCGTCATCGTGTCTGCCATACAAGTTTAGCTTATCAGCAAAGCTAACATGGCAACCTGCACGATCTCTTCGTTTGAAATTATAAAATGACTTCTAGACATGCAGCACATTTAGCTTTTTTTTTGCCTTTTATGCTGACTTCAAGATGCACACTAAAAAATGTCCCCAAGAGTGAAAATGCTGGTAACGGGAAATCATAGCTGTGGAGCGTGTGCTGCACAATGAAAATTAATTCAAAAGTTTATGTTTGTAAAAAGTCAAATTTAGATAACTAAAGAGGAGCGCAAAAGGCATGCAAGACAGACTGAAAGGATATATTTGCTTTCGAGGTCAAAGTGAAGCAAGCTACAGTTCAATCCAAACAAATGAAGTGAGGACTTTAACCAAGGATGGCCAAAAGTACCAATAAAAAGGCATTTTGTAAGGCAGAAAATAAAATGCCTCTTTCAATCATTAATTTCTAAAAAAAGGTATTGTTTCCTGCTCTCAACAGCCCATTAACAGCCCATATATCCATACAGCTGACATTTACTTATAATGACCATCACTTACTCTACTGCATTGATAATTATGCTACAAAATACTGAACAGCACAGGTTGAGTCAGAGAAGAAGTTTGTGTTTACAGAAAATTACAAAAAATAAACGTTTTTTTTTTTTGTACCTGGCTTTGGGAAGAAGACTGAGGAAAAGGAGGAAGATCCACAAGCTCAGGTTTGGTGATTTAGTTTTCCA
>JAVLVB010000078.1:4217605-4262902 GCA_032876305.1 Orestias chungarensis | reverse complement strand
GATGGAATCAAGACAATTTAGTCGTTGCCCAAAACTGCCAAATAGACCATTGTCCTTGGCACAAAGTGCCTTTTTAGTTTGTATTGCACAATACTTTTAAGAATGATGGCTTCGTGTTCCTGGCATAATTCCACTTGATACAGAACGCAGGGGAAGCCGCAACTGCGGTGAAGAATTTTCTGACCGCTAATGCAAAGTTTTTATAGCGAGAAATCTTTATCATCTACCAACTCTATTTGTCTTCTAATTCTTCGGCTAACGTATAGGACTCTGGCAGTGTAAGTGCATCCATCATCCCGTATTATGCAGGGGCTTGACTGCTTTTTTATGCCTGTTAGTATTCTACTGGCTCGGTAGGTGTTTGACGAATGGCTTGTACCACTTCTGTAATTTGCAGATTTTGTAGCATTTGCTTGTCCATAACTCAGCTGGCGGCTCTTTGCTGTTGTTTGTGAGGAGACACACCTAACACTAAGGCATCCACAGGGAAAAAAAACAAATATTTTAGAGTTGCAAAATAATCACAATATTTTTTTGTTTGGCCAGAAATATACAGGACATCAATACCTTGTGCTTCTTTACTAAGGATATTTATCTTCTTTATTGAGCCCTAAACCAGCTTATATTAATGAAATAATTTTTTTTTGTTATTACCTGCAATAAATCAAGAAACATTCAGTAAAAATAGGTTTGAAGTGGAGGCCTTTTTGAACAAGTCATGTAAAATATACCTTATTTTACGTGTGTTTTATAACAGAAAATGACATATTCATACATTCATCTGAGTCCAGACCATGTTTATAACTAAAGAACATTAAACCCACGTCAGTCATCACAGAAACCGAGCAACAGGCTTTCTTGTTTCCCCCTGCCTTCATTTCCTCTCTGTGTTACATGGTGAATGCTTTTCTCGCACATGAATTATTATTAATTATTACAAGGAGGTTGCAGCCCAGCAATTTACCGAAAAACTAAATGACTCCCTCATTAAAAAATAAATGGGCTCAGAAATTGCTCTACCTCATTTTGGATGCAGCCTCAAAAACAATGAGGGAGAGACGACGGCACAAAAACACACACACACATTTAGCAGCTGCATCATACTTAAAAGGCCTCCATTGTGTGTTTGAGATCCAAGTCTTTCTTTTTTTTTTGGCCACTGCATGGAAAGAGGATCAAACAGTTTCCACAGGGGAATCGGTGACCTCTCTGTTAAAGCAGAACTCCAATCACCACAGGAAAAGTAAACAACTGTACTGCTATGAAGGTACTGTTCAAGGATGCATGTAATGTTAAAGCTACGACTGGGTACAGCTTGTCACTGAACTGATGAGTGTTTCTATCAAAAGAGCTTTCTATGTTACATAAGCACAGCTATTATACAATCTTTGCAAATAAAGTAAAAAGTGTAAGAAAGAATTGATTACTTCTCAGAAAATTACAAAAAAAGCCCTTTATTATTTATTTCAGAGGGTGTCATGAGATCTCATGGTGCAACAGCACCTGTAAGTTTGTGTCGTGGAGTGCTATCTAACCGAAAACGTGAGCTATTCTGTTGAAGTTAATATTATGGGACCAAGATTTTAAGATTTATCCATTTAGTCTGACATTCTGTATCATATTGGAGAGTCTAATTTTGAATTAAGAAAGGAAGATGTTTCTGAGTTGTGTTGACATTGTTGACTGAAAAAAGCTTATGACTGCTTTTTCTGAAGCTGGCAAAAAAAAAAAAAAAAAAAAAAAATCACCTAATGGTTGAATGATTTGGAATCTCTGAGTGAAAACAGTTACTGGCCAACTATCCGCTCCTAACAATACTAAAGTTAGCATAGGATTTAAGGGCTCCACTCGTACAAAAGTAAACTGTTGTTTCCAAGGTATAAATTTTGTCATATTTGTGGTCAATATCTAAATAAATTTAAATGATCAAACCTGAATTAAAAATGTTTATCACTGAGCAGTATTTATGACTGTTTAATTGTTACATGTCATAAATGTGTCGCTCTCATCAAACAAAATTCCTTGTATGTGTAAATCTACTTGGAAAGATAAAGTGATTCTGATTCTAATAAAATCCTTATTTATTTGTGAAAAGCTTAAAAGTGTTTCTCAGAGATTTTTTGGCTTTAAATCTGCCTATATCACTATTTAAAAAGACCCAATATAGTTGTGAGGAATGATGAATTTTAGAAGGTTTGGATGCATATTTGCTCTGTCAGAGGGAGTACCTCTCTGTAGATTACATTGATCTGGTACTGTACCCCTTTGCATTAGACAAATACAAATCTGTTTACTGCAAAACAAGGCCTAACTCTTATAACCTGCAGTCGTATCGATATAAAACCAAAACCTGAGCTCAGTATGCGACCTACAATCACCCAAAACTCTGCTGCTGCTTTATGGTTATTTCTGGAAAGTGCCTCAGCAGGAGCCCTATAAAATGTAATGTTTGAACTGCTGAGTAACACCCACTGAGTCTCTTCCATCGATTCAATCAAGCAGACCATTCAGCATTAGCTCCTGCCTTATGTACCTCGAACCTTCACCTTGTGAGTCAATTTGGACAGCTGTGACAACCTTGTTAAAAAAAGAACAAAAAAAAAAAAGCTTAAGAAAAAGAAGGAAAAATCCAAAAGCTTTAAGGCCAGAGGAGGCAGGCTGTATTGACAAAAAATAAAAAGATATTTTGATGCAACTGGACACATGGACCCTGGTTAAAGAAATGTTCATAAATAATTGGCTGGGTGAAATTATGCTACAAATTAGGCAGTAAACACTGTACTGTATACTAATAATATCTACCAGCTGCCATATTTCAAGACTTCTATAGTTTTAAATGAGCTGGAAAAGTATTCCATAACTATTTTGTATTATTTTCTCCTTTTTGTACAACATGAACTAATTTTTAGAAAATTCGTTTATATCTTTAATACCCTTTTGTTCATCGGTAGAGGTAAACCCATTTAAAGTCTGCAACAAACCCCTTCTACGACACAAAAATCTGTAAATTGTTTGAGGCTTGTGCACATATAAAGCAAATCTATTTAAATGGATAATCCCTAATTGAGCTTGGATCTATATTCATGAAAAGCTGTTTGAGGAGCCTCAGTTTTTGTCTACAGTGGAACGCCCCCATAGCACAGAACGATTGCTATATTAGTACATTGTGTGACTGCAATAATATAGAAAGATGACTGCTTTGTGACTGTTCCCTTTCTATATGGATTGTAACTGGGACCTTTGTCCCTTTTACCACTATTTTCTCAGGTGTGGGAGTCTACTGCAGTGGGCAATGGTCGTTTGTGCTGTGAGACATGCAATAAAGTAGGCAAATATTGCTTTTTTACACTGCTTTAAAGCATGTGCAGTCAATGGTAAGTGCCTACAGCTGAGAATAGGGAGACTACCTTCTTTTATTTTTTCCCAGATTCTCAGATGACATCCTACTGGCAGAAACAGGGACTCACCCAGGGCGTTATTCATGCAAGACTAATGCGAGACTCCTAACAGGCTAATGATCTTATTGGGATGGAAAGTGTAAATTTATCACACAGTTTACGCAATAATAGCTTAATATACATTCAAAACAATCCTTTGCGATTTGTAAAGCTAGTAAAACTGCAACAGTGTTACATCTTGTGTTTGCTTAGTAGAAAACTAACTTCACATTATCCCATTTAAAATAAGATTTGTCCAGTGATCTGTATATCATAAATCATGAAGAACTGGCACTGATCCAGAGCTGACATAATTGTACTAGATTATTATTAAAACATTATCATCAAGGGCACGAATATATATATATATATATATATATATATATATATATATATATATATATATATATATATATATATATATATATATGCAGAGCTGGAGAAAAACTTTAAGGTGTAAAAATTTCAAAAAGCATTTTTTTGAACCTGGTTCAAAGACGACTTTGACTTATCTGGGATTAAAGACATCTTGGGCAGACCATCACACAGTGTCCAGACATGAAAAAGGCCACCCTGACTGTTATCTGTCCAAAAGCCAATCTGTGTGATGGTATCGGAATGGAAACGTGCCCTTGAGGAAAGGACAATAGCTCTCCTGTCATGGCAGCATAAATTCTGAAAAGTACACTGAGATTTTACAGCAACATATGCTGCCTTCAAGACAACATCTTTTCCTGGGACTCCAATGCATTTTTCTAAAAGACAGCATCGCATGACAGGCTGAACACATTATAAAGGCTTTGCTGTGAAAGACAAAGGAGCAGGTACAGCACTGATCTGCCTGCTAATGAAAAAGGTGAATTGAAAAATAAAAAAGGAAAAAGAGCCAATGACCCTGCAATGTTCCACGCCTGAGGAAGGACGTAAAAATCCTTCCTCCCCTCATATCAGCAACGTCCGATGCTTTTATCGCAGCAATAAAATATTACAAATGTGATGCAAAGTGAAAATTACAACAAAAAATAATCAAGCAGCATAACTTAAATTTAGTTCAGGAAACAGGAAGAGTCTGGATTTGTTCTTCGTTCCTTTTGTTTTTAGACTACAGCGCGATTTTTCAGCATGACAGTGCTAACGAGGTTTCAGATGCCTTCTCACTCATTTGTTCGCTTGAATTCATTCAAAACTAGGTTGCTTAAATGAAGGCGCAAAGAGCAAAATTAAAGCCATATGAACAGAGCCTTCTACAAGCTGAAATGTTACTTTTTATAAATTTTCCGCCTTCACATCCCTTTCAACAGATGTCACGCTTAAGGGTAAGCCGAGTCACAGAATGTGTTAAATTACACCAATCATGTTCTGCCTAACAAACGCTAGTAAACAGATAGCTTTGTTTATTCCCCACTCATGTTGGATTTGCAGGCTCTCTTCTTTCTCCGTTCCCTTTCTTCTTCATTTAGCAAACTGTCCAGTTTGAACTAGTTCTCTGTCAGAAACCATTAAAGATCGAGATCAATCTCTATGTGTCCAATATAGCTGCAAGATGTCCTCTGGTGTCTGTGGGATGATCTATGTTTCTGGTAGAAAACTGCATTGTTGATATTTTTACGTTAACAAATCTTTTCTCTGATGTTTATCAATTATTATGTAATTTTAGACTGTAGAATTCCATACTTGATTAAACATCCATGTTTTGTAATGAAATATGTGCTGAATTGTTAAATGGAGGGAAATGGATATGTGGTGTTAACAGTTATTTTCAAATGCACATAAAAATAACATGCAATCCATCTGTAATCCAGCTTCTTCTTTACTCTTATATAGTAAAAATAGTCCTGAGTAACCGATTGCCTTTAGGAATCATCCTGTTTGTAATTAAGTGTAATTCTGATCTACACACCACTATGTGTGGCTGGAAAAGCTAAAACTGAAAATCACACACACACACACACAAAAAAAAATACCATCCACATTATCAAACATGGTGCTTGCATACATTTGATTTGATGGAAAGAGTAAAATACAAAGCAACCTTTAGTTGCCCACTTTAGTTTAATGCTCATAAAAAAAGAAGGGCAAATTGCTTTCAAAATTTCCCTCATTAGTAAACAGCCAATGTAGTTTAATCTGAATTTGATCCAAAACCAGCATCCTGAAGACCAAGAAACATTGAAAAAGTTGAAGAGACCTAAGTAAAAATGCCTGCCACATTTTTCAGATTAACATTTTTCAAAATATTAAAAAGTTTGTTGTTCTATTTCCCAATATCCACTACTTCATTAAATCTCTACAACATTATCTGAGGTTTTTGATTGAACTGTGAAAGACAATGGAATCCCTTTATTTGGCACTTTGTGATGGTTTAATAGATGATTGACTTGGATTCTTAGTAAACGTAAAATGCAGTTAAGTAAAAACCAATAAAAGAAGACCAAAAGGGTATAAGTTCTTAAGCCCTCATTATACACTGTAATTTCATACCCTATAGGACGTCTGTGATGTTAGTTCTCTTCATGTTTACCAAAAAGCTTTAATTAGAGCTCCTGTTCAAAACATTGAGGTACACACGTTCTTTCGTATCTTCTGTACAATAAAAACATAGCCAGACCAAAACAGAATGCAACTCTGTTCGATGTTCCTGTTATGCAAACGAGGGGCTCAATGATCCCCGAGGCTCCTCGGATTGGAGTTGAAATAGAGAATATGAAACCAGGGAGTTGAAAAAATAACAAAAAAAAAGACAAAAAGAAAGACCTGACGCTTTTGTTGGGAAATTATAAATAGCTTGCCTCAGGTGACAGCAGACCTAAAGCCTGCTCCATTTCCAGTTCTAACATTTGTTTTCAGTTCGGCTGTCAGTTCTTTTTCTGTGGGGGAAAAACTAAGCAATGACTGATATAATCACTTATGACAGAATTAAAAGCTCGGAAGGCCTTTAGTGCAAGTTATGCTATTGGTCTTGTTGCATGGGGAAATTAAAACAATACAAAGCTATACAGATTAAAAAAAGGGGTCAAAGTCAATTGGAACGTATTGTTTTTTTTGTGTGTGTGTATTTTTTTTTGCATTACATTCAAGCCACCGCAAACCGAAATTCAACCGGCAATATGATATATTTTACAAAATTGCGAGGCATTGCCAAACAAGATTCCCTCATCAGACAGAATTTTTTTTTTCAATCGGAGTAATTGTTGAAGGACACAGCTTTACGGCCATGTAATCTAGCTGGCTGTTCACTAAAAATAGCTCCAGATCTTGTCACAATCGGTTTGATGAAACGGTCACGGACTGAATCAGTAATCTGTGCGCTGTTGTACAGACAATGTGTGCATGCACAAATGTACGAAAGTATAGATAGATGGATGGATGGATGCATTGATAGATGATAAACGCAATAACAAATTGTTAACTTATCAGTTCTATAAACACTTGACAGTACAAATGGTACTCAAGTTTTCTCCAGGACCAATGAATAAACAGGAAAGAATACTACATATGGATTCCTAAATGTAACATTTAAAGACAGACAGCCTATTGCTCACTGCCGCACCTTTTTATAAGGAAGGAAATTTTTTTCTGTCAGCTTTGGGACTGTGAGGATGCATGATATTATAAGCATCAGGCTGTATCACAAGCCAATGATCAATGCATCAGGGCTGCCAGGCAAAACAGCCTCTGCTGGGACTCATCGTGATTATGTTACGCCAGAGATAATTTGTCAGGATTTCTGTTTTTCCCTCACAGACATGTAATGAGAGCAAAGAGGATCCATTATGAACATGGCACTACAATACAATGACCCTCTGTGGCTGTTTTGGGGGGGAGGGGGGCGGAGGAGAGAAGTATTGTGTCATTACTTCCATCTTGCGGTGCCAACGCTTTGTTGGCTAATCATCGGAGGGAGTTGCTAAGGTGCAAAAAAAGAACAATAAAATCAAGAATAAAGCTGGCTAATGGTCCAGCTTAATCTGAGTTAAATAGACCTAATCTCCTTTGAATTTACCGAGAAGTGACTTGACCAATCTTTCACAGCTAAACTTGGCAATAATCATTTTCTCGCCGGCTGCTTTTGCCAAGTTCTGCACTGGGACAGTTTACTCTCCTGATTACACACTCGAACCGGGAAATGACTGTGCGACCTCTTAAATTTCAGTGGAGAGCTTCATCTGAAGAAATAATATAAAAAGAAAAAACACCAGATGGAGGCTTTTTCTTTTTTAATCTAAGACAGATGTCTGCGTCAGTAGTGAGGGCAGAACAGAAATATGGTTTCAGAAATGAGGCCATGGTAGTTAAAAGGAAAACAGTGTCACTGTCAGCCGTGAAACGTTGGGGTTTTGGTGTTCTACAGAAACTTCATAGGAATGTTAGTCACAATCTGTGCATTCGTGTTGACAGCAGATAAAACATTCAGATTACTCTCAATGAGAATGCTATGTTTGAAGCCATTAACATGTCAGATGGTGGAACACTGCTCCCTGGACAGTGAGACCTGTTGTATCTCAGTACTTTCAAATGTTAAAATTGGGTAAGGGTATGTACCCGACCATGTGTGTGTGAGTAAAGCCCTTTTTGGAGATACTCTAGAGTGCACAGTAATAGAGTTTAATTCATTTAAAATTACATATAATTTCCCTTCCACTTCACAACAATATACCACTTAGAGCAGTCGATCATATAAAATCCCAATAAAACACATTAAACTTTGCATAACATTGTTTTTTTTTTAAACTCCGCAAAGAACTCCAATTTAAAATTTGCAGGAGCCGTCACGCTCATCTGTCAGGTTGCAAATGGTTGAGATCTGTAATGCTTACCATGTTGAGCACGTTTGCACTCACAAAGCACAGCTGGCCAATTCTCTACAGATGCTGCTGAACGTACCACGTTTGGTAGCCGTTTATCAAAGCTGCAAATCGGAGAAAATAAAATGACCTCAGTGTAATTTAATAGAGTGATGATAGAACAGGCTTAAGTTTTTTGTCCACATTAACACTCAATATACACTATAGTTAGTAATTAAAACCATTACTATAAATCAACTTGTCACAATTAGTTAATTTTGAAGATGTTTACTTTAAATTACCTGGAAAAAACAATTATGGGTAGCGCCCAATTGGAATATCAGGCCAGCAATAAAATTTATTTTGCTACTAGAAGAGATTTTATCTGATAGTGTGAAGATAGTAAGCATTTGAACCACTGTGGCTCACAGAAATACTACCATAGCATCCCATGTCTGAGCACAAGTCAAGGCAGCTGTGAGTTTAAAACATTGGAAAGCAGCTGGGACAGCAGGCCTGCCTCATAGGTGATAAGTGTCAGAGTTCATTAGGGATTCCTGCTGAAGAGCAATACCTTTTCTAGCACTCACCACCTGTGCTCATGTCTCACCTCAGGCCTTGCTGAACTGCTTGCAGCAAAGCGTCTGTACAATGCAGGCTGCATTAGACCGTAGCTCATATTTTAAACATGACCAAGTTAAAATATGGTTTATTTGTACAAAATTATATTAAGTGTATGTCTCTTACCTGCTTTTTGTTACAAAATTAAGATCAAAATACATAAAAACTGAATAAAATCATTAAATGTTTTTTTTGTTTTTACTCAATAAAGAATAAAAGTTAAATAAAATAATAAAAAGGAATGCAATTAACTGCAGGTAATTACATTTTCTAACAACTACATTACATTTTACCAAGGCCTTTTTAACACCAGAGCTGTAGATTTATGGAATAAAAGAGATAAAATAGAAATGAATAGAAGTTTTCAAATAAAACACATGGTTTCCCTCATTTGGTTTGAAAAAAGCAAGCAATAAATAAATAAATAAGAAAAACAAAGTAACTGCAATCACTTCTGGAAAAAGCTGCTGAAGTCATTCATAAGATTGAAATCCAGCAAATTTTCCATAAGAGGCATAATCCACAAATAGAAAATATATATCCTTCCCAGGAAGGGCCACAGTCTTTAAAAAAAATAGGGTAGGAACTTCAGCAAACTCACCTATAAACCACCTAACACTGCACCGTCGATAGTTTTAAGGCCAAAAAGAACATACATAAAGGCAGGTCTTACATTTCTCTCCAAAATGAATCCCATGACTTTTGTGAATGTACCGTATTTATTGGGGCTGGTGAGACAATAATGAAAATTTCTGGCAGATGTATGTATTGTTAAATTAAACACAAAATTTCCAAAAGGGGAGATTCTACTAACAGTCAGCTAAGCAGCGCCTGCTTAGTGCTTAAGTTTCTCAATAGCTTTTGGCAACTGATTCAGTCAACTTTACCAGAAAGCTCCATAGGAGAATGTTAGACCAAGACAAACTTACTTTGGAGGAGAACTGCCATTAAAAGATAACTTTCTAAAAAAATAATAATATTGGCCTAGTCAAAGTTTGTACTTGTGTGACATTAAACCTACAAAGCTCAATACATATTTATATTTGTATCTTAAAATGTAGACTTATGCCATTATGTTTGACAAAACAGAAAAAAGCCAGAACAAATCTGTTTGTCTACCTTTTTTTTTATACAATCGAGGATGCAAATCATTAGATTTAATGTAAAAAACGCCTCTATGGAGGAATAAAAATAAAGAAACTGTCAGCCAGTGTAACATTATAATTATTCAGAGGCTCTAGAAATAAAACATCAGCAGAAGTGCTTGTAAGAACAAACATATTGTATGCTTCAGAGCTTAGAGGACAACAGAATAAGTCACTATCTGCTCAAGGGCAGAGGATATGAGGCAATTTAGACCTGATGTTTATGCAAGCAACAAAAATAAAACCCCTTTTATTCTGAAAGAAAAAGCTCTTCTCCCAGAGTAAATGCAAATAAACTCCTAACCAAGAAAATGTATGCCATCCTGAACTCTTGAGAACACGAGATTCGTCTTCATGCTGATATCATTGCATGTTCAAAAATGCAGAGCCCCCCCATGGATGGGGTCGGAGAGTAATAACATCACAATTCAGACAAGGGCAAGTTCTGCATTTTTCTAATGGCGTATGATTAAAGCTGGAAGATACTGTGAGCTCAGTAGGAGGCTGACAATCAAAAGGAAAGTATACCACAGTGATGGGGCTGAGAGATGTGATAAACAGTTTCCAGTGCGGTCTGGTCAAGCAATAAAACCAGCTTCTGTGAGACTGAACGGTCTTTGATCCGAGCCGATGATGTCAAGTATATCACAGGCCATGTTGATATGTATCTTTTTATCATTTGGCTTTTCTTGCTCCAGTTTTTTTAATGCTCACAAACACAGCACCATAAAAAGGTTTCTCTAGTTTTTTACAATGTGATCCCAATCCACATGTTTGCATTTAGCAATTGTACGTTTTGCCCATTATTGTTTGCAGTTTAACTTAAGTCAGATTGAGAGATTTTTGGTAAACAAAAGTTTTTAAGTTTTACCATGTATTTTTATTTGATGATTATGCCAAACGAGGAGTGCCCAATTCCAGTCTTTGAGAGGTACCAGCCAGCAACTTTTAAATGCATCACTGTTCAAGCATACCTAAATCAATCAGCTGAATTCCATCACCTGAAGGCATTCAGCTTTACGGAGGCCTGAGAACAAGCTGTTCATTTAATTCAGGGACAGAAATGCATCCAAAGGTTGTAGAATAGGTTGTAGATAGCTGAGGCATGGAAGAAGGACCCAGAATTGCACCCGGGGCAAATCAGGGCAGGGTAAATCCTTGATACAGAAACAGGTCCCAAACAACAATAAAAAAAAAACATAAACCGCTGGACATTTACACACTGATATTATTCAATAGTCAGGCAGCTAGACTGGGTAAAGACAATCCGATTATATGGGCAGAAAAACAGGTGGAACTCATGAGTGTTGATAGGTGGGCGTGGCCGGAGCAGGATGGACGCAGACATGAATGTCAACACACTAGCCCTGCTGCTGGGAACATTACACACGCTTGACTAAAACAAGGTTGTCAACTTATTTCTCAAAGTTTTTATGCACGTTTTACCACCAAAGGAGGTGACCTAAACGGTTAAAATACCTCCTCAATTTACAAGCACCTTTTACACAAGCCTGTCTATGAACTTTGTATGGAACAATGAAAGATTAAGCATGAAGCTTTGCATTGTCTGATGCGTTTTCCTTTGCCCTATCTATCTTTCCATCGGCTTTATCTAGTCTCCCTACTAATGCTGTAGAAATACCCCAAGAGCAGGATGCTGCCACTGCCATATTTCTCTTTTAGTTATATAAAGTTGTTTTGTATTAAGCCCGACAACTTTAATTCTGGGCTAATCTGTCAAGAGCTTCTTACTCCATATATTGTTTGTATGACCTATAGAAAACTACAAATGGGACTTTCTCAATTTGGTTTGGATTTCTTTATGCCAAACTTCCTTCAATGCCATATTTGTTAAGAGAAGATTCACTTACCTCAACTGTGGAACTCAGTAGGTCCCCCAGTGTCAGTGTTACCACATGCGTTCTGGCTACTTCTCTCAGCAATGCAATCCTTGTCCTATAGAAAAGAAAATAGTAAGAGGACCAACGTATTTTATTATATTATTTTGGTTTGGACATCTGGAAATCCTATGTTAAAACATTTAGGCATTGTTTTGTAACCTAATCCTGCTGTAGAGTAGTATTATATTTAGAATATACAACACAAAACTAGACTATTACTACTAAAAGGTGAAATTACAGCACAGAAGGTTGGGCTAAATTAGATGTAGGTATTGTAGGGTAAAGGGGTTTAAGAAAAAATGAACCAACACTGTACTAATGCCTCTGCACAACCCGCAGCTGAACATATTGAGTCATGTTTTACCAAATCACCTAAGTGACGTGGACACATCTCAGTATTTGTGGTGGTCAGCAAAGATACATGCAGCTGTCATGGTGTGACGGGAATACAAATGAATGGCCAAGCAGAGCCTGCAATAGAGACAACAGCCAGTGGCTTTGTCATTGGGGAAAGGATACATTCTTCTATAATTTATGAAATGACAATGTCGTTTTTTTGTTGTTGTTTTATTATTTGAGCATAGTAGACATAAAATATCAATATGGCTATATAATATTTACAACAAAATCAGGTACATAGGGTTTGATTCGGTAGGTAGGAACTTTCCACTCATGATGGTCTCCTTGGTTACCATGGTAATAAATACTACCAGTAAAATGCAAGTATAAATATTTTTGCTGAATAAATGGCCGGTTTTACACAAAAGGTGATTTTTGCAGTGCTTTGTCCAGCTATGCAGCTGATGTGGAACATAAGTCAAACAGTTTAAACGCTGACATCTTCACTTTCAATACCTCGCTCAAATGTTTTTTGCTGTTCCGACAGTTTTGAAGCAGTTGAGCCAAATTGACACAGGTTAAACTCACATACAAAGGAAATCTAGTGCCAGGAATCAGTTTTCTGCTTAATCACCTCTGATTAGTGACAGGCTTGATTGAAATTTGAAACTCTGATATTTTTTGCAAGTTGGTCAATGCATCATATATTAATGCCAATGGTGGCATCTTTTTCAGAGTGAATGTTGTTACTGGGTGAAGCAAACACAAACTTGTTTTTTTTTTAAGTGGGGTGTTCAGGAAATAAAGTCAAAATAATCATAAAGGACAGAAAAATATTTAAAAGAAAACTGTTTTTTAAAAGGTTTATTTAGGCAGAAGCGAAAGAAAGATTAAAAACAACCCACAAGAAGGTAGAACAATGTAATGCCAAATTGCTCTGTTCCTAAGGCTAAGGTGAGACATTGCATTAATAATGGCAGGAGTGTCAAACCCAGATCTATAAGCACCAGTGAATTTGAATATCAATTAGAAAAGGCATCTGTGTCACCAGCAGACCTTCTATTGGCAGGCCAGTGCTTGTAGACATTTGTAATTGTCTTGGGGCCAAAAATAATTATACTCTGGGTTCATTTACTCTGAGTACTAGGCATGAGTGTGACACCAAAGCTCTAGGGAGGGCACACAGAGTTCCTGTTTTAATAATGCTACCTACACCCACTGTGTTATCCATTGATATAACATCTTAAAGTCTAGCTAAAACATCATCCAAAAATACATTTATTTTTATTTTAACCATTTTTTAAAGCTGGCTATATAAATAATGTTTAACAATTCAAGACAGAAACAGTATAAAAACTAAGCATCACAACAACGTGGCCATAGAAGTGTGTTAAGAAACATCCGTTTAATGGCAAAATCAGAACAATGTGGCTAAAGTGTGTGATTTCCGTCTAAAACTGCACTACACCCACGTGTTGTCAAAAATCCAGCCAGTTGTGCTTAACCGATCACCTGAAGTACACCGTGAGACAATATTCCCCGCTAATGACCCTACTGTTGTCTGTATTATTCATTTAACAGCATGTTCCCATTTTTTCATGGCTGTAATTAGTTTATGCTTAACCTGCTGACTTCCCGCTTGATTTATATGTCGAGCTAAAACGTAAGCTCAACAATTGAAAGCAGATACCAGTTAGCCAAGCTTGTTCAAAGTTCACTTCATTCCTTAGACTCTGATGTAAGTTTGAACTTTATTGTGATGTTATCAGCTAAGACAATTTGTCGTTTATTCTGAGTAGATCTATCACTCAACTACAAACCAAGTGTTTTGACATCAAGTCACCACTACATCAGATTTGTCCCCCAGAGGACCTAATACTGCCATCCAGAAAGCAAGAAACTCTACTCACTAAAACATGTTCTGGAGCTGGAGCTTACCTTCGTTTTTATTCAATGTTTCATACTCTATATTCCATATTTATTACAACACGCTGTAAAAGGAGCCCAGGAGTAACAAAAGCAGAGATATTTAAAAATTTCACAGTACTTTTTTAATGAGCTGAAGTATTCATCCCATGTTTTCAGACAAAAGTTTAAAAGCCCCAAAGCTCCTCCAGTCTACTACAAAACCTATATCTCCCTAATGAACCACTTATTAAATTCACTGTACAGGCGATATCATGTCAGAGGCTTCTGTGGAGTTCCTATCACACCGACAGCATATTAACTTGGGTTGACTGGGGAGAGGCAGAGTGGGACCCCAATGCCTACTGAGTCCAAAAAGCCCCGAAAAAAAGTGTTTAATTGCATCACAAATCACAACCTAAATACATCCCCAGCACGGTTTAATTGTTCGTCCATTTTGAACTAAGTCACAGCTTCCCAGGTCATAAAATTATCATAAAATATGTATTAGCATTAATATTTAAGTGTAACCGTCCCTGACGGGGGTCATTCAAAGTCACTAACGACATAGACTAAGGAAGAACTGCTGGGAAAATATTTGTCAAACGCTCATTGCGTCCTTCAAGTGTTTTGACTAGTTAAAGACGCGCCAGAGGAAGAGAATGAGATATGAAGTTTGTTTTCCCCTGGTCCTTGGAAAGTCACAGCCATCAGTCAAATGTTCCACATGTGCCACTTTTTATCAGCGCGGGAACAAAGAGGGTTTGTGCACGAACATGTCAGGTGTTCCCTATTATCTAAGTGACAGACCCGCCGAAAGTTCTTCGACACAAAGAAATCACTCAGTCAGCAGATTTATCGCTTCTGTCCAAAAAAATGAAATATCTCAAAAGCTTGTTGGATTGACTGGCATAAAAAGTCACAATGATTTTACCACTCGCTGATGGATGGCCCCAAGAAACTTTCTGCAAAGCAAAAATAAGTAAATACATAGGCTTTCCAATATCTTTTTCATGTTACTTTATAACTTCACAAAGCTGGGATTCATTCTTCTTTAGATTGCTTATTTGCATTTCAATAAGTTAGAATATTATTGAGAAGTCAATTTTGCTTTAGAAGTTCAACAAGAAAATTCTTTTTGTAGCAGATACATAGAAAACTAGAACTTGAGGAAAGCAATGAAGAAATTCACTTTCCCCACATTCACACTCGATACACCAGCATAAATGACAGGAATAGAAACAATGTAGCAGTCTTTAGGAGTCGTGTAAAAAGTGATCTTCCTCTTACACATTTCTTTGGTTTTTGCTTTTTAGTTAGACCTACATCAGTAAATATAATTTTTTTTTCTATCATGCTTGTATTAAACATTGGAAAATGGAAAATTTAAATCATGTTGGTAATGGCAAAACATAGCAAACCAACACCAGCCAAAGACGTAGCTCTGCAAATCGTCACTGATGGCTGAAAATTCCCACTTCAGCCAAAGCAGCTTGGATTCTGTGCCTCTTCACTCATCCTTCAGACTTGAAATGTGTTTGGGTATGAGAAAGGAGAAGTAGAAGAACACTGGGCTGCAATTCTGCAGACACAATCTGAGCTAGCATCCCTCATTGTAGCCTCTTTGCTTCTCAAGGACAACTTAATTAAGATTAGGAAGATATAAATTAGCTAAGAATGACATTTGTTTTTGATTGTGTTTTGAATAATTTACTCCGTTGAGCTGCTTGGGTACAAACAAGCCACTAGGCCTGTGGTATAAGTAGTTATTCGTTTTAATGGGGTTACTCTGTATTAATTTACATTTCAAAACTTAATTACCAAAAAGTATATATATATTATATGTTATGAGGATGCTTTAATAAAAACTCTTTTGTCCTTCAGCAACACCCTCATGTTTCCCATTTATTGCTTCCCAGTTTTTCAGGACTGAAAGTGCCTGCTGTGTTGCACCCAGAAAAAAACTGAGATTACAGTGTGATTTTTTTTTCTCTTTACAGCTGACACACCTTAAATAGATTTTTGGGGATGATGAATGCGTATTGGGTGTCATAGATGATATATGATCAATTCGGGCATGAGACAATGATGACGAGTGGCTGTTTTCATTATGCCACCAGTATTTTTAATCAAATCTGCTGTAAAAGCCTATAAATCATCTGATAATTTATCTTTATGTTTTTTTTGTTTAACTCAGTTACGCACCTCCATATTTCAACCTATGTGGTTTTTTCATCACCTTTACTTTTTGATTTTCCAAAGGGGAAATGATTTAACCATGGCTTGT
Organism: Orestias chungarensis; assembly: GCA_032876305.1. Classification (NCBI taxonomy): domain Eukaryota; kingdom Metazoa; phylum Chordata; class Actinopteri; order Cyprinodontiformes; family Cyprinodontidae; genus Orestias; species Orestias chungarensis. Next base: position 4,246,483 of record JAVLVB010000078.1, on the reverse strand, counting down.
AGGAATGTTTACAAACATCAGCATAGCAGATCTGTTAAAAACATCGACACGAGATGTGATGCATATTACTTTAGAGGTCACACATTGATCTTGTATGGTGAAGTCCTCATAGTAAGCTTTATATTATTGAATAATAATCTTTTACTGTGTATAAAGAGTTTGGTCGCACATCTTTGCAAAAGTCCGGAACGTTGTACAACCTGGGATTGGATTGCAAAAACTGCATACACTTCCACAAGTCGAATTCCTGAGTACGATTGGTATTCAGTCTGAGGAGGAGCTTTAGTCATTACCAACATGAATGGCACCTATATAGCCTAACTGTAATTGGAATTCAAGGTTTCACTCTCTGTTAATAGCCATACAAAAAGCAGTAGAGTCCAACCCGCACGCTTGACGGTCCCAAGAGAAGCATTTAAGACATAAATCAAACATCCACTCTGGGGTTAACCTTGAAGTTCTACGAGTCTTTCTTGGCCACTTAGTCAGGAATTGTGTTAAATACATGTCCGCTGTTTTTGAATCCCATCTACACTCAGGATATACTGAAGTGACTGAACAATCTGCTGTGTAACAATAAAATATACAGGGTTCAGGTTTGTGATAAACCAGGTTGGGTTTAAAAGCCACAAGCCATTTTCATCTCAGGAAACAAATTTGATGTGATCAGTTGCCACAGTACAGCTCACATATTTCTGACAATACAGAGAATATCTGTCATACTTTACCGGAAATTTGCCCAGGCCATCCAGACTAAGATGCTAAAAATCAGAAAAGGACAAAAAAATAAATAAGATTTGAAATAAGCGCTAAAACATTATGTATGATGCCGGTCAAAATTATACATGTACCCACTATCCATTGCATTCATTTTAAGATCACAATTATCCATTAATATTGCTGTTTTTCAAATTCCACTACCATTACCATATACAAACGACGTTGGGTTCACAATATTAAATCATTAGTGTATTTTTTTTTTCTTTTTTACCAATAGGAATAAAAAATCACACATCCCGTTTAAAACATAGAGATGCAACCGAAATATATGTGTACAATTATATTTTGGCAAGTGTCAGAGGACAAAGCGCTTTACTTTTATGGAGCTTTATCTTTCTAATAAAAAAAATAACTCAAAGATCAAAAAATAACTAATGTTTGGCTTTTTTATTAAATTAAATAGATTGAGTGTAGGAGGAGATGGTGGGGATGATCCCATGTTGATGAGAGTAGTTTTCTTGTTTAAGGTGGCCTTCATGCTTGTGGGTTACATAGCTTCAGTTCATATATGGTTAACAGTTTAACAGTTATGGTTCAGACTTGAAGACACTTGGGAGGTCCGACATGGCAATGAAAGAAATATGCTATATGCCAAATATAAGTGGGTGCCCTGTAAATATTTGCACCTGTATTGTTTGTTGTTGTTGTTTTTTTAAATAAATTAAAGTTACAGCAACCTAACTATTCAAGAGGGCAGTTCAAATGCATCATTACAAAGTCAAGAAAGTCCCAAAAAAATTCACTCAGATGTGCTCCATCTTATTAGAACCTGGATACCCTCAGGTTTTAGCATCTGTGCTACATGGATGAGCACAAGAAAAATTAGAATTTCATTCACAGATATTGCTACATGCAGTAGCAATATCATGCAGTCCAACACATCTCAGGCTATTTTCACTGTTGCAGGACACCTTACCTGGAACATAAATAAGCTTAGTTAAGTGGGACAAGGTACAATAATCAACTATGGGTTTTGGTGGGAGTCTCAGAGGAATACATCTTTACCAGGGCTTTCGTGTGGTCAGGATCCCATTCAGTGTGAGTGATGGCAGCTTTAGGGGTGCCTCTGGCTACGGTGACTTCAAGTTCAGCTGTTTGGTTCTGGTGTACAAAGCCAGGTACTCAGACTGTGCAGCACTCCAATGAGCATGAATGACTGTTGCTGAGGTAAGCACGTTTCTGAGGGGAACGACTCTGAAAGCTAAAAGTGTCAGGACAGTTCTGGCGTCAGTTCAAGGTTCCTCCGGCCCGCTTTGATTGTCCTTGCTTTAATTCAAATTAATGACAGCATGACTGACTTTCTGTGAAGGCATAATTCTGGAGGCTCTGCACGGGCAGCTGCGGCTGTATAGAGTGACAGACTGGGAAGAGTGATTCTGATGTTGAATGCAGCTTTGACTGCTGGTGCAGCAAGTTATCACTCTGGTGGAAACTGTTTGTTGGGCAGGAAGGGGTTGTGTTGAACACAACAACAAGTGTGACTGACTGCAGCTGTGGTGAGCAACACTCATCCATGCATTGTTCACGCTACTTGTTACAAGCACGACTGGTGTATGAGGCGATTGAGGACCCCGGCATCCTTGGAAAAACACATAATTTTACTTTCAAATGCAGCCAACATTCAGAAAACCAGCACTTTGTTTTTATTTATTTTTTATTTTTTGGTGATGTAATTAGAAAATTGGTTTAGACAGTAGGACTCATCAAAGATCTAAAATCATTATGTTAGAGTGTACAGTGTGTAAACAGCTGCCTTAGACTGATATTTATAACGAGACAAACAGGGGAAAAAATAAGTTTTCTAGTAAATATATGGAAATTTAAAACATGCAAAAAAGTACATTTTACCGATAAGTAAAGAAAATAGAGGGCAGACGAAATAAACAAAACAAAAACAACAAAAAAACATAAGGGCACAGGCTTGCGGCCAAGAACGCGAGGTTCTGAGATTGACTGAGGAAACCAAGAAGCAATTAAACCAGGGAGGTTGTTTACAAAAAAGCTAGACAGATGAGTGAAGGAGTAGCTTAGACACATCTGGGGTTAGCAGGTAACTAATTAACACAGAATAAGCTAAAGAATCTCCAAACTGAAGGGAAAAAGCCAAACACTAACAATGTCTCTAGAACCAAATTCCCAGAGACAGAAACAAAGCTATATGATGAGATCTTTGCGTTTACACTCTTCAACCAGTTAAACATACATTAACCAAAATAGAAGTGAATCATTAATGACTGTTTATTGGACATAAAAGCAACTTATGTTTAACAAAATGTGTTTCATTTTATCATGTGTACAGCGATGGTAATTAATAAAATGTATTGTTCAATTCAAATTTTGGCACAATTACTAAACAACACCAAAATATTTAAAAACCTTTATTTCTTAACCTGTGTTATTAGTTTTTTTCATTTTCCACTTTTAGATAAGACTCATGTTTTGAAGAAACAGCAGCAGCATCACTTAGTGAGTATGTACTGATGCATAATCAGTAACAAATATCCAGCAGAAATTGTCAAGATTTCATAACTGGTCTAAGTTAGGTTTGAAAGAACCAAAAATGTTTAGGGGACAAAAAATCAGTTCATTTGTGTGAGTACTTTGGATTTAAAGACACAGAGCTTGATTAAAGCACATCTGATGCAAGATTACCTACTTGTTGTGTCTGCATCACTAGGCAATGCAATTAGTATGACAACCTGAAATCTGAGCTTAATTTAACAGTTACAAATGAACTTATTAAATCCTGCTAATAATGGGAATACATTTGTAAAAAGGGTCTTTCAGCTGCACAGTAACTTCAATGTTGAAGTTACAGGGTAGTATTTCATATTATTTGGAAAAACTTGTTTAATTCAGAACTTTTTATATCAATGTTTTATTTCACAGGTTTTTTATTCTAGTGTATATTTTTTAAACATTGCTAAAGGGGCATGAGATCGAAATTTCGATTTTCATTTATTATTGAAAACTATAATAAACATTTTATTAAGTTTGTTAGATAGTTTAAGTAAAAATTAAAGAAAATATACAGTTTTTGAAATTTCCAAGCATTTTCCACCCTAAATGAATGAAATAAATCATGTTTCCAACATTTAACAAAACAACAACAACTACAATTTACTCTTAGTTGATTCCCACATAAAATAATCTAAGTTATCGGCATAGGCAAATAATAAGGCTGTAATTTTACCAGAAACACAGTAGTTGGGGCTTTTATGTTCCATCTTTTGTGTATAACATAAAAATAACTTCCAAAGCTCAGTTTATATCCAACCATTACACTTTTATCATTACTTTTAAAGTTGTTCTCCAGCTTTCGGATTGCATCCCCAAAGACAACCTCATCCAACCCTCTCTCCTACTCAGACAATGTTGCTTTTGTCTGTCTGCTTACTGTCTTGTTTTGGGACCTGCAGTAACATTATTAGAAAGAGAAATGGCTGCACTCTTGCCAGAAGAACCTCTCGCTTTTATTAACTGGAAAGTCCAAAGCTGCCTTATAGATCAGCTATTCTGCCTCCACACATTTCTTTGCTCATCTTTAATTTAAGATTTACTAACACATTTAATTAAACCTGGTATTTTTCTTCACTTAGACCAGTAAACATGAGATCCTAAATCAATTCCCGTGGAGCTTCGATACAGTTTGCTTTCATTCTTTTTCTTTGATAAGAGTTCAGGGCCAGTAAACCCCCTCAACAATAGCTTTCGTGGCACTCAATTCAAAAAAGCTGCCTTGCTTTTTTATCTCTTTCTTTTCTCATCTATAATTGAAAGCTGGCAAATCTACTTCTGGAAAAACTCAGCCTATAACTTGACACACAGCACCAAACACAGACCACTGGTTCCTTTGAGTTCAGTATAAGTGCCTACAGACCAAAAACATATAACATACACGAAGAAAGTAAAAAATACAAGATTTTAAGATGTGAGTTGTCTTTTTTCGGTAGAAAAGCTTTCACTTTCTCCTTGCTTTGGCTAGTAAAAAGCTCTTATATAAAAAGTACACAAAAAAAAAAATTTAAAAACAAAAAGATCTCCCTGGGATATGATCAAACAAAATGACGATTTGATTAGATGTTTCTGATAAAGCCTAAAATGAAACCTGTAAAACTCAAATGTGGTTAGTTCTGATGGGCCTTTAAAATGGAGCAGATTGAGGCATATCCAGTGACTTGAGATACATTTTTTATTAAAATGAATAATTATTGATGAGAATGATGGACAGGCTCAGGAAAGCAGAGACTGCAGAAGGGTAGAAAACTCGTAGTAAACCAAAAATATGCAAACAATGTGGTTATTTAGGTAAATACTTAAATCAGGTTTATTTGTCATGAAGAAAGGTTTGAACAAATAAAGGCTACATAACACTTTAATATTTCATCATCACTCCATGTCATGTCTGAATGCCTTTTCTTAATGAGTGAAAGTGTTTCAGTAAATTCAATGACACACAATCAACTTATCCGATGTTTCCAGGGTAACGGTAAAGCGTTAATGCTTTATGCAGCGAATCTTGACCTCAGGACATCTGCTGCATATCTTTCCCCTCACTTCATTGTCTTCCCATTTCCTGTCGGACATTCCGATCACTCCTTTAAAAAGCATTTTGTTTTTTAAAATTAAAGTAGATTAAATATTAATGTTAAACATAGCCCCACATTTTCATTTTCATTTAAACCTCAGGCATATTTAAATTTAGAGTCATGTTTTAGTTATTTTTTTACCACATCTATTTTGACTGGAATAAATATTAAATCTGATAGCGAGTCGGTGACAGGAGTTGAAATTGTAGTGAAACTTACATTTATTTTTTTAAAATAGAATCATGCAAAACAACAATTATAAGAAAACTCAAATTGCTATTATGTTTATAATGGCGTAAACATAAGTTTTTTTTATAAATTAGGTCAAGCATGCTGTTTTATTATTATGTATTTAAAAAATGTTATCATATTTGAAAAGATGCCCTTCCTATTCCTATCAGAAATTAATGTTACTGGTTCAATTTAGTAAATATAAAATCTAATTTCCTTTATGGTAATATAATTTTAGTTTGAACCTTTATCATATCTCATGAGACCTTTTTCCTATGAGATGTTTACGTGCATTTCTCACATCACAGAAGTGGTCTTCAACATTTTTCAATCACAATTATGTTTGCTTTGTGTCAGTGATCTTATGCAGAAGAAACAAAATTTAATTTGAAAACAATAATAGCACTGTGTTAATCTAGGCCTAATTTGCATAAGGTGCAGCAAATATTGATCAATTCTTACTAATGAGACACCAAACTAATCAGATGAACACAATATGCTTAAAAGCCCAGAATTCAAATAAACAATAAATACATGTACTTGTCACAAAGCAAAGGGATAGAAAAGGTACAGCATGATGACAGGGGAGCTGGTGGAGCTGAAGGATGACATCAATACAAACGTGGTGATACTCTCTGCCATATGCTTGGTTCCATCTGGAAAGAGGAAGCCGTTTCTCCTTATTTTTCATGCACCTGCTCTTGTAAAGATGCCACTTGTTTTTGTAATTTGATTTAAAATTGAATTATAGATTATAAGGCTATTTTCCTTCCTTCTCTGTTTTGTCTACCACTATTTTGTGAAACTCTGTAGCATGTTTAGAAGTGACGGTATGGCTGATCATTGTTTTTTTTCAATCGATCATCTGCCTTCACTCTCATTAGCAGTTGTTTCCAAATTGTTTTTTAACCCTACCCGTCCCTCTCCACTAATAACTACTACCTGAGTAAGTGGGGAAGCACTAAATGTAGCTCTGGAGCCTGATCACTGTTTGAAGTGTTCTGTTCCAGTTGAGCCTTCAGAGCTTTCACAAATATTTTCTTCATCTAAGCCTTCAACTTGTATGTTGGATCCGATCCCCACCAAATTGTTTAAAGAAGTATTTCCTTAATGTTATTACCCCCATTTTGGATATGATAAACCTGTCTTTAGTGAATCGCTATGTACCATAGGGTCTTAAAGTAGCTGTAACAAAACCCTTTCTTAAGAAACCTTCTCTTGATCAAGAAGACTTAATAAATAACAGACCCTATCTAATTTTCCTTTGTAATCTAAAATCCTTGAAATCTCCACATTGTAAGGTAGCTTGTGGAGTACCACAGGGTTACGTATTTGGCCCAATTCCATTTACCATATACATGCATCCTGTTGGTGAAAATAATCAGACAGCATTGTGTTAGTAATTTTTAATTATGCTGATGATACTCAATTGTATTTATTCATAAATCCTGATGAATCCAATCAGTTTGGTAGATTACAGGCATGTCTAGAAAGCATAAAAATTTAGATGACTTTAAAGTTTCAGCTTTTGAACTCTGAAAAGACAGAAGTTATCTTTGAACCAGAACCTCTAAAAAATAAACTTCTTAGTCAACCCCTTAAACTAGATAGCATCAATTTTGCCTCTGGTAACAATGTAAAGAACCTTACTGTAATTTTTGATCAGGATATGACTTTTAAATCCCATATGAAACAGGTCTCTAAGATTTCACTTTAGGAATATGGCAAAAAATAGGAAAATTATCTCTAGGACTGATGCTGAAAAACTAATCCATGCATTTGTTACTTCAAGGCTGGACTATTGTAACTCTTTATTAGCGTGACTTCGCAAAATGCAGTTAAAAGTCTACAGTTGGTCCAAAGCGCTGCAGCAAGAGTTCTGATGAAACTTAAAAAGAGAGATCATATCTCCCGTATTTTTGCTTCCCTTCATTGGCTCCCTGTCAAACCTAGAATAGATTTTTTAAGATTTGACATACAGTATAAAGCCCTCACTAATCAAGCTCCATCATATATCAGAGATCTGATTACACCTTATGTCCCTAAAAGAGCACTTCGCTCTCAGACTGCAGGTTTACTGGTGTTTCCTAGAATCTCTAAACCAGAATGGGAGACAGATCTTTTAGTTATCAGGCTCCTCTCCTGTGGAACCAGCTTCCAGCTTTAGTCCGTGAGGCAGACACCCTGTCTAGTTTCAAATCTAGGCTTAAAACCTTGCTGTTTGATAAAGCTTATATATTATATACATTAGGAAGAGGTAGAGACAACAGCCTAATCCGTTTGGGGGAACAACACAGTCTAGAAAAATGGTTATTTGCTCTATCTTCTTCATGTGTCACTCTAAAGGATTAGGCTATTTAAGTTATTTCTATAGTTATGCTTCTATAGGCTTAGACTGCTACTTTCTTCTTTTGTCCAATCTGTTTTAGGTATAATTATTTTAACCTTGTTAACCTTTTGTTTTATCTTACTGTTCTTCTCTCCATAGTATCCACACCCGGTCTGGCGTTCTGTTAGCTGAGACAGCTTCTTAGATGAGAACATGGGCTAAGATGCTGCCAGTGACGCTCTACAACTGCTGCTGTAAACTCTTTTTTTTCAGTACCCTCTTCATCTATTTTAGTTTTCTGTTTCTCCCAACCCCCAGCGGGTCGTGGCAGGCAGCTTCTACTTCTTCTACTGAGCCTGGTTCAGCTGGAGGTTTCTTCCTGTTAAAGGGGAGTTTTCAAACTTACATTTTCAAACTGATTTGTTTTTAATGTATCTATGATTTTAAGTGATTGTTTTGTAAAGTGCCTTGAGACAACATCTGTTGTAAATTGGCACTATAAAAATAAACTGATTCTTAATTCTTGATCTGCTAAAACATCCTCATTAAGGCCATTGGCGGCAGATACAAACTGCTCCATCACTAGACCATGTTATCAACAAAACATATTGTTTCACCCCCATGTTTAATCAGTTCCCTGTGATCCCTGTTAAAGCTTAAACAAAGAATTTAACAATCAGTTTCAGTAAACCAAATTACTACATTTAATTTTTTATTAAGTTTAGTCGATATTTATGACACCCTGTTGTCCTTTTATGTGAATTTGTTATATAATCAATTACTCAAATTGAGACAAGACACCTGTTTATAGATACTGGCCCTGGCAGCATTCTATACTGGATCCTGAACTGTTTATGATTGGAAATATTTTTAATCAAATTAATAGAAAAACATTTGCATCTTATAACAGACAACAGCTTTCAATACCACCAACTTAGTACATGGCACCCCCCTTGTTTGCTTCACCACCTTCACCGCAAAACAGCTAAGCTGGCCTCATCCATTCACGTCAAAAAGACCATGTTCTATAAGTCTAACACAGCCATTGCCTCTGCAATCGTGATAAAAGGTGAAGTTTAATAGTAGTACTTACCTTGGCAGCATTGTCAACGAGCAAGGTGCTGACAAACAAATATGGAAAAGAAAAGCACAGTCAGCTCCCTTGCAGAACCTTCACAACTGCAAACCAGACACAATTTGCAACCCATACATGTGCCAGAAAGTGGAAGCGGCGACTGAAACCTTCAGATCCTCCGGGAGGGAGGTGTCAGCGGGACCAGCGACAACCTTGGAAAGCTTGCAGGTTAAACATGAAAATTATAGGGAATCTTGATTAGTAATGCTGATGTGGGCACTTCAGGGCCATTGTCAAGAGTAAAACTACTTATTGTGCTTTAAAATGTGTTATTTCTAATATATTCTGTGTTTTATGCAGGATGTATGGAGCCACTTTTACTCAATGACAGGATACATCTAAAGTGAGCTGTTAACAGCTGTACATATCTATGATGCAGTAATCGAAAACTAAGCATTTCAATAAAATATATGGCCACTTGGATGAACTTTCATTTTGTTTTACACTAACGACTATCTATCAAACAACAATCTATCTATCTCCAACAGTAATGGGGCATTCACATACTCATCAGTAACGGGAAACAATCCAAGCATGCACTGGGAGAACATGCATACTCAATGCAAAAAGACCTTAGGCTAGGATTCAAACCCAAGCCTGCAAGATAACTGCGCTACCAATTGTTCCACTATACACCCCTCATCCAATATTTAACAATGCTATCTTTTCCTAATATCAAGCAGCCCTTCTAGCTGTGTTTCTATTTGTTTCTGTTTCAGGTAATGTGTTAAGTTTATACTCTCCCCCAGCAGCTCAAACTTTTAGTTTACAGGACTGAAGAACCATCATTTTAACAAATGTGCGCTCACACTTTCTTCTTGGAAAGATAGGTTATTTAATCATTAGTGGTAACATCGTTGACATGTAGATAAATGTAAAAATTGTACTTTTCATGTAAGTGCCTGTTCCTAAAAAAATATTAGTTACCCTGACAAGAAATATATTCCATTGTACACGCTGCAACCTATAAAATATGTGCATGTTCCAGAGGTGGAATATGGACGTGCTCTTTTAGTATAACCTGTGACAGTTCTTTACCGAGAGGACAGAATCAGGTCTGAGAGTCATCTTTTCCTCCAAACACAACTGTCTTGCCTATTCTTGGCATGCGCACAAGCCCACTCAAGGTGGATGATAGAGTCCAGCAAAGCACCGCCAAGGTCTGACTGAGCACCTCCGTGGAATTCAGATGCCAATAAGGCTGATGGCAGACAACACAAAGTAATGAGGAGCTGAATGTCAAAGTCTCTGAAAATGAAAACATAATATCACACATTGTTGAGCCGCTAATGTACTTTTTGCTTGACAAGATAGAAAGATAGAGGAAGGTTCACCTTCCTGGTAAGGATTCTTAGCATACAGCCAGAGATATAGTAAAATATTGCAAATGGAAATACATTGCTTATCGAATGTCAGATCTAAAGCCAATTTAAAACCAGATCTGTAAAATTCCTGGTGATTATGCTTTAACTTACCATGTTAGGGTTGAACTATATTGTAAAAACAGACTGGACAGAATAATAATGTATACTTTATTGATCCCGTAGGAAATTGTTTTTGGTGTAAACCACACCGAGGCAGCCACTTTGCAGGCGCCAGTAGCGCAAAGTGTCTTGCCTAAGGACCCACACTGGATGCTGTGGTGTATTTTTGCCCTGGGCTGGAGTTGAACCCATGAGCTTTGAATTGGAAATCTGGTGACATTCCAATTGAGCTTTCCAACTGCTAAGAGCCGAATAGAGGCCTTCCCATAATTACTATCAGCTTTAACTCTACAGAAACGGTTCTTTAAAGGATCGAAAGCAAAGATTCATTCTTTTCAGATGTTGATTTTTTTTTAAATCACCCTTTTGCTCTCCACTTGAATGTCATTTGCTATTTTGCCACATAAAGACATTCAGGACTGTTCCAAAATATGAACAATTTCAATGCGAAGAGATATATTTTCTTGACATGGTGAAGACAGATATTTTTTCCTTTATTTGCCTATTTTTTTAAAGCCTTTATAGGTCCCTTGGCTGTGCTAAGTATTTTTTCATGTCCTTTTCAGTTTATTAAAAACGGGAAGTTAATGTTTTTCATCCACAATACAAATCATTCTCAGTAAAAGCTCTCTTGGCAAACCTTAGATAAAATTGTGGTTTTGTTGAGGTACAGTCTGTTTACAAATACCAAAACGCCCAACAACAAATGCAATAAAGTAGCCCTGTCATGATAAAATTGCTGGTGCACTCTGTAGTCTCCAAGTCTCTTATTATACCTATTTTAGTACTACAACACCTGCTTTATCAAAGCTGCTGCAATGCTTTCAAAGAATGCAATGAGACCACATTTGTTTCGTTTTAAAAATCCTTTCCATTTGCTTACGAACATTTCCTGTTCGTAAGCAACCCAAACCTTAAACCCAAACATATGTGTGAGCATTAGAGTCCTAATGGCTTAGTGTAAAACCTGGAATCTCCACACAATATCCAAAAGGCAGTTTTTAAATCCATCTAAAAGGATAAACATGATTGCTCTATCCTTGTCAGCCTGAAAGCTCACAAACCACCAAACACTACATATAACGTCAAATAATTTAATGCGTTTAAACCATGAACAACAGATTTCATGAATCAAATGCCAAAGAATCCAATTGTGTTTGTTAAAAATGAAATTGATTTAGTCTAGTTCAAGCCGTAAAATCATCTTTTGCATGTAAAATTTATTTGAATAACTCTGATGACGTCAACACTATGCATGATGATGGCAGTGTAGCAGTGCTGGAAAATAATCTCTGCTGAAAAAAAAATAAAAAATCTTCATGCTATACCTTGAGTAATAAGGAGTAGGCTGAGACAGCAGGAAGGTGTCCAGAAGTCATGCACATTAAAATATCTGCAATCCTCTGGGAGCGTCTGATAAAATAAATACCGCCGTCTCATAGGGGAGGGGAAATTTGCTTATGAAGGAAGAAGCTGCTGGATCTGCGCAGAAAATTTGTTTTTATTTAAAATGATTACAGGCCGCTGTATTGGGTATGTCTAAAACAGGGACTGCATGTCAACTGAATTCTTTTTCACTGCAAACTACTGTCTGCGATTCATATAAAAGCACATTTTCATGAGTTCTGAGAGAAAATATGCTAATTTGCTGTACAGGGCTTTAGCACATCTCTTTTATTGTTAGAAGCTGACAGAATATCATGTTGATTTGAAAATGTCAACCGATGTTCTTTCTTATCTACATAACCAGCATGTCATCATGTATGAAATGCGTTCTTCTCCTACAGATCTCTTGAGGATGATCTGATAAAAACTAAAATTAGGTAATTAGTTAAATTAGGTGTTTGCTTTAGTTGGTCTGAAACAGACAACTAAAGCAAACACCAGAAACACAACTTTAATTTAAGACCAAATATGGGAAGCATTTATAGGTCCCTTGGCATTGTGTAACTATGTATAGCACCAAATTTAGATGATCCTATCAGCAATTGCTGTTATGTCATCGTTATAATATCTGGTAGTGCACCACCTCATTTAAGGTAGTCGCCACAGATCACCCACACCAGCTTTGACTTGAAATTATCTTTTGGAAGGTGCTCTTACAGATGAGTTTTGCCTGCACACTGCAGGCAAAAGTTTGGGTAGTTTGGGTAGTGACCGGATCTGGATTCCAGGGTTGTGGGTGAGTTGAGCCGATGACTGTTACCAGAGGGTTGTTTGTTCAGAGACTGAGAATGGTGTTGCTGGATGTACAGGTAGCATGGACCACAGGCTGAAGGGGAACGGATGCAGTCATGGGTAGAGAAATCTAGTAGCCTCTTGTACGGGTGAGAAATTGCTTCTCCCAACGCCTCTCTGATCCAGAGAGAAATTATGATGTAGGAGATCGGGAACTCCTTGCGATTAAGCGATTAAATGCAATGGGTATTTGTTTTGATTGTGATTTGATTCAAACCTCTGTAGTCAATGCATGGCCGGAGGGACCCGTCTTTCTTGGACACAAAGAAGAAATCCGCCCCTAGAGGTGAGGAGGATGGGCGAATGATGCCTGCAGCTCGGGACTCGATATACTGTTCCATCGACTCTCTTTCTTTACTGGAAATATTGTATAGTCTGCTGGAGGGAAGAGGAGCTCCTGGAAGAAGGTTTATAGCACAGTCGTATGGTCGGTGTGGTGGTAGTGAACTTGCCTTAGATTTGCTGAATGCTTTCTTTAAGTCATGGTACTCGAGTGGAACATTGCTGAAGAGCAGAGAGTCGATGGAAACGTCCTCCACAGGTGGCGGGATGGGAGGAACAGCACCGAAGAGACATAATGAATGGCAGTTGGAGGACCAGGTTTCAATGGTGCTGTTTTGCCAGTTAATTTGTGGATTGTGTTTACGGAGCCAGTCATAACCTAGGACGACATCTGGTCGTGAGGCTGAAAAAACAAAAAATGAAATTTGCTCTGTATGATTGCCTGAAGTAATCAGTTTTTTGGGGCGAGTGACATAGGTTATGTGGTGAAGCGGTCTTCCGTCCAATTCTGTGACATGAATAGGGGAATCTAGAGAAACCGTTTCTAGGGACAACTGATTGACCAGGGACTGGGAAATAACGGACTGCTCACAACCAGAGTCAATAAGGGCACTTAGGTGAGATTCTTGTTGAAAATGGATTGCAACAGGAATTAGTAAACGGGGTTACTTGGTCTCAATAGGCTGGTCTAACTGTACACCAGACTTTACAGACTGGCCTTGTCTGGAGAGCTTTTCATGTTAACGGAGGGGACATGCAGCAATGTAGTGATCTAGGTTTCCACAATAAATGCATTGGTGTGATTGCATTCTCCTCTTCTGTTCCTCAGGTGTGAGACGGGTCCGACCGACCTGCATAGGTCATGGGACTGATGGCGTCTTCTGAAGTGGCTGAGGAAGAGACGGTGGAGAGTGTGGTCGACTGGGAGGTTGAACAGAAGAACTAGGGGTCCTACGACATAATCTGTCTCTCTGTCTGTCCCTCAAACAGCCATCAACTCTGATAGCCAGGGCAATCAGGGCATCTAGGGAGGCTGGTTTGTCTACTATTGCTATCTTAAAGCATGGAAGAATAAAATCTTTAATGCACCAGACTCCCAACCTAAACTTGCTGCATGTGTTCTAAAGTCAACAGAGAACTCTGAGCGCTGTCCTTGTCTTAGTCGCAAAATGCTTCTAGAAAAGACTGAAAACTAATTACAAAACCTGGGACACAGCGCAAGCGATTGCTCTGGGGGTCAGTTTGCCCTGGTTGTTCTGTCATGGCTTTAGTTAAGTTTCTGACCAGCGAACAGCGAGGAACTCAGGAGAAACCAGATGAAAAGCGTAAACTGATTTATTTTAGAACAATAATTCTCGCTAGGAAGGGACTGGAACTGGAGAGGGGGGGTATTATTTTTTTATTCAAAAAATACTTTATGTATCACAGAGAGTAAAGGTAATAACTCTTATACTGCAAATATCCTCAAAGCATTCTTGTACAACCTGAAGGCTGTGGGTAGGTAGGACCAACAGTAGCAGTTTGTGTTACAAGACACAGCTGTTGTATGACAGGATGCTCAGGATTTTCAATAGTTATAAAAACGCACCACACGACCCGCAAATGACAAGCAGGATAAATAATTAACTCATCACAACAAGCAAATCAAAATACTAAATCAAGTGGCAGATATTACTAAAAAAAAAATATTGCAGGAAACCTACTGAAATGAATCCTAATGCATATCTTGCTAAGCATAATAATGCGTAACAACAGCCAACTTTAAAATTAAGATATATTGTATCATCTTGTCCCTCTGATTTTTGTCTTTCAGCCACCATTACTCTGATATGGGGAAAGTTTACAATGACTAAGAAACAGGTGTCAAAATCCAGGTACGGGCTACATACAGACTACAGCTGGATCTATCTTGTGTCCTCTGCTTATGCAGAGGACACAAGATGTTCTGTTAGAGACCTGTTGTGTAGTATTGCGAGTGGAAATTATCACCAGAACATGTCTGATAGGTAATGGTTGGAGGTTGAACGGTGAAGATGACCCTCAAGTGTAAAAGGAACGTAAGGTCAATGGTATTTGAAACCCAAATCTTAGAAAACCACACGCAAACAGAAGCCCAAAAATAAAACTATTGAAAACAAACAAATATGAAAAGCAACTATTGCCACAATTTTATAATTAAAAAGTCCCAGAATTTCTATCATGGCATGCGATTTTTATTTGAATTAAAATTAAATATTCATGCATTACCATAGTCATTTATCTCAATTTTACAGCAATAGATATTACATGTCCTATTTTTTATTGTTTGAATATTTATTAACTGTTTAATTTGCATATAATTGGTCATGTACAGCAGAACCTCCACATTACTTAAGATTAAAATAATACAGAATAGGTGAGCTGAGTTTTCTAGCACTGTAACCAATCGGTTTCCTTCTTTATTGAGAGTAGTATTTTAAAGTTATTTTAGTAGTAATTTAAGTGATTTTATTAAATACTTTAGCTTATGGCTTCAAAACATGACATTATGTATGACTTAAATATGAATTATATTCACCAATTTAGTTCATATAATGAATATTAAATTAGGATATTTTAATTAAGCAGATAGGAGCGAGGAAAATTACAAAGAAGAGTAAGAGAGAAGATTGATTGTGTCTTTAAACAGTAAATCTTAATTAATTTTCTTATAGTTACACAATGCCATCGGCAAGGAACCCAACTTAGATTAGCCTGTCATGGACCCAGGATAAACTACCATCTGGCCTGAGTGTGATGATACGGTCGCTGACAAGATGGTTGGGTTTTGTAGAATAGGACCTAAACGTGATAGATAACAGGCAAATGTGTTGCTTCATAGTAAAATTGGTGGAAATATTTAAAAAAAGAGGTAAGGAATGTACAAAGAACAGTGTAAAGGAACACCTGTATGGGGGACAACAGGTAATGTATAAGAACAATCTGACAGAGAGGTAATGAAACCGACTCCCATTTACTAGATATGCTCACAGGTACAAATGCAGATCAGGTTAAAGAAAGAAAGTTCTTCTTTTGTTGGCTTTAAAAGGCCATCTCGCCTTACCTTTGCACCATATACCACATGCTCACCTCTCTGTTTTTTATTTTTATTTAGGTACATCAATAATTCCCAGTATGGTAGCTTTTTCTTTCCTCTATAGGGCTCAGAGGAGGGAGCCTTTAAAACCAGTTGACTTGGCAACTTATACTCTAATACGGCATTACTATCTAGGCTTAGAAAAGAAGAATCACTACTAATTGTACAAAAAAAAGACATGTCTTTTAAATGTCACATCTGTCAGCCAGTGCCAATATGGATCGTCCAAAAGTGGTTAGGGCTTCGTGTAGGGCTTTCTCTAGATTGCTGGTGCTTTTGAGCTATCAGTACAAAGTAGAGAATGTTTTATTTATGACCACATAACACAGACTAAAGGAAATAATTCAGATGTGAAAACAAACGTTGAATCGTACAGCCAAAGTGCTCATCTCTGCTGTTTACATAACTGGAACATTTACAACTGAGTGATAAGCAAAGGAGCAATTTAAACGTGCCTGTAAGCTACTTGCATATGTGTTTTCCTGTGTGAATTTCTTAAATAAAGAACCTCAGGGGCAAGGTCAACCTCAACATAAATTGTGACAGCAAATTCTAAACCACAAATGAACAGAGCGAAATGCTTTTCTTAATCTCACTCAAGAACGCCGGGTTACAGAATAACAAAAATAGAAAAAAGAAAGAAACAAAACTTGTGCTCTCTTCACATTAGTCGCTTTGACAGACACGCAGTTTCCAGCTCAAGAAGAAGTAAAAATAATTGCATTGCTCGCGCTGAAGATTGTGACACCCTCAGGAGCCAGTGACACACACACAATTTACTCAGATGTATTACAAAATTAAATAAAGACAGCTAAAGCTTTTCTTCTCTTACAGAAACCCTTCAGGACTTCCAAATAACCTCCGCTATCTTTGGCAACCCCCCCCCCCCCCGTGAAGAAAAAAAAACATCAGGTTACCCAGGAAATAGCTTGGTGACTGTTGTTTTGCCCTTAGTATCTTACGGAAGATACATCAGACTTATGAAAGTTACCAAAAAGCAGTGAATTATCTTTATTTGCGCCCATTACATTTTTTATAAACAGGACAGTAAACAATATGTCATCTTTAAGAAATTGAGTGGCTGTGGAAGGCTTTAATTGCCAATGTGTACTTTCACCAAAAAAAAAAAACATTAGTGCTTCACCCTTTTATCCCCGCCACTTGCAAATGAACCGTGCATGCCAATTAAAGAAAAACGGCATCCACTTTCGAGTGTAACAACCTCTAGGTCAATTTTTGCAGCTTGTTTGGATCCAGAACCAAATACTGCCAATACTCTCTTCCATCGAAGGTTGTGCCAGCGTTATACGTAAGTCATATATCTAATTTTATAATTCCATTCTCACTGCCAGGAAATCAGGTTAGGGCACAACAGTGGCAATTCCTCACTGGACAAACAACCTTTGGATATGTTTTGCTCTTTTAAATGTAGCATTCATCATCAACACTGCTTCAGATCTTGAATGTCTGACATTTGCGAAGTGTCTCGTGACCCAGAGACATTCTGTCTTTGGAGTGCAGCTGGACCTAAAATTAAGACGTAATCTCCTTGGAAGGCTGACATTTCAAAGCTTTTATTTTAGCCTTAAGCTCGGACAGTAAAAAAGAGACTCGGGGTGACGGGTAAAGGGATGCATAAACTTTCAGTTATTGCAGAATTTCTCATGTTACAATCACTAACTTCAATGCTTTTAATGGGATTTTATGTTACAGACCAACAGGTAGTGCATAACTGTAAAGTGGAAATAAAGAAGATTCACTCCATTTTACTCAATGCTAAATAAATCTAATGCAATCAGTTGCCTTCAAAAAACATATTTTTTTTTATGTACAAAATTTTTTTATAACTAGGAATTATTATTAATAATTTGAAAACTTTAAGAAGGATGAGTACAAAGCATTGCTTATATGGTACTAATATGAGGCAAGGCACAGTAAAGGGAAAATATGCAACTTTGTTCCCCAGCCTTCTGTTTAATATGCATTTAACTTGGAGAAGAATACCTACACACGAAAATCAATACATAATTAGAGCAATCCCTGCTGTAACTCTAGCGCAAACATGCAGATTTGAAAGGTACACTAAAAATAAGGAACATTTAACAGCAGATTTATTATTTTTAGATAATCATTATGCAATTGTAATTTTCTTACAGCCTTGCCTCCAAAGAACCGCACAGCATGAGCCTCTGGATGCAGTGACAATGGCTTCTAAGAATGCTTAATATTATAGAGGAAGGGCTCATGAATTGATTTAAAAGCTAGTGCGCTAAATCCTACAGAAATGTTGCTCAAATTTACATTCCTTTCATCATCATGTTCTGAAGAATGCAAACCCACCACCGTGAAAAGGTCCAAATCTCAATACAGAAAAAAATGACAAGAATGACAGAATATGTTAAACTGCACAGCTGGGGAACAAACGATGATATTTCTGGTCATGTGTGTTTTTATCACCCTTCTAATTTATTGGGATGGGTTTTTTATCTGTAGAAACTAGAGAAATTACAGTTTTGGAAGGACATTTGTGCAAGAATAGACCAACAAGACAAAAAAAACTAGCTTGTTTACAACATTAGCATTTTTTCTATTTAAAAAGAGCTTGAATCCCTGATTTAACCCTTCATCTTCACATAAATAGTTAAATAATGGCACAACACCATGATGGGGAATGAATGAAGAAACTTTCTTGGAAGCAATGAAAATGCTGCAAAAAGCCAAAAGGAAATATTCCCAAACTTTGCTCCTCCCAGAGAATAAGGCTGGATTAGTAATTCCAACGTTTCTACACTTTACGGTTTGCACAAACCCTGCATCACCTTCTCTTCACCCCTGGTTCGTTCCAACTCTCATCTTCTGTTACTGTGTGGATATAACCAGCAAATCTCCCCTCAGAGCTCAGTGTAGAATGACTGACGTGATTGTGGTTCAGTATATGCAGTGCCTCTCATAATTACATGCTGTTATCATAATCATTTAATGGCTGCTGCCTGCTAATTTACCCCACAGTCTGCTTTTCCAGAATGGTGGCTTCTTTTTCTTTCCTTTCCTCACCATAAAGATTGAACATTTGGGGAGTGAACGATAACTATATTGTCTTGACACAGTCGAAAGCGCACCCCCGATTCACAGTGAAGATCCAAAAATTGTTTTGCGTTTCCCAAACACGAAGGAAGATATTATTCTAATTTATTTAGTAATCACTTGGGATGCTATGGGTTTTACTGCATCATGCCTGCATGTGCCTTAAGGAACAATAATGCAAATGGATACCCCTGCAACAATCTGCCTCTGTCTTTGCTACATTTCCTTTGACTGCATGTTAAAGCAGAGCCCCAAAGCACAGGCAATCGCAGCGACTTCAAAAAGTATTAATTCCCCTTGAACCTGAACGCATTTTGTCTAGTTAGAAACATTGTGTTTTAGATTCTATGTGATAGACCTAGACAAAAAAATCTAGAAGAAGTAAATATCTTAATGACTTTTAGAGGTATTTTGAAAAATAAAAATATGCAGCTTGTGCTATTTGTTTGTATTTATCTTCCACCATCAATACATTGTATTTTTCTTTAACCTGGGTCCCTCCAAGATCTTTATGTCTTAAAACATTTTTGCAAGTTTGTCTTTTCATAATAATTCAAGCTAAGTCAGATCAATTTGACTAATCAATTTCACAGTTTTCCCTCCAGAGTTATGTATCTTCGCAGCTCCTCCAATGGCCTCCTCTGTTCTTTCCTTTTCAATGCACCCTGCAGGCTTCCCAGTTCTATCCTTAATACAGAATGAACATCAAGTGGTATTTTGCTTCCAGTTCACAATTATGCACCCTGTTTTGTCAGTGAATCACATAAAATTACCATAAGATTAATTGATTTTCTTTTGTTTTTACCCGTCAGGATATTCTAAATCTTTAAGATGATTACTCTTTTTTCACCTTTTATTCATAGTAACACTCCAGTCATGAATAGAGTAACACTAAAGATTTTTTTAAAAACTGCTAAATCGGATTTGATAGTTTGCTTACACAATGTGAAGAGCCTTTTTCCTTTAAGACAAGAATTTAGTGGGGGTGGTGAGTGGGTGCTCCATATGTCCCAGCAGCTGAAGAAACTGGCTAAGCTATTTAAGTGTGGTCACACTCATGACTTCAGGAACGTCAGGTCTCATGCAGACAGACAGCAGACTGAGAGAAGGAACACAAGGCACTAAAAGGTGCGGTAACAACAATGAACAAAGAATGAGGGAAACTGACGGAAACATGCCTGTTGTGTGGGTGAAGAACACACAAAAAAGTATTGAATTATCCCAAAACGTCACACTGGATGATGTCCAGCAATCAAAATGAGAGCATTGCCCCAGACTCTGGATTGCTGAAGATCAGGGAAAGATCAAGCTAAAATTAAGGCAATAACGCACCTCTTCCCGACGTGCAGGCTACAGTTTAACCTCTGCACACTTCAAACTGAAATTAGGTGATGATTAAAAAGCCACCGTGACGTCACCCGCAGTTTTAAGGACTGAACGACCCATTTTAAGGTCTCTCCATTTAGCCTTCTATGACTTTTTTTTCTCAAAATGTAAGAGTTCAGGAACCACATCTATATGAGAACCAGCATACTCATTTAAAAAGGGGCAATGACACTTATAAGCAAAGGGTGTAGGCTTTCGCTGCCTATAATGACATTACATTTTAGGTGTCGACACAATTTAGACATACATACAGCACTAAAAGAAAACCTAAAGAAGCAATTGCTTTTAACAGTTTTAACAAAACCAGTTGCACAATGTTTGGGAATCTTGATGTTTACACCTGAGGATGTGGTATGGAGACTTGGTCCCAAACTTCGCTAGAAGTCTATTAAAGTGCTATATAAAATAGAAAATAATCATCTCCGTTAGCATCCTCTGTGTGATAGATGAATTTGGCTCGTCTACCATCTTTTTCGCCGATGGGTAAAATAAATGGGCTTATGTGTAACAATATGATTATACCCTAGGGAAACGGAAATTCATGAATTTCAAATAGAAAGGCGCTAAAAACTCTTAGCAACTTTCAATATCTTCATATGAATAAAATATAATATAGTAAAATTTATTATATAAAAAAAGCTCTAACAAGAATCATAAGGGATGTTCTGATATAATTTCCAGAATCTTTTACCAAATGAATAATTCACCAAGCCAGCACTAAAAACAGATTAATCCATTAAGAGCTTTTTTTTTAAAATATCTTTACCAGGAGAAGCCATAAATATGGACAACATTATAACCTTTTATTACAAACAGTTCTAGTCATAAAGTTACATATTTTAGTATGTGGGCTTGTATAAACTGATCCAATTTGTGGTGCCAGTGTCAATGGGCAAATCAAGACTGCTTCCTTGTAATCTTCTTTTCCAGCAGCAGGAAAACAGACTATATGTTAGGAGCGCATGTTCTCTGTTTGCATAGTCTTTGTTGACCCATTTTTTACATCATTTTCAAAGAAGGGTGGTGGTTTGTGTCTGGCCATCTAATTGCTACTTTGCGGGGACTTATTTTTATAACAAATGGTATCCTTGTAGGGACGACTGCTGGTCGTTGTCACCAAAACCTGGTTCACACGAGTACAAATGCTGTTGCTGGGTCAGAAGTCAGGTGTAAGATTTAGGGTCAGGCGTGTACTGGTAATGGTTATGTTTAGGAATGGTTTATGCTCAGGGTCGGCTAAATTCATGACAAATAAAGTGAAGTCCCAGAGGATAGAGACACATAATGTGTACTTGTTTTGTTCTGCATAGTGTGAAAATTTTTCTGAATTAATATTATCCTTATGGGGACTGACAGCTCCCTATGGGGGCAACTGCTGTTTCAGGGTCAGAGGTAAGGGGTATGACTATGGTGTGAATTGAGTTGAAGTTAGATTAAGGGTCAAGGTAATGGTTAGGTTTAGGAGTTTGGGCATAGAAATAAAAAGACTTCAAAGGAAATTCCCCACAAGGATTGCTACAAACATCTCTGTGTGATTGTGTATACGTGCATTGGCTAGAAAAAACGTACTATCATTAAAGGGACAACTGCTCCTCATGGGGACCAAAACTTGGTCCACAAGAGTACAAATGCTGCTGTTGGGTCAGAGGTCAGGTGTATGACTATGGTGCCAATGAGTTAGGGTTAAATTTAGGAGTTAGGGGAAGGGTTAGGCTACGGAAATCCATGACAAATGAATGGATGTCAATGGAAAGTCCCCGAAAGGATGTGTGTAGGATAGGGTTGTTTACAGATGTTAAAGGGAAAAATACAATAGAGGTGCTGGTAACTGACCAACATAGACAACATGCATAGGCAACAATTAGGAAAAGGCTTTAGGGCGGAAGACATGTGTCTCATCTAACCACTATGTGTCCGAAATGCACACAAATATATATATATATATATATATATATATATATATATATATATATATATATCGTGTTAAACTTATGAGCAAACAAAGGTCAGTAAGATCTAAGATGCTATTGATCTAAAAAGCGTTCCAAGGTTAAGCAACAGTCTTCTCTAATGTTGCGGCATCTCCTCTCCTGATGGGCAGCACGGGGGACGCGGGGGTCAAAGCGTGAGACCTGAGTTAGGATGAATGCGCTCATCTTCTTTGTCTGTGACAACGTAAATAATAAGAATTATTATTCTAATTATTGTAATAATGATGAGAGAAAAAAACAACGTCACGCGCGAGTATCGCTTAATTGCCTATTAACAGAAAGTAACAATTACCGGAACAAGCCAGAGTGTCGCATTCTGCTGCCTCTTCAAAAACAAGCAAAAATAATAAATGAAAAAATTATTCAACACGTAAAAAGACAAAAATAAAGACGTGTTTTCCACCTCCAAACTACTAGTACTTAATTCTCGAGCGCAGAGGAGCTTTGCCAGGGTAACGCGTGCAGCGCCGCATCCTCAGCCCAGCTTCAGCATCACTTGAGCCACGGAGAGACCTGTTAAGCCGCCACTTATACTGCGGTAGCCCCGCAAACAGCAGTTGCTGCTTGTTGAATGAAACATTTGACGTCTAAAAGCATCTCCCGCTGTTATTTGGAGCTGAGCGTTAACATTAAAAAAAAAGGAAACAAACAAACACACTCACAAGCAAACCACGAGACAATCAGCGGCACAGGTAATGACGAGCATTTCAAGGAAAAATAACAAGCAAACAAACCAAAAATCATGTGAATCTCACCCGCAGCACTGAGGGGGAGGGGGAGGGGGGGTTTGCGTCCCTGCCGCTTCTTCTCGTTCCTTGGAGTTAATGAGGTTCTGACGATTTAGTCCGTCTGATTTCACCCTCAACTCTCATCATCCACTGGGTATGGATTTTTTTTCCAGCGGTGAAATAAGGGATAATTTAGCGTGCTCTGGCAAAGCTCTGCCCTCTTCAAACTAACCTTCCCGCCCCCCTCCTCCTCCTCCTCCTCCTCTGGCTCAGGTTGGTGCTGGACAGGAGGGGCAGACCCTGGACCCGGGGAATGCTTTGGAAGCAGTCAAAACCCAGATGGACTTGTAGTGGACGGGTTTTACCGAGCAGCTTGTCACTGATGCTCCCGACAGCCGGAGGACCCTTAACCCCCCCTCCTTCCTCCTTGTGCGCCTGTGCACAGCAGCCTCTCAGACGTGAAACGCTGGTGAGTGGGCTCACTTGTTCCGTGGGCTGTGGCGATGTGAGCTCTGACGCAGGTGCCCAAAGGTTCAGGCTGGACTGATAGAGATGCCCGGCCTTAGAGCCGCTGCTGACAGTGATAAAGTAATCTCATCTGAGCCAACTGGGCAGCAGGAAATGGGAGCTGATTATCCCCCACTCTGTGACCTTGGGGTGGCTGTTGTTTCATCAGAGATCCTGGCAAAAAAGAAAAGGGGAGAAAAAGAGAGGTAATATGAGAAACTCCACTTTTTGTCCAAGGTGCCCCTATGAGGCAGGAGGTAACAGCACCTCTAACCCGCCGCTCACACGGCATCAAATGGCAAGAAGTTGTGTTTGCTCTGTTCCAACTCCCAGGTGTGTTCGTGCCAGCAGCGGACCCTGTCCTGATTTTGTTCCACGCCATGAACATGGATATATCACAAATGTCAAGAGAAGCAATGACTGATCCACATGACCTCTCAGTCAGATTTCAGCTGGAATTAAATAAGCTCTTAGTTACAGAAGGAGGATTTTTATTTATTCCTTTTTTTGCTTCGGGAGTTTAGGTCATGATGTGATCTCTGGCAGGTTAGATAAATGACTGATCAAGATAAAAGAAGTAATATTACACATGATTTCTAATCCAACAGTAATGCCCCAGTCTCCTTGGGAAGATGTTTTTCACTCGTTTGAATTACTTTACAACAGAAAACATCATATAAAATCTTTGAGATGTGGGTTATCATAACAGCTTCAAAATCTATTTTTATAGATTATGGATCTGAATGTTTTTTATCTTGTAGATAATAACTGGCAAGTGCTTTCAAAGGAAATATTAGCAAATTTGCACAAAAGGACAAATTTTGTCTGGCTTTGTCTAACTTAATGAAGATAAGTTTAAAAAAAGTAATTTTAGATCCACTAGGATATAGTGGGATTTATTTAGAGTGTGTGCAAAAAAAAAACACAGTTAGAGGGTGACAAAATATCAATTTGGACATGATTATATTAGTTTTATGGGTTTTTGTTTCATTATTTATGTATCATGTGTTCTTTAGGAAGTGATTGTTCAAAATTCAACATGTAAATTTGTAAGAACCAGAAAAGGATACAAAAGTTTGAACTGGCTGTGGATTTTCCCTGTTCTGCGAAGAACAGGGAAAATACATACATACATACATACATACATACATACATACGTACGAAGAATATACATACAGGCTTAAAAAAACCGACTAGCAAAAAAACATAAAAACAGTAAACAAATCAGAAACCTACTCAAATGCTTCATTGGCAATGAATATATCACATGTTCGCTCTGGAGTTGTTTTAAACTTCTGCAAAACACGAGATCCTTTGGGCACTTAATATAGCTAAACCTAGACCTTACCAACTGCAGCATTCGCCAATCATAGCGTTACCCCCACCAGATCAAACAGGAGGCATCCATCACTCTGGATCATCACACCTCGAGACCTCCTTCCGTAGGTCCAGAGTCTGACCTTTATGCTTCATTAGAAATGGGGGTTATTTTTCACCACTTAGGCTTACTTTCATGCTCTTAATTTCACTATTAAAAATAGCACTGAGTTCAGTAGTTTTCATATAACCTGATTTAACCAAAGATTAACGCAATCACAGATCTCCTTCATTCAGAATTATTTTTTTAACAGCACTTTGTTAAATACTTCAGATCGCCCAGTTTTCTTCTTGGTTTTGAAAATGAACAGTGTGTTAACCCAACTTTGGGAGTTTCTGAAATGTCTTTCAGAATATGTTGGGGTTGAAGAAAGTTACAGAAATGCTACAAATATCCAATTGGTGGCTTGTGGCTAAATGCTAATTCAAGTGTCTCCTTTTCACCTCCTTTAAACTTTGATTGAATGTTCCCAAAAAAAAGCTTACCTCAAGCTTGTACTTGTAGCCATCAATGTAGTGATGGCCTAAGTCCAGCTTTATGTTTAACAACTACTTTAAATAATTGATATAATTTAGTTAGACTGGGTGACTTCCTTCAAATTACCAAGCTTTTTAAAATAGTTCAAAAAGATAAACATAGCTAAGGTCTAGGTCAGTACATAAACTTTATCTTTGTCTTTTTATCCAATCCATAACAAGTTTTGCTGTTTAGGACCATTTTAATATTGGAAATCACAATTTAACCACCTTTCTCAAACTTTTGTTGTCAGATGAAAACAAATTGGTTAAGATGTTTAGGAACAACCCAAGTACCATCAAAGGTCAGCAATGATAGAGTGGAAGCTGCAGGAATACCAGTGCTAATATTCGCAGTTTATCCATTAACATAGAGAGAAAGTTTGCTGACAAAGAAAGAAGCCCTACTCAAAAATCTACACATCCGACCATAAGTGAAATTGAATAGTCGGATAAGACCAACATTGAGCTATATGAATGCATTTTGAGATGTCTTTCAAAGCTAAGAACGTTGTACCAACAAACACGATGGTGGCAAAGTAATGCTGAGGCTGTTTCACTGCCAGCGAACTGCACAAGGTCAGTATAAAATTACGTTTGTGGACTACGTACCCAAATCAAGAATGAAGAATCAGTTTATTTATATAGCGCCAATTTACAACAGGTGTCGTCTCAAAGCACTTCACAGAAAATCAATTAAAATCAAAGATACATTCTAACAAATCAATTTGAAAAAGTTTCCAATCTAAGGAATCCCAGCAGATTGCATCGAGTCATTGACTTGCAGCATTCACTCCTCTGGAATTAGCAGGCAGAAACAATGGCTTGTGTTGTCGTTGACTTTACAGCAATCCCTCACACTGAGCATGCATGTAGCGACAGTGGAGAGGAAAAACTCAGGAAGAAACCTCCAGCAGAACCAGGCTCAGTACAAGCAGCCATCTGCCACGACTGACTGGGGGTTTGAAAAGACAGAAAGCTAAATTACAAGCACAGGATACTGAAATAAAAGAGTTTATAGCAGCAGTTGTAGAACGTCACTGGAAACATCTAAGCCCATATTCTCATCCAAGAAGCTGTCTCAGCTAACAGAACGCCAGCCCAGGTGTGGTTAGTATGGAGAGAAGAACACTAAGAGAAAACAAAACGTTAACAAGGTTGAAATAACGGTAACAAGTAAATTGGACAAAGGAAGGAAGTAGCAGAGAGAGAAGTGGTCAGATTGTACTCCAGGAGTCTAAGCCTACAGCAGCATAAATATAGAAAAACTTAAATAACTTAACCCTATAGAGTGAGACATGAAGAAGGTAGAGCAAAGGAGAACCGTCCGTCAAGACTCAGTTCCTCCCCTGCCGGAATAGGCTGTATTCTCTACCTCTTCCTAACTATAAACTTTATCAAACTGGACCAACTGTAGACTTTTAATTGCATTTTGTGAACTTCCTGCTAATAAAGAGTTACAATAGTCCAGCCTTGAAGTAACAAATGCATGGACTAGCTTTTCAGCATCTATCCTGGAGAGAATATTTCTAATTTTTGCTATATTCCTAAAATGAAAAAAGGAAATCTTAAAGACCTGTTTTATATGAGACTTGAAAGACGTTTTCTGATCAAAAATAACACCAAGGTTCTTTATATTGTCACCAGATGCCAACCTGATTCTATCCAGGTCAAGTGGCTGACTAAGCAATTTCTTTTTTAGAGGTTGTGGTCCAAAGATAACAACTTCAGTCTTTTCAGAGTTCAAGAGCAGAAAGTTTAAAGTCATCCACATTTTTATGTCATCTAGACATGCCTATAATCTACCAAACTGACTGGATTCATTGGGATTTATAGATAAATGCAGTTGTGTATCATCAGCATAACAGTGGGAATTAAGACCATGCTGTCTGATGATTTTACCAATAGGGAGCATGTAAATAGTAAATAGAATTGGTCCAAGTACAGAACCCTGTGGTACTCCACAAGTAACCTTACAATGCGGAGAGGATTTGTCCTTTAGATGAACAAACTGGGATCTATCAGACAAATACGATTTAAACCAGCCTAGTGCTGTTCCCTTGATCCCCACAGTGTGTTCGAGCCTTTCAATGAGGATATTGTGATTGACTGTGTCAAAAGCAGCACTGAGATCTAACAAAACTAGAATAGACACGAGCCCACTGTCTGAGGCCATGAGAATATCATTAGTAACTTTAAGGAGAGCTGTCTCAGTGCTATGATGAGCTCTGAAACCTGACTGAAATTCTTCAAATATGTCATTATTCATCAAATGCTTTCTCAGTTGATTAGCAACAATTTTTTCAAGGATTTTAGATAAAAAAGGAAGAATAAATATGGGTCTGTAAGTTTTCTTGATCAAGATAAGGTTTCTTAAGTAGGGGTTTTATTACAGCTACCTTAAGAGCCTCTGGTACATAACCATTCACTATTGACAAATTAATCATTTCCAAAATGGGGGTAATAATAATAGGAAATACATCTTCAAACAATTTTGTCGTGATTGGATCCAACATACAAGTTGAAGGCTTAGATGAAGAAAATATTTTTGAAAGCTCAGAAGGCTCAACTGGAGCAAAACACTTCAATCAGAGATCAGGCTCCAGGGCCACATTCAGTACCTCATTGCTTACTAAGGTAGAAGTTATGTATTGGTAGGATGCAATCAATTTTAGTTTTAATAGATTCAATTTTATCAATAAAGAATTCCATAAAGTCATCACTGCTAAGAGTTGGAGGAATGGGTGATATAACAGAGTTTTCATTTCTCGTAAGTTTAGCAACTGTATTAAAAAGAAACCTAGGATTGTTCTTATTCTCCTCTATTAGTAAAGTAAAATATGCAGATCTACCTTGGCGCAGAGTCCTTTTATACAGAAGAACGCTGTTTTTCCAGGATAAATAAGACTCCTCTAAAAGCGAAAACCGCCATTTCTTCTTCAATTTCCTGGTTTTTCCCTTCAAGGTACGAAGTTCTGAATTAAACCAGGGGGCCAACCTCCTATGAGTAATCACTTTCCTTTTAATGGGGGCTACATTGCCTAATGTTGTACGCCATGAGGACGTAATACTATGAACAACAGCATCGATCTGTGTAGGGCATAAC
>JAVLVB010000078.1:4199265-4211246 GCA_032876305.1 Orestias chungarensis | reverse complement strand
CACACACACACACACACACACACACACACACACACACACACACACACACACACACAGTATTACCAGGAGTTCAGTTGGTGTTTAAGTCTGTTTATAAAGCAGGCAGTTCTTAAGTTGCTTTTTTACTAACCATTTGAGCAGAAGTCGTGTTTAAATGTATAATGAGACCGCAGCTAGCATGATGGTTTCATGCAGCACAAACGGGATTCCCTTAAAGACTCGGCAGCAATCTAAAATTCAGACCATTAAGTTCAAAATATTCCCAGATGGGAATCTGCCTCTTTCTAAAGATGATGTGAAGCAGCTCAGAGGACAAGAGGTGCTCACTGCCAAAACCTGCTGCTCTACAGCAGTGCTCCTTAGTCCTGGTTCTTGGCACTGAGGGTCACAGCTGATTTTCCATTTCAACATCTTGGCATCACAGCTTAGTGTGTGTTTGCTCTGTGTTTCAGTCCTCTTTCAGTCCTTGAGTGAATGGCTGTATTGAGAGCTAACATCATATTTAAATAGATGCCTGGAACAGTTATCCCCATATGTATACATTTAGAACGGGCCTCATGAGAGTGTGCTAGAATTGTTTGTCCCAGTGGTGTTTTGTTGCCTATCTGACTGTGGAGAAAAGAACATAAGTTTACGTTAACTCTCAAAAATATGCCTCCTGAGAGTGCACAGTTGAGCTACCAGATCAGACTGACTAAAGCTCCCAGTAGGGTTTCTGAGCTGTTTGCTGTAATTTTCAGTCATTTAACCTTAAAACCATTTATACCTTTCCCTATATGTGCATGAATACGCACACTTCAGTATGTGGGGGTGATGAGAAGCAGCTGTTTGTGCATGGCGATGTGGAGGATGTAAAGTATTTAAATTATGCTTTTTGTCAATATGAAAAAAAAATACGCATCACATTAAACATTTAATTATAAATTTAATTATTCCTACAGCTTTAATACCAGAACCATAAAACACCATTGACGTTTCAGAACCTTTGACACTTTTTGCAAATCAACAGATTGCGGTTGATTGAATCTAAAATACAATTTTGCTTGTCAAGCAAGAAATTAAATACGCCAAATTGTCAACAGCAGACACCTGTGGTTGTACATATTTGCTTCCACACAAAAGCGAATAGCAGAAGTTGGTTTAATGTAATTTTAAAAATTGCATTGTATGACTAAACTAAGGAATAAAATTGCAAAAAGATAATAAAAATATTAATATCCATGTCCAACTGTAGCCATTATTAATTAAAATGTTGTCACAGAGGCATGTTTTAATTTCATCTGGTTACATTTAGATGTAAAGCATCATTTTCCATCTCCACCTTTAGCTCCCTCTATTATTCATCCATTCATTCGAGCCAATAAACATGCAACCATAAGCTTAACTTTATTTTAGAGTGAATAAAAGCTTTCCATTATCTCTGCAAGGGCACTTAATAGTCTGGCTACATTTTATCAGTGAAATTAGGCTCATGTAAACCTAACCTAAGTTTAGGCTGCACCTGCTAGCATCAATTTGGTAATAGTTTTTGTTTTTGTTTTATGATTGCGTCTTGAGACTCAGGATGCTTGTATCTGATATGGGTTAGAACATCTTTGTTCATGCGGCGTCATTTGCATTTCACACATGGATTTGTGCTTTTTATTTTTTCAAGAAAATTACAACACTCGTACTTCCAACTGAAACACCTTACCTTTGATTATCCGGAATCTGCATTACCATGTATTTGTCTGCCTTGTTAAAGTGTTAATTACAACTACAAACTTCAATGTATTATTGTACAGGAATATCTTATGGTGGCCAATTCCAAAGTAATACATAAATGTAAAAAAGGAACAAGAATTCCTGGGACATTATTCAATAATCTGGAGTGACTACTTCCTTTTTTTATCCAAACCTTCTCTTTTATCTTCTCTTTTTCTTTCACAATTTACTATGATGCTTTAAATTCAGCCTTTAAATCCCTCCAACTCATTTGATTATATAGCTTCTAAAGAAAGTGTTACAGTTTTTCTTAGAGAGACAATCTTTAATTGATATTCCCTGGGAGGAGTTACTGTATTGATTGTTCTATTTTTGCTTTGGATCTCCTTCCATCTCTATTGTCCACTGTTGTTTTTAATGAGTTTGAGCTTTTGTCATTGTCTGCTTTTACTCAAATAATAAAAAAAAGTAAAAATATCCTATTCTTTTTCAGATTTCTACTTTGGTTTTGTAGGGAGTGTTCCTTCGTGTTTATTTAATAACAATTTTAAAATTGTTAGATTGTACATTCTACCATTCCCTCATTTTAGGAAGCTTCCAAGTTACGCTTTAACATGCTGTGGTGCAGCAACTCATCAAAAAGAATCACCCTTTCATCCTTTCTAACTTAAGGCCTGTTTCCAAGCTGTCGTTTTTTCTCTAAGATTCATGAAAACATATACATAATTTTGTCCAGAGTCAAACTCCATCCATCCATTTTCTGTACACCCTTGTCCCTATTGGGATCTGGTGGGTCTGCTGGTACATACCTACCTGGTACATACGTACCTATATAACTTTCTTTTGTTTGAGAGTTCTTTAAAATTCAAAAAGCAAAAAGGTTAAGTTATAATACCAGAACATTATGAAAGATTAATCCATGTTTTCATTGTAGCTTCTGTAATTGTTTTGGAATTCTTTTCGTCTGCACAGACTGGCAAGTTTTCAGGGAGGCTGCTGAGTACGAGGGAAGCTGGACCTGGAGGACTACACATCTGCTGTTCTGGGGTACATCAGCAAGTGTGTGGAGGATGTCACCACCACCAAGACTGTGACTTGTCACCCGAAACAGAAACCCTGGCTGAATGCAGAGGTACGTTCTCTGCTGAAAGCCAGGGATGCTGCGTTTAGGTCTGGTGACTCACAAGAGCTCAGGAGGGCAAGAAGAGAGCTGACTGCAGGAGTTAAGAGGGCAAAAGCTGCATATGCTCAGAAAATCCAGGCGCACTTTTCCTCCCAGGATACACAGAGCATGTGGAAGGGCATCAAGTGCATTACAGACTATAAATCTGAAGCTGCACAATGCCCCAAAGACCCCTCCCTACCTGAGGCTCTCAACCAATTCTACGCTGGTTTGAGAACCCTGACACCCTCACCAGCAACTGAATCACAACTTCACCAGGAGAAGAACCCCTCAGTGTGACTCCAGCAGATGTAACGAGGACGCTGAGGAGGATCAACCCCCGAAAAGCTGCTGGCCCTGACAACATCCCCGGACGGGTGCTGAGAGAGTGTGCGGACCAGCTCTCAGACGTGCTGGCGGACATCCTCAACGCCTCCCTCATCCAGGCCGCTGTCCCCACCTGCATGAAGACCGCCACCATCATCCCCGTCCCCAAGAGCTCCGCGGTGACAGGTCTGAATGACTATCGGCCAGTAGCCCTCACACCGATAGTCACAAAGTGCCTTGAAAGACTGGTTCAGACCCACATCAAAGCCAACATCAGCGTCACTGTGGATCCACACCAGTACGCATACAGGAAAAATCAATCCACAGAGGACGCCATTTCCTCCGTGGTCCACACTGCCCTCATCCACCTGGAGCAGAAGGATTCATATGTTCGTATACGGTTTGTAGACTTCCGCGTTCAACACCATGATTCCTCAGACTCTGAAAAATAACCTCTCCTCACTTGGACTGAGCTCTTCCATCTGCAACTGGGTCCTGGACTTCCTGACCAACAGGCCGCAGTCTGTGAGGATTCACAACATCTCCTCCCCCACCATTACCCTCAGCACTGGCTCCCCTCAGGGCTGTGTGCTGAGCCCCCTCCTGTTAACACTGCTCACATATGACTGCTCGCCTATCCATCCAGGCTGTCATATTGTGAAGTTTGCGGACAACACAGCAGTGGTTGGATGCATCACAAACCGTGATGAGTCCAGCTACAGGCAGGAGGTGGAACACCTGGAGGGCTGGTGCAGAGATAACAACCTCTGCATTCATGTAAAGAAAACCAAGGAGATGATTGTGGACTTCAGAAGGGGCATGCCCACCTCCCCGTGCACATGGGAAGAACTGCGGTGGAAGTGGTCAACAGCTACAGGTACTTGGGTGTACACCTGAGTAACAGCCTCACCTGGAGCAACAACACCTCCATTCTGGTCAGGAAGGCGCACCAGCAGCTCTACTTCCTCAGGAGGTTGAGAAGAGCTGGACTTGGGAGCTTAGTCCTCACCTCCATCTACAGATGTGTGGTGGAGAGCGTCTTGTGCTCAAGCATCAACATGTGGTATGGAAGCTGCTCTGCTGCAGACAGGAAAGCTCTGCAGAGAGTGGTGAAGGCTGCACATAGGACTGTTGAAGTCAGCCTCCCCAGCACCACAGACATTTAGACCTCCAGATGCAGGAAGAGGGCCTCCGGCATCATGAAGGATCCCACACACCCAGCACACTTCATTCCTGAAGCTGTGAGACTCTTAAACACACGCAAGGACAATTACAAATGAAAATCACTTTCTCATTTAACCGGCACTATTCAATTTAATATCACACTTTCAAAATGTCACTTTAAAATGTCACTTTAATATGTCACTTTATTAACCATCCATGCTGCTACAGCAAATTTTGCACTCCGAATTCTCATTGCTGCTATGTCCGAAGTCCCATATTGTAGATTCTGTGTAGTCAAAATCCTGTTTCTCATATATTTCTTTATATTTTATTATATTATTCTTATTTTGAAGCTATTTAAAATTTCTATCAGAGTGTAAAATGGACCGTGGGATTAGAATTTCGTCCCACCTCATGTAACACATGTGATGTGATAACAAATAAAATTAGTTGATTCCTTGATTCCTTATGTAGGCTTTGATCAGTCTTTTCTTCAGGAATGCATTTGCAAATTGTTCTAAATGCTGCTGATACTCTACTAACAGAAATGGGAGAAAATAAATCCCTGGCTTTCTGTTTTTTTACAAGATTTATTTTAAAAATGTAATGATTCTGGTAATCTACCTAAACCAGGGCTCTCTAAATGCTTAAGATCCACTGTTTGGCAAGTTGTATATGCAACCCATCTCCAACACACCTAAATCAAATGAATTTTTCATTACCAGACTATTGCTAAAGTTTATGTCATGCTGAACCCTTTGATACAGCTGTATTGGAGCAGGGATGCATCTAAAACATGCAGAACAGTAGATCCCATGGACAAGGCTTGGAAACCCCTGACCTAAACTGAAAAGAAGCCAAATAAAACAATTATCTGAGGGGCATTGAAAAGGGCCATGGTAACTCTGGAGGAGTTTGAACAGTAGGAGAATAAGTTGACATGGTAACTATTACCTGTGTACTCGATGAACAAAGCTAGTAGAAGGAGAGAAAGACCTGTAACCATAAAGCCCTAAGTGTTGTATTTGCTCCAAGGTATATGGGCTCCGATGAGACCAGAATTTAAGTTTTTGTCTCATACTCAACATGTTTCATCAGAACATAAAGACAGCATTGCTGTAACAATTTTAACAGTTTTATTAACATTTTTATTTAAATCCTTTTAAATTATTCAAGTTTATTTCATTTTATTTTTACGAATACATTATGAAAAACAGCATAAAAAACCACAGTCTGGTTTAGATTTAAGCTTAGGTATTAAAAATAAATTAAAATATTATTAAAAAGTTCACTAACTCATTACATTGAATTAAATAATACATATTAGGTACAGACAAATCGGTAGCTTTAAGCTTTTCTTACTGTTACTTACAATACTACTATATCAAACACACATTTTTTTCCCCCTAAATTAGAGCGTCACATTAAATTAACAAAGTCATATACACAGAAGCGTGGGCCTGGTGAATGGTATGTTTAATGGGTTTAATTTTCAAAAGGTCCTTCTAATCAGAAAGACAAGCCTCATTGGCTTTCTGATTCTGATTTACTGAGAGGTACCTGTATGTTCACAAATGCTGTTTACCCAGTCTGATTGACTGAGCCGTTTCAAAAAGACCAGAGGGGGAAAAAATCATTTGAAGCCATGCAAAGCTAGAAGGGAAATACACAAATTGACTAGGAGCTGTAAGCAAGGAACTTACATTGAGTATTGAGGTGGGGGATTGAATGCATTTGTGTTTAACACTTAATTTTATTTAAAATTAATGAAAAAACACTATTTTACAAACATGTGCTACCTGTTTTGTGTGCTTATCATGCCAAATCCCAACAAACGTTATAGATTTATAAAGTTTTTATGTGACAAAATGTGAAAAAGATTCATGTATAGTTATGCAAAACATCTAGAGCTCCATTAAAAGCAAATGCTTGTATACTAAGCAATGCCTTGAGCTTTTTTTTTTACCATGGTTATTTGTGTTTTTAAATAAAACTGGATTATGAGGCAATAAATGTTGTGTTAGATACAACAGACCTTACAACTCTATAATGACTCCTTACTGCTGCCATCTAAGTGGAGTTGTTGAATGCTTTTTTTTGTTTGTTTTTTCTAAATGACAGTAGTTCCTATTTTTGGAAATAAAAAAAGTGGTTCATCCAAGAGATTCAAAAGGCTTCAGAAAGCTTAGGAAGCTTTTTAAATCATTTGTGACACCTTGCTTTGTCTGATCTGCTGAGTCTGTGGCAGCAGCTTCAGCTGCGCATCTGTACTCACTCTCCCCCTAAAAAATGTGTCATCATGTAAGCATAGTACAACAAAAAAGAGAAAGGCTGCCTGTCCCAATACTACCACAAATATCACTGCGTTTTATATTAGTCATGTAGACTTAATTGGCCAGATTTCGTGTGCCAGACTTCTGTGTCTGGGGGGAATGTTGACTTGTGAACAGCATGCAAAAGCATCGAAAAAGGACTTAAGCAAGCATATGGAATAATTCAAGAGGATTAAACGAGACACTGTGGGATTACGTATAAAAACGTAAACATTTGAACTAACGGACCCTGTGTCCTCTAATGACCATTAAACATTTAATCAATGCTCTGTTACACAGCCTGCATCGCTGACGACATGGGGTCTGGTTGCGGACACAGCATGACTACCTTTACAACTTAAGACTAACCTTACATAGGTTTACTTTGAAGCACTCCATGCTGTGAAGCTCCTCTTCTTTTTTTTTTTTTTAAACATGCTTTGCCGATTGCTATTGATTAAAGCCATCAGCATAATGGTTCAAACCAAGACCATCGGCGGTACTTACTTTTCAACTTTGAAAATCATTCAAAAAGAAAAAAATAAGGAAAAAGATGTGCAGCTTAGTTAATTTAATGCACCAGACGGCTTCTCAAATTAAAGTCTGATGCTTTGGTAATCTAATCTTGTGAAAGTCAACCATATATCTTGAGAATAAAACATAAAAGCATCACATTTGAACATTTGAATGGAATATTAACACTTCTTTTTTTTATTAAAGCATGCTTTTCTCATGATTTCATTGGTATTG
Source organism: Orestias chungarensis (assembly GCA_032876305.1). NCBI lineage: Eukaryota > Metazoa > Chordata > Actinopteri > Cyprinodontiformes > Cyprinodontidae > Orestias > Orestias chungarensis. The sequence continues at coordinate 4,203,827 of JAVLVB010000078.1, read as the reverse complement.
TATTCTATTTTAATTTACATTTATTAAATGTGGATGCATTTATTGAACCTTTCAACTAAAGATCAGTATTAGATAAGAACTGTATTTCTCTGCTAAGAAGTGATAAGTTTTGGTTTTTGGTTTTGCAGAAATTGAAAATCTCTAGTTGAAGCCTTGGAAGCTCTGTCTCGTTTTTTTCACCTCACACAAGTCTAAGCTGCGGGTACATGAAGCAACACTGTGACAGGACTCTGGGTTTGCGCTGATGAAGACATCAGAAAAAAGGGAGAAATTAAACTGCTAAGTCTGAGCCGCACTCACTTCTTAGGCAACTTTTATTTTGACAGCAGACTAATTCCTACATGGTCTGCTTTTGTGAGATGCCAGTCTGCAGGCCTTTATGATAGTGAAATACAGGAAAGCTATCAAACGAAAACACACTTTTTATGTTTTTACTGTGTCCTTTAAGAAGACATTTTCAAAACAGGTTTTCAGGTTATATGGAAAAAAGCAGTTTGAGTTTTGAGAGATGCCATGAGAAAGTATTGTACCGATACAGATTATGGTTTATCAAAAATTTTACTCAAACAACTATCATTCAGGAACAGCACTTTGCCAATTTTTTTTTTATCATGAACTAATATTATTAAGAATAAAAATTATTACAACTTGGTGTATTGTTGTACAGTAGGGCATTGTTTGTTGCAAAAATAATAAATATAAAAACAGCATAAAAATAAAAGCAATGTTTCCATTAATATTTTTTTATACACAATTTAAAGTATCACTTTAGAAAAGATTAATAGATGTGGGAAAACACAAGCTTCAGGTGGTTTTTGGCTTTCCTGTTAATGTGATAAAAGGAATATGGCATCATATAAAAGTATATTTGTAGAATAAGTTCTGATGTAGTAAAGAAAATTTTCCCCATCCTGTCTATTACAGTAATGCCTTATGTCGGCATCTTGTCATGTTATCCATAGCCTGTTTGATTTGTTCCAGTCCAGTACATTAAAAAAAGCCTATTTTACATTTACTCATTTTGTTTTTCTGTGAGATTTTAAAAGATCGCTCATAATTTCCATGATAGTCAGATGGAAACATAGCTAATGTAAGCAATCTCAAAGCAGCGGTGTCCATGTTGGACATTTAGAGAATGTAGATTTTTACCTTTTCTTTCACACTTCCAAATTCAGCATGCTTCATGACAAACTGTGGTTAAAGCGTAAAACTAATTATTTATCATACTGCGTTGAGCCTTCCTATTATCTGCTAAAACTCTCACTCTCTTGCAGCCCAAAATAAATAGCAATAGAAAGCAGGATGACCATTTAATTAGCTTCATCTGACTGGAGATCAATCTACTGTAGCGACTAAAGTCTATGTAGAGGAGTCCCTTCGTTTCAAGTGGCGAATCTGGAAAATTTATAGGGGAACTTGACATCACATTGACACTAAGAACACAAAATATTTTGTAGTAACAAGTTTCAAAGTTAAAGGGGCTTTTTCTCATCAAACCAAATTGGAAACTCATTGTTTGATGTTTTTTAAGAACAGCAACCAAATGGTCACAGTCAAGCTGAAAACAGTTCATTTGAATTCTTTGCCAATTTTTACATTTATAACCATATCAAACTGCACCACAAAGAAGTTGCATTTTGGTAATATCCATGTTTTAAGCTCCATTATTCTAAAAGCATCATCACAGCACCTCAGGAATAATCCCTTGATGATGCATAACAGGAAAACTGTGAAGCACAGACCACCTGTCAAAAGACCTAAATGCAGCAATAATTATGACTGGATAAAATGAATTCAAATTAGAATCTATCAGTAAAACTACATCATAGGGCCCTAATATATCTTAGGAGGTGTCTTGCTGAAAAAACATATCATGCACTGCAGGGATGCCACTTTTTAACTGTGAAGTTGCAGTTTCGGAGTTCCTTAAGTCTTCCCATCTCAATTCCTAAATCTTGATTATAGTAGCTGAAGCTAAATAATGATATAATGAATAATGTATCTTTAATGTTAATATTTAAGAGTGAAAATTCAGCGCCACTTCGGTCCTGTAAAAATGCTATGGTAATAAAAACAATGATGAATCCTATTGGCAGAGCTCATAAAATTCTAATAACGCGTGGGGAGAGGAGCTGTATTATAAATGCAGCTTTTTAAAAAAATATTTATTTACCCAGATTTAATAATGTCAGTTTTAAAATTCTTTCATGTGTATTGTATTTAATTAACCTTTAACACACAGATCAAAGTGGTGAACTTCAGAGAGATGACATGCTGCATGCAATGGAAGCATTTCGGGATGCACACAATGTTTCATTCTCCACATTAGCTGTAAGGCCAGTTACATAAGGAGTCTGGTATCTAAATTTGCTTTTGTTCTGTTGTCACGCTTCTTGCAACTCTAAAGGCAAAATTCATGCTACGTATATAGTGCAGTTTTTCTGGTGCATATTCTTGTGATCTTGAACCTTTCTTTTTAATTACATAAGATTTGATGCTTCTCCAGAACGGTGTGTCCAAACATCACATATAGCCTCTCAGATGTTTGGGCCCAGGTGCTTTGAGCTACACATAGCATCTCTGACAAAGAGGCTTCCTACAGTCAAACTCTGCAGGCTTTAAAGAGTTTGACGTTGCGATGTGGATTTTATGAAGCAGGACGTTCTTTTAGAACTTTGGGGGTTGGGAAAGTCCCAAAGAGTAGCTTCTGCCCGGGCTCATTTCCTGCAGGAGTCACACAAGGAAAACAACTTTAGATTCCTAGTTTGCGTGTGAACAACTATTCTGCAGGTAATGTACAACCTCTAAAAATATATTATGCTACTGTAAAATGTAAGTTTCACAGAATATTTGTGTTTTAGCTATTTAATCGAACAGTGAAAGGATTAGATGATAAAGGATTGTGAAAAATGTGTCTGGTTCCTTTTAAGCTGAGTCAATTAACTGCTCCCATTTTATTTTATAATGATTAAGGATTTGTACTTATTTGTACTATCATATTTTTGTCATGTGAAAACCTGGGAAATAAACCATTGATATGAATTCAACCCCACTTTGACACCCCTAAATACAGTTCAGTACAACTGATTGTGTTTAGAAATCACCTAATTAATGTTTCGATCTGTGTAAAATAGAGTACAAAATAGTGGTGATTTTTGAGGTTATCAAGCAATAAATGCACTGTAAAAATAAATAATATTCATATAGTAAAATAAAATAACCTAGCTAAGTGAAACAAATCTGATGTAAGTAGAAGCAGCTGAAGAGTTACACAGATAGTTTGCACCCAAGAAACAAAGCTACTGTTTAAGGAAAGGAAAAGTCCTATTGGGAGTTGGGCACAAGCTATAGGAGGCACAAATGACATTTAGCAGAATATATTCTTCTCATACCACCTGGAATACACAGTACTCATAAAGAAACCAGGGCGGTGATAGCATCATGCTGCTGGTCATCACAGATGAAAACACGTTAGCAGCCATAAAAGGCTTGAGACTGGGGTGAAGGTTGATCTTCCAGCAGCAGATCTCATGTAACCACACAGCGAGAGCTATCATGCAGCCAGTAAGGCCTGAAAATCCAACTGTGGAAGACGCTGAAAATCTTACACTTGCAGCTTTATACACATTCATTGTATTCAGTGTCCATACTTTACAGATAAAAATAAATGGATGTTTTCTACCCCTGAGAACAAATTTGTATTTCTCAAGATTTTTCATCATAAGGAAAAATGCAAGGAGTATGAATACTTTAGTGAGAAGTTGCCTTTTGAGAGATGTTTTTGCTAATCCTTGGTTGCATAAAAGGTTTGTCATGTTGAGGAGGGAAATGTGATGAATTCCTAAAATGAAGAGGAAAAAAACGAAGATTATTTAGAAAGAGAAGAGAAACGGGAGAGTCTGAGATGCAGCCTGAGCGAGCTCGTCTGGCTGATGATACAGCTGGCACTACCAGCATGGGCATTTGCTGCAGTGCATGGATTTAAAGTAAAGCAGCATACAGTAATTTATTGACGTGTGATGAGGAACAAACATACATCATCTTTTAGGTGGGAATATAGCATATATGAAAGAATTCTTGAGCAGGCAAACGTTAGGTCCATAAATATCATCTTCTCAAAAATTGACCTCCAGTGTTCGTCCTTCATTCAGGTTTCTGTTCGCACTGGAGAGCTTCAGATGAAGCATATGCAAGCAAAACCCTAAATATGGCGCGAGACTCTATAAGCCCGCAGCAACGACTGTGAACGGTTTACAGCTTAAAAAAATGCAGCCAAGCCTTTCATCAGCAGCCAAAGGCATCCTTAGAGGCAAATCACAAAAAAATAAAATAAAGAGGAGGGATATCGGTGAAGGAGAAATATCTTTAACCGTAACCAATGACCCAAAGTCTGTAAAATTTTCTCTGGGGATATCTGGGTCATAGTATTTTATCCTGTAAAGTTATGGGAAATGGTGGGAATTATATGTATTTTTTTTAAATGTCTAAACAAGCAACTTCTTGCAGAGCAAAGTCAATCAGGTTTTTTTTTTTTTTTTTTTTTTTTTTTTTTTTTTTTTTTT
>JAVLVB010000078.1:4178718-4195711 GCA_032876305.1 Orestias chungarensis | reverse complement strand
ATTGTTTTCCCCCCGCTTGTTGTCATTTTAGTTCCGCCTCCGCGCCATTAGTTTTCCTCTCGCTCCGTTCCGTTTGTCTGTTGTTCCGTGTGTGGTTCCTGGTTCAATTCGTGTTCTGTTCACTCATCATTCCCTCAATAAATTATTTATTACACTCAACTCCACCTCTGCTCGAGTCATTAAAAACCCTTTCTGACAACACTCTGTATTTCTATTCAACAAACTCACTGCAACTGAACCCAAGAAGTCTAGATGCTGAGACTCAATCTAAATCTTAATCTATATATGCTAAGTATGAAGTTGATGGCACTCTTTTGCAACCAGGTTTATTTAATTTTTAAACCCCCTTTTTCATCTAACCAGGAGTAAAGGTAACATTTTGAAGGAACCCAACCACAGTCTTGAATTTAAGGAGATGGATTATTTAGTAGCATTAGTTAAAGATTAGGTTGATGGTAGGAAGGCCTTCCTGTTCTAAGCGCTCTTTGCCAATGAAAATTCATCAAAATACAATCCGTTAGTATTATAACACAAGGTTGGAGCACTGTATTACAATTTTAGTTAAATGTTTTTAAAATGAAATGGGAATTTTTTTTCAAGATTCTGAATTTCAATAAAGTGGAAATAAAAACAAGAAAAAAACAACAACTCAGTGTTTCAGCTGATTTGCAGTTTTCTGGGACTTCGTTCCTAATTACCGGAGCATAAAAATTGAATGATCCTTTTCCATCTTATTCATTTCCAGTGAAAAACATAGTTGTGAAACTATTATAAATACTGTTGGCTTTACATGTGCATTTTACATTAAGGGTTTTGGTAAAAACGTTTAAATCTTTTTTAAAAAGCAAGACGTTTTAGGGGTTTGCAGACCTTGGAGATCAATGAAACTTTGAGATAGGTGTTTAATGTTCAAAAGTAGATTTACTTCAAAGAAGTAGGTGTGCAGACGGCACCCAGTTCACATGATTGCTCCCATTTAAATGTCACAAAATTGCCATTTAATTCAGACTTAAGTCATTTTAGTGTTTTAGAAATGTAAAATTATCATTTTAGGTGGTTTTGCCTAAATTAAAGATGCTGACATCTAACATGGTAAACATTGTACACAGGAGGAGTTCAAAGCTAGTAATGTGGCTTTTCTAGTTTTAAAAAACAAAATAGTTGTTACCTTTCTGAAATTACAGCTGATCTTTAGGTATGGACCTTCTCAATCTTAGAGTTGGAAAATGTGTTAATTCTGAAAGATTATTGGTTGCTGTTGAATTAACGAGAAAATGATAATTTGATTAAACCAAAGGACAAATATCTGTTTTCTGAGATTTGCCACACATCTAAAAATATCTTCATATTAAACTGTCCATATTTAGCAAGCATTACTTTTACTTAGGCATCAAAATTGTATTGGTATTGAGCAGAATGTCCTAAATGGCTGCAGTTTACCTGAAAGTTTAATTTTAACTCATGCTTGACCCCTCTATGAAAACAAATGTTTTAATATAATCAATAACCGGTTTTAATGTTAGTTTTTGTCAATAAACAAAATGTGTACTTCATTAAAATGACAATTATAATGCAAAGCTACTAAGACTTTTCATCTGTTAGAGAAATGGGGGAAGATGTTTCAGTAAGTTCATCATGTCTTATAGATGCCTTTAGGTTCATTTTACGTTTTTAATAAGCTAAATACATATATAAGGCATATATGCTTATATAAGGTAAAAGGTCAAACCTAAATTTGTAACAGTACATAAAAGAGTACTTTTTTGTGACACTGAGAATAGAATAATTGCATATTAAAACTTTTTAGGGTTAAATTGAATTAACAGTGAGTGTTACATGGATGTTACGGAGATGATTCAGAATAACACTTGGAAAACAGTTGTGTCATTTAAATAGCACCGTGAACGTTGGTTATCTCATAGAGTAAAAGTAAAATAACAATTGTGAGCGATAATCAAGTTTTACTTTATTACTCAATTTAACCCCAATCAGAGTAAAATTAACTCTGAAAATGTAAAACTGACATTGCTGTAATTGCAGCACTGCAGTAATCGTCTCTCTAAGTTTTGCATTAACACTGCTCGTTTCACTGTGTAGAATTCTAGGTTACTCTTGCTCCTGATGGACAATGCACTGTAGGCTTTTATCAGAGCCTGCTACTTTTCACAGTGTTTCATTTTCTCTGATTAAACCACTTAACAACCTACACTGAGTTTTAGAGAGTTCAGCTCCTAACACTGTCTGGTTCCAACTGACTCTTAATTCTTTCTCACACCATACAGAACCAATTCCAACCAATAGGATTCACTGCTGCTCACCTGGCCTATTGCATGAGATGCTTTAGTATCTTCGTATCTGCTGAATTATGATGAATATAGGGTTTGGTAATAAGGTTCCTGTTATATCACTCACTGAGACACAGTTTTGAATACATCTATCTGGTAGATAAATGGAAAATTCCTTCAGTTGTTATTGACAGTGAATCTTTTTCTTCCTCTTCCCCTGAGACGGTCTCTCCCAGTTTGCTGCCAAAAAACCTCCCATAGTTGGCCATGGTTTTGGACAGGAGCTCAATTGCAATGTCAATCTATATGCTATTAATACTTACCTCGAGTTTTAATGTATTTTTACACAGAAAAAAAATGGAGGCAATGCTTCATTTTTCCAATACCAGTTGACAGCCTGCAATTTACAGAAGGATAATTAGAAAATAAGGCTCACTAAGCTGTCTTTTCCAGATGACTGTTGGGTTAATGACAGGGAAGGCATGTTTCACACAGGCAGGTCGAAAAACTTGCAGACTGGTTTCACTGATGTTTTTGTTTCGGCTGTAAGTTTTCGTACTCTTATTATCTGCAGATTTATATTGAGAACGTTTATTGATTTCTTTTCAATATTTTCTAGATTTTTAAACAAACAGCTTCCAGGACTTTCAGAATAAATAATTGGATGCCGATGTTTTAATGCTTTGTGATTTTCTTTCCTAAATGCAATTTCTAACCCATACAGTCTTGAATGTATACAAACACCGTCACTATTTTGTAAGCTTTTACATCAAGCTACACGGCCCTTTGCTAGCTTCAAAGCAGCTAACACATTTATAAAAGGTTGAGGTTAAATTCCAGTTTCTAGTTTAAAATTTACTCTGAATATATGCTTGGGTGTATTGTTCTTTTTGGACAGTCATTTACAAGTTTTCCCTTAAAAGAATTTGGAGATATTCCAGACGCTATCTGGTGGCTGAATGGTGAGTGGCGACAGTGAAGAAAAACAGCAAAGGACCCCGAAACACAACAGTACCCCCCACCCCCCCAACGGTCGCCATCTGGCGGCTTAGACGAACAGGAGGAGAGCATGGAGAGGTGATTCACGATGAGGGAAGGATCTAAAGTAAAGGAACCAGGGACCCAGGAACGATCGTTCGGACCGTAGCCCTCCCAATCGACGAGGTACTGCCAGCCGCGACCCCGCCGATGGGAGTCTACGATCTGGTGGACAGAGTAGGCCAGATGGCCATCAAGACCACAGGCAGGAGAAGGGGGTTCCGGAGGAGGGCACAGCATACTGGTCAGGACGGGCTTAATTTGAGATACATGGAAGGTAGGATGAATACGAAGGGGGGCTCGAAGGCGGAGACGGACAGCAGAAGAATTGATAATAGCTTCGAAGGCACTGATAAACCGGGGAGAAAGTTTCTTGGATATGGAATTCAGGGGAATGTCACGAGACGACAACCAAACCTTCTGGCCGGGAGTGTAGGTAGGAGCCGGGATCATTTCGCGATCAGCCTGACGCTTGTTTAGCTCGACCGTACTGTTGAGGTAAGGAATGGTGGTTCTCCAAACGTTCTGGCAGCGGCGGATGTGGTGGCGAACCAAGGTTACTGAGATGTTGGCCTCTTCGGACGGGAGTAGCGGGGGTTGATAACGTAAGGAGGCTTTGAATGGAGACAGGCCAGTGGCGGCAGAAATGTGGCTATTATGGGCATACTCGAGCCAAGGCAGGAAATGACACCAATCAGATGGGTTGGAGGAGGTGAAACAGCGGAGTGTGGTTTCTAGATCTTGGTTTCGTCTCTCGGTTTGGCCATTAGTCTGAGGATGAAAACCAGAAGTCAGTGAAGCCTTCGCATGAAGTACGGTACAGAAACATCTCCAAGCCTGTGATATAAATTGGGGTCCCCCGTCGGACAGGATCTCCAACGGGATTCCATGAAGGCGAAACACATGTTTCATCAGTAGTTTGGTAGTCTGAAAGGCTGAGGGCAATTAGAAAAAACAGGCTTTAGAAAAACGATCTACATTGGTTAAAATGGTGGTCATGCCTTTGGAGAGTGGCAAAGTCAACGGAAATGTGGGACCATGGGCGTTTGGGTATGGGAAGAGGCTGAAGGAGACCGTGCGGGGGTTGATGGGATGATTTATTTCTCGAACAGATTGTGCAGGCTAGGACGTGCTCCTTTATGTCTTTGTGAACAGAGGGCCACCAGAATTTACGGTTAACAAGAGCAATGGTTAGACTGATACCTGGATGACCTGAGAACTTGAAAGCGTGGTTCCACTGCAGGAAACGATCTCGGACGGAGGTAGGTACGTAGATCTTGCTTGATGGGCATGAGTCAGAGGCTTGTTCGGACAGTTTAGCCTGCTCAATAATATCCTCAATCTCCCAGGTGACTGTGGCCACAGTGCAATTAGGGGGGAGGATGTGGCTGCAACTCTCTCCGAGTCGTCAGGTGAATGTAGACGGGACAGGGCATCTGGCTGTATATTTCGGGACCCTGGACGGTAGGAGATGGAGAGGTTAAATCTGGAGAAAAACAATGACCCTCATGACTGATGGGGGTTGAGCCTCTTAGCTTAACGTACTGGCCATCAGCTCCTCTTGTACTCACTGCCTGATGTACAGATGGGACTCAGGTGTGCAGGACGATAGCACACATCTCCGGGAAAGGTGAGTCTCACGCTATCTGGTGGCTGAATGGTGAGTGGCGACAGTGACTAAAAACAGCAAAGGACCCCGGAACACAATAGAATCCGCTTATTAAGTAAGTTAGGTGCTCCATTTCCCTTCTCTCAGTACATCAGGCAAAATACAACAAAAATCTTTGCTCTGCATTAAACTATTATTGTAAAGGCAGTCTACATTTACTAGTCAGAAGTAATGACGTGCAAACACAGGAGGTGACCCACAGTCTGTTGCAGTGAAATTTTCTGACATTCATTCAAACAGCATCTCAGTAAGCATTTTTTAACAAAATTGTAAACTCTTTAAACATATTAATTAGGCGCATACCCATAATTGCATAAATTGGCAAAACATTTCCTCAATCAGAAATGATGTCGAAGATCAACCTATTCAAAGACCTATACAGAACTCCAATATTAATCTAAAATCATAGCAAGTATATGCAAACCTCTGATACGGAAGCTCATATAAAGTTCCTGCTCTTGTTAACATTTATAATTGAATCTTTCCAGCCATTTCGTTTTGTTGAAAATCTTGTAGAAAAGAAGTGTTCACTATTGTCTGAAACATCCTCTTACCTTTCTTGCACATACTTTGCAGTATTTTCTCATATTCAGCACCTCTTAAAGGTTTGATGTTTTAAACTAAATCCAAACATAAAATATTAACTAAAAAAAATGCACTTTGACAGTTAATATTGAGCATCTGGTGCCATTAAGTTCAAATCTCCCTTACAGGAGCTGGTTTTTTCGAGCTGTCTCTGTATGACAAATGTTCCTCCAGTTTAAATGCTAAGTATAACTCCATTTCTCTGTTTTCCATTAGATTAATTTAAAATCATACATCACACACATTTGTTCAAATTGGGTCTTCTACTATCTGCTGTGTGTCCAGTTTGCCTAATATATGACTGGCTTTCCATTTCCTTCATCAAAAATTTTTTGTCAAGTCATCTTACTTTGTAAAGATGGCAGACACTGTTGTGGTTGATAGCTTTATGACTGTAGGTATATATAACTGAATTGCAGGGGTACAGTCATTTTAATGACATCAGTTTTCTCACAAAGAGTGGGTTCGATCCTATTGTGCCCCTTCAATTTATTTCAGAGAACAATTTTTGTGTTTGCCTAAGGCATACATGGCTATTATATTGCAGACTCTCGCATAGACTCAAACCTAATTCTAAGTTGAAGTGCTGTGATGATTAGAGCTTCCAAAGCTGTGGCATTTCTCACACAATTATTAGATGAAGACTAAAAATCCTGAACTATTTTCTCTTCCTGCCTTTAAATTTGTTGTTTTTTTAGTTGACTTTGGTTCCCTTTTGTAGTATTGCAGAGATTTTACTATGGATATTAAACGCTGACATAAAAACAGTAAAGATACAAAACATCTCCTGATGGAAGCAAATGTCAGCAGGATTGAATTTCCCACAGCTAAGCGATAAGCTGCCCTATGGGTTTCTAAATGTTGGGGATAGGTTTATTTTTTTGTAGTTTTTTAGAGTGTTGCATTTAGATACCTTTTTGACTTATTTGTTTTTCCAGTTTTCTTGATTTTTCTCTCTACTCGCTGAGTTTAAAAAATGTTGTGGTTAGACATTTTTTCCCACATTTTGGGTCTCCCACTTCTGTTTTGAGTCTCATCCCACCTGCCATCCATCAGATTATTAATGCGCCTGCTTACCTTCATCAATCCACATTCTCAGTATTTATATTTCTCAGTCAAGTCATTTGATGTTAGACTCCACTTTATCACACCTTTTAATGTCATTTCAGTGTTTAATTTAATAAAGTAAAGCTGGTCAGTTTTTTATTAACATAGCATAATATATCATGGACCATTCAAACATGGGTAAAACCCTGATAATTTATTACAGAAAATAGGCTTGTGTTTTAGCCAATAAGAATAGCTGCAATGATCTCTGGATGTTTGCCTTCTTATATTTGTGTGCCTATGCGGTAAGAGAGTCACACAACCTACAGAGGTTGTGCACTACAGACACAGATAACCTATAGGACCAAATCTCCTCATACTGATGCTAATTAATGTTGTTTAGCTCCTGTTTTTGAACTTCCAAAGAGGATGTTGCCACAAGTCGCACTCCTTTTCTGCTTGTTAGTGTGCTTCAGTTTACGTTAATCAAACATATTCAAAAATAATCAAATCAATAATATATAAAATATTCACATGAGCACTGTTCAATTAATTTATTTAGTTGTCCCGGATGTTGTGTTTAGCCGCCTCTGAAAGCCCGGTCGAAAGAGAATTGCGTTCTTCCTCTGTTTTTCCATCACCATCCTATTTTTTCTCCGTGTAGTAGCTGTCACGTCACAGTGCATTTCATCTGACAACACCAGTCCACCAACCTTCCTGAGCGACCAAGGAGAAACAGTATAAATTGTGCGGGCTAGTCATAGATCTCGTTACAGACAGCAGCCCAGCCAAAGCAGTCGGATATGGATTTTGATGGAATGTGTGTATTCCTGTCAGCTGAAATTGCTCATACCTGCAGGGGAGCTCTCGGTTGTTTTGGCCTGGGGATATGTACTTCCTCCAAGCTCTTGCATGGTGCTTGGATCATTTCGGCCCACTTTCTAACAGTCACTCAAAGAAAAGTGATGAATCATTTTTGTTAGGCTCCAAGGCCTCTTTTCGGTTTCACCAAAGACCATTTTCAAGAGCACATTTCATCAGAGCACACTCTGCACACCCCATTTATATTGCATCCTGACGTGATGTTTGGGTCAGGTGGGAGTTGAGGTTGAAGAAGTGCTGAAACTGGAGCTGAAGAGAAGCAAACAGCATGGAATAAAAAATTATCCATTTACATTTTAAAACTTTCCATTTGTGAGTACCTTAAGGTGATCTTTCATAAACAAATCAAAACTCTGTCTCACTAGTCTTCCAACCTTTGATTTTGATTACTTTATTGCAAAATACACTTTACTTCTGCACACTTGAAATGAACAGCTTTGTTTTTAGACAATGTAGTAAGGAGCAGTTTCACAGGCTTATATAGGAAGCAGCCTACCTGTGACAGAATGTTCATGTGTTGCTGATGCTAAAGACGATACTGTAATTACAGCATCGCAAGCTGTATCCAGACAGATAACCAGCCATGAGAGTGGGCTATTAAATGCCTTTATGTGCCCACACAGTCTATCAAACAAATGAGTCACTAAAGAAATGTATTGAGTCTTACACTGTCAGGTTTTCACACACTGTCAGAAGTGTGCATCGTTCACATATGGTGCACGCTATTCGTTTGCCACTTGGCTCAATAAGAATCAAGAATCAGTTTATTTATATAGCACAAATTTACAATGGCTGTCGTCTCAAGGCACTTTACAAGAAAATACATTCAAATCATAGATACATCATAACAAATCAGTTTGAAAAAGGATCAAGCCTTGTTGTTAAAAAGGGGTAAACCAAAAATCCTATTTTGGCAGTTAGTTAATAAACTTGACTGGCATACTGTTACCATTTTTGACTAGCTATGAAATCCCTGAGGAATCTGCATAATAAAGCTCTACATCTGCTGCTCCTCTGCTGATGGAGTTTACCATTATGCTTCCTATTGGTGAGAGTGTAAATAGTGATGGCTCTATTTCTAACTTTACCATGTTCTTCTAATTTTCTGTTGGCATCAGCTACTCCACTTGCTGTATTGTTTTCCTAAACCCTTGACAATAACAGGGAGATTATAGAATGTACAATGGACCCCTAAGTCTACCAATTTTCTTCCTTCCAAGTTCTCGTTTTATACATATAAACAAAACAATCGATGTTCATGTGCCTAGAATACAGTGGTGGTTTTTAGTTTATGGACTGTTCACTAAACAGGGGATACAGCCTGGGTGGCATCAGGAGCACCTTACATCACCTTTTACCAAGGTATTGCAGGCATAACCTTATTACCCTAAATTATTGGGATTGAAATTATGGAAATATGATGCAGGTGATTAGAATGCAGCGGTATGTTACTGTGTACATTGCATTATTGGCTGGGTACCCAAAATAAAACAGTGCACATAGGTTTGCCTTATTTGGTTGCTCAAATGTTTTTGTCAGATTCGTTATTTTAATTTATAACCTTTAAGTATGTTTAAGTAATATATATATATATTAATTTTATTTCTTTACAGTGCCCTGTCCAGCAGTGTGACAGCCATAACTGGTGCGCGAGTGTCCCAACAGATTTAATTATACAAGTGGAGCATTACTGCCTGCTCTGCAATACTTTATATATACATTTATAAAAATGTATTAGAAGGAGAAGGAAAATAAAGGAAAACACTGAAGAGAGGTAGGGTTAAATAGAAAAAGATGAGAATGGGATAAGAATAGAGGGGATGAAGAGCAATAGAGAAAATACAAAACAACTCAATAGAAATCAGTTTCTTCACCTGCAAGAAGGAAAGGAAAAAAAATTAATAAAAAATAGACAAATGAGGAAAACATAACCAAAAAGAACATAAACATCTATAGCAACAAAGATTAACAATGAATAATGAACATTACTGAAAAATACAAAGTTATACAGAAGATATTTAGTGTCAACTGAAAATGCGGGAAAGTGCCTTTTCCCCCATCCTGCCCTCAGGCACACAGCAGAAGGCAAGCTGCGGGAAGAAGCACATAAACAACAAAATCTGTGCACAAGGCACAGACCGAGCCAGCCGTCCCAAAAGCCTAGCCACAAAAACACAAACCTGCAACAAGAAAGATCCACACGATACATACACAAGATACGTGCCCCGCATCCATACACTAGCTGGAGGCAGCTCCATGAGAAAACCCAAAATACCCAAAAGGCAAAAATTCCCACAGAGTCAAGAATAAAATCCACGGAGAAGCTGAAACCATCCCACCCTGGAAAAATTGGATGCTCAATTAATTTAATCAAAATTTAACACCCTTTTTCAAATCTTTCTTCAGCAGACAGATGCATTTGGAGAGAAACCAGGCTGGCATGCAACAATAGCTGGAACTCACTCAGGGATGCTGCTTTCATGGTAACATGCTTTAGTGAGTTAAGCCACGGGGACCCTCATTCCAATCTCTCTTTTTAATGATAAAGTGATGAGACTGGTTTGGTCTTCCTCTGTCCTTTATTATCCCTGAGTGACCCAAAGAAAGCGTTCTCTGCTTTCATCTCCTTTCTAACATATGTGATCTCTGTGGTCCACTCTGAACAGGATTTACGTGTTTTTCTTCTTGCAATCAATGCATCAAGCAGCTACTCTGCCCTTAACATGAGGAAGTTTGTTAGGCATCGAGTATTCCTGAGGAAAACTCAATGTGTAAAAATCTGTTTTTTACATTCTTGTAATATTGTAAAGATAACAGTATTGTAAAGTGTTCAATTTTTAACACTTCTCCAGTATTTGTAAGGGTTTCTTAAAGTTTTTTCTCAAATTTTTATGCCAAGTAGTAGTTTTACTACTCAACATTTTTTTTACAAAACTAGTAATATCATGAAGTTTTGTTACTGAAGTAAAAATTTGGGCTACCCAATATAACTACTTTAACCTAATAAAAAGGCATGTTTTAGCCAAAAATACATGAGACATGGACACATATCTACAGTTTATGTGAAAATCAATAACGTTTTACAAAAACTCCTTTAATGTCAAAGTGAACTGACATCTGCAAAGGAATGTCAATTAAATAAAATGTGTAACATGAAATAAGTGCATGAATATTCACCCCATTCAAGTAAGTTTTTTCTAATTGCGCAGTTGCAATCACGTCTTAGCGGATAGGTCTCAATCATGCTTGCACATTTGGGCACAGTAATTTTATTACAGTCTTCTGTGAAATACTGTTCAGGCTTTGTCCCGTTGATCAACTGTTAACAATCAAGAGGTCCAGCCACAAATTCTTTATGACATTGATGTCTGGGCTTTACCTTTGCCAATCCATAGACATCCTCTTATTTGTCTTCAAACAATTTCTGTGAAGCTTTAGCTGAAAGGTTTTATAAACTCTCCTCCCTTCTACTGAGCTCTTCTCTCTGCAACTGGGCCCTATACAACCTGACCAACAGGCCAGAGTCTGTTAGGATTCACAATATCTCCTCCCCCACCATAATCCTCAGCACTGGCTCCCCTCAGGGCTTTGTGTTGAGCCCCCTCCTGTTAACACTGCTAACATATGACTGCTCAGCTATCAATCCATGCATATTTTGAGGTTTTATCATATTTCCAAGTTTGCTGACGACACAGCAGTGGTGGGATGCATCTCAAACGGGGATGAATCCAGCTGCAGACAGGAGGTGGAACGCTTGAAGGGTTGGTGCAGAGAGGACAACCTCTGCATGAATGTAAAAAAGACTAAGGAGATGATTGTGGACTTCAGACAGGGCCAGCATTCCCACCTCCCCCTGCACAACGGAAGAGCCATGATGGAAGTGGTCAGCAGCTAAAGGTACTTGGGTGTACAACTGAGCAACAACGTCACCTGGAGCAACAACACTTCCACCCTGGTCAGGAAGGAACAGGAATGGCTCTATATCCTCAGGAGGCTCATACTAGCTGGGTTCTGGAGCTCAGTCCTCACCTCCTTCTACAGATGTATGATGGAGAGCATATTGTGCTCCAACATCAATGTGTGGCATGGTAGCTGCTCGCCTGCAGACAGGAAAGCACTGTAGAGAGTGTTGAAGGTTGCATAGAGGACAGTTGTAGTTAGCCTCCCCACCACCACAGATATTTACACCTCTGGCTGTGGAAAAAGGGCTACCTTTTTAAAATTTCACCGTGAGTGTGTAATTTTGTTGTGATGAAATGATGATAAAATCTCCTTGAATACTTAAACAGGTAGTTCTGATATAAAGGGAAAAAAATGGCCTTCTAGAATTTTCCTATTTTGTTTCTTTTATTCATTTTAACATCCACCTTTATCAGCCTTCCGGAACCTGATGCTGAGAACCATCCCCACAGCATGTTGCTGCCACCCCAATTCCTTACATTGGGAATTTTGTGTCTTTGGTTTTCACTAAACATGGCATCCATTTAGCTTTTTACAGGACTTTCTTGCACTGGACCGTGAAGTCTCCCATGTGGGTTTTGGAAAACTGTAGTTGTGTCTTGATATAAGCTTCCTTCAACAGTGTCGTTCCCATCTCCATCCTGCAAAAAAGTGGGGACTAGTGATGGACATGTACGAACAGTTGTATGCAGCGTCTCATCCATCTCAGTTGGTAAAGATGTAACTACTTCAACACAGTCATATAGTACTCATTAAACTGAAAGTTTATGTTGGATTCTTTGGAGGTCCTGATTATTTTCTGCCTGCTACCATCACGTCCTTTACTTACCTCTGGTGCCCACACTGTTTTATTTGTTTTTAAATTTGTCATAAACTTCTCCATCTACAACTTTACGCACCTGTGCTTATAAATACTACCTATTCTATAAGGTTGAAAAGGCAGCCGCTGGTTAGTTTTATCAGTGCTACCGAGTAGTGACTGGAGGCTTGTTTAACAGTCAAGCATGAATGAAGACACTAATACTAATTTTCCTTCTCCTTCCTATATTATTATTTATTGTAGAGAATGATACTTTTAGCAATATGCACCAATCTTTACAGAAAACTGTTTACATATGCCACCTTATACCTCTGATAAAAACACAAAAACTAAATCTGTGACTGCATTGTGATTTGATTTTTTGCTAAGCAACTTCTGAAAAAGATAAAATAAAACAAACATTCACCACTAGGCTGAATGTATGGTTGATCGCTCACTCTGTTATGTGAAGTTCCAACACAATTTTGTGTTTTTCTCTCTAAAACCAACGATTACTAAATAAGGATGATCTATTTTTTTTGTCCTTCCTTCTCCACAATGACCAATGTAAAGAGAGTTCCTGATTAGAAACAGTATTAACTGCGTACTATATCACAAGGCTGCCTGATTGGGAGAGAAGCACATGCCAAACATAAGCACATCTGTTAAATACTGTTTGTAGCCTTTCATTTCGATTTATATAATTTAGTGACAAAACGGAGAACTGGTTTGCTCAAAGAAGAACTATGACTATTGAACACTAAACCTTCTTAGCCATCCAGGTATTCTTTAGATTTAGCCACAGTTAATATGTACAGGTCTGCTAATATGAAAAGCTTTGAATCATCAGATTTTAACCAGGAAAATAACGGAAATTTGGCTTAATGGCATTTTCTTAGGCTTACTATTACTTTGGGACTCTGTAATCATATGCTGAGCGTTAAAGTTGGGGATTAGCCTTGGCCTATTTCCTTATTTCCTCATAGTATAGTGCAGAAGCTCTTATTTTATTGCTTCCAGTTTATTTTCTCACCCTGTTCTTTTTTGGTGTTTATTACTGTATCAGGGTCTACAATGATCTCATAGGAGCCAAACATGCTTTATAATTTACTTGTGTACTGGAGTTTTGAGGCTAATCTGTGATGCAAAGCCCTGCAAAGCAGCATGGATAAAGGTAGCTTAGTTTATGTGAATGGATCAATGCACTTCACTCTCCAATTATTTTTCCGCTCATGCACATTTTTTAAATACATTTTAATGGTATATGTTGGACATGCTTTAATTAATTAATTAAACATGTTAATGAGATGAGACTAAATCTGTCATCATTTCACTACGGCCACGAGGGTTAGTTTCCTTGTCTTATTCTCCAGAGAAACATTTTCGTTTGGGCACATTAAACTGCAGCGCCAATCTGTTTTTTCTTGGTCTTTTGTGTTCTTGAAACACTTTGTGAAATTAATTTCCATAGCAAAAGTAACTGTAATTCTATCAGCGCCTAACCCTAAATGAACACACAGCTCATGTAAAGCCTGTGCTCCCCCTTCTTTGATAATCTGATGCCCCATCTGCTTTTTGATTAACGTCTTTCTATAGAATATCAAAGGGGCAACAAACTAATTCTGTGTTGAACTACATTTGGGTTTCATTCATAGCCTTCAGCACCCCACAACTAGCCTAAAACATATTTACCCAGTCAGTCTTCTAAAGGTTCTCAAAATCAGTCAGATTCTGAAGTCTGCCCTATTTAAGTAACATTCTGTATGATTTAGTTCTGGCCACCGCTCTAGACCATTCAATGCCAACATTTTTATTTTT
The DNA here is from genome assembly GCA_032876305.1 of Orestias chungarensis. NCBI lineage: Eukaryota > Metazoa > Chordata > Actinopteri > Cyprinodontiformes > Cyprinodontidae > Orestias > Orestias chungarensis. The sequence continues at coordinate 4,181,628 of JAVLVB010000078.1, read as the reverse complement.
CTATGCTAAAGTCATTCTTATTTTGGTTTAAAAATATTTGTTTATTCACTGGACTGCTAAGAAAGTAAAATCCCTTTTGTAGGTTTTGCTTTCAGTTTTGTTAAAAAATAAAAATGAAAAGACCTAGTATGTATTCAGTTCACATGGCTGCTTGTAAGTTATTTCAAATATTCACTTTCCCACACATCATTAGTTTCTTTAATGTAAATAATGAAGTGGAATAACTCATCAGCAGCAGTGGGATCATCTATGCAAAAGCGGTGGATTTGAAGGTCAGATACATACATGCGTTTGTCATCACAATGCAAGGAAGTCGAACCATAAAGTGCCCAGAGGACTGCCCAAAATACTCCATCTTAAATGCTACAGGTATAAGATAGCATGTTAAAGGTTCAAATGTAAGAGAGATCAATCTTAAATAGTCTTAACAAGTTTTAAATGTATGGAGTTGGAGGTGTTTGGCTATATATTGTGATGTTTACCGAAAAGCATCACATTTTATCAGCACAAACACCTGATACTAATCATTAAGCATTGAGGATGAAGAATAATGATTTGGACTTGCTTTGATGTGTAAATAGATGCAGTGTATTGGAGTCAAATGTTTGGTCATGTCAGGATCTAGGGTTTGGTTTGGTTCAGTTTGTTGTTGTTTTCAATTATATTTAGTTTTTGCTTTGTTTAGTTCATGTACAGGTGTCTTGTTTTATTATTATTATTATTATCTTTAGTATTTGGTTATGTTCTCTAGTTTGTTCCTCCACTCCCCTGTTCTCTGTTCTTCCTGTGTGTATTTGTGTGTTCCCTCATATGAGTGTTCTCCACTCATCCTTCATTCACAGCTGTCATCTATCACCCAATCATCTTCTCCACCTATCCAAACCCGGTTCCCCTGTATTTAAGCCGCATGCATTCTCTTACTCACCCCTGGATCGTCTGTTGTCCTTCCTTGAGGTTTTTCCCTGATGTCCTTCTCTTCTCGCTTCAGAGTTTCTCGCCCCCACGTCTCCGGTAAGTCTCTTCCTTGCTAAGTTCTCTGTCCTGGCTCTTCATGTTAGTTAGCTCCCCTCGTCTCATCCTGTGTTTGTCTGTGAGTTACTTTCTGCGTCTCACTTCCTGTAGTCCCCGGTTTCCCGTTTCTCTTCCGCGTCGTGATTGTTTATTGTTCTCATTGTGTTAGTTTATTCCCTCCCTTCCGTTAGTCATTAGTTGTGTTTTTTTATTAGTTTCGTGGTGTATGTTAACGTTTGTAGTTCCCGCGTCTCGTTTTAGTTTTCCGCTTTGTTTACATTTTGTATTTCCGCCTCCGCTTCCTGTTTGTTTACGTCTCGCGTTGTTCCGTTTCCGGTTTGCCTGTAGTTCCCTGTATTGTTCCGTTTCATGTTTATGTTCATAATTCATCCCCACAATAAATTATTATTCACTCAATTCCACCTCTGCTCGAGTCATTTAAATGTTTCCTGACAGTACGATCCAGCCAGAATCGACTCGAGCAGAGACTCACATATCCGATCCGTCACTCCCGCACTTCCGCCTTCCGTCATGCCCTCTCATTCCTCCCGCCGTAAGCAACAACGCTCATCGGTGGTTGTGCTGACCGGCGCCCTGGCTTTTTCAGAGTTTTCAGCAAGGGGCGGGGGCTCAACACCGGTGAGATCCGAGCCTGTTTTCACTTCCGTGTCGTCCTCTTCGTCTCCAGTCTCTTGTTCCTCTTTATCTCCCTTCACTTCACCGCTTCCTACAGATATTATTTTTGACTGCCCCTATTTAGGTTCCCTCACAAAGGATTTTAATTTTCACCCGTTTTTTTCTGCTTACTGTCATGACCCAGTTATGACAGAGATTATTCAGGAATCACATGTACAATATATGTTCACCCTTCATGTCATGGAACAAGGCCATAAGGACAGAGACAGAGACTTAGCGACAAGGGCAGCCCTTCTTTCCCCTCTTTCCACTCCGTCTCCCCTTTCAGTTTCTCCATCGCCAGCTTCCCAGCCTCCACGGATATCCGAGGAGAAACTCTGGGGTTTCTTTTATGGGGACAGGGAGAATATTTTCCCTGGAACAAACCCCACTCTGAGCTTGTTGATGGAGAGGATCTCCAGCCTCCCGGTCCCTTGTTCCAGGAGGAGCCTGCCGGAGAATTGGTGCTCCAGGAGGAGCCTGCCAGAGAGTCTGTGCTCCAGGAGGAGCCTGCCAGAGAGTCTGTGCTCCAGGAGGAGCCTGCTAGAGAGTCTGTGCTCCATGAGGAGCCTGCCAGAGAGTCTGTGTTCCAGGTGGAGTCCGCTGCAGAGCCCTCGCTCCAGGGGGAGCCAGCGGCAGAGCTCTCGCTCCAGGGGGAGCCAGCGGCAGAGCCCTCGCTCCAGGGGGTCCGGTGTGACATGCTTCTCTCTCCTGTGTGACCCGCCTCTCTCTTCTGTGTCTCTCGAGGAGGGGTCCAGTGCGACCCGCCTCTCTCTTCTGTGTCTCTCGAGGGGGTCAAGTGCGACCCGCCTTTCTCTTCTGTGTCTCTCGAGGGGGTCCCGTGCGACCGCCTTTCTCTCCTGTGTTTCTCGAGGGGGTCCCGTGCGACCCGCCTCTCTCTCCTGTGTTCCTCGAGGGGGTCCTGTGCAACCCGCCTTTGTCTCCTGTGTCTCTCGAGGGGGTCCCGTGCGACCGCCTCTCTCTCCTGTGTTTCTTGAGGGGGTCCCGTGCGACCCGCCTCTCTCTCCTGTGTTCCTCGAGGGGGTCCAGTGCAACCCGCCTTTGTCTCCTGTGTCTCTCGAGGGGGTCCAGTGCGACCCACCTTTGTCTCCTGTGTCTCTCGAGGGGGGCCACTGCGACCGCCTTTTTCTCCTGTGTCTCTCGAGGGGGTCCAGTGCGACCCGCCTCTCTCTTATGTGTCTCTCGAGGGTGCAGTGGGACCCG
>JAVLVB010000078.1:4112692-4178618 GCA_032876305.1 Orestias chungarensis | reverse complement strand
GTCTCTCCAGGGGGAGCCTGCCGGAGAGTCTGTGCTCCAGGGGGAGCCTGCCAGAGTGCCTTCGCCCCAGGAGGTGCCAGAAGCAGAGCTCTCGTCCCTGGAAGATCCAGAGGCAGAGTCCTTGTCCCAGGACCCGCCTCTCTCTCCAGTGTCTCTCGAGGGGGTCCAGTGCGACCCGCATCTCTCTCCTGTGTCTCTCCAGGGGGAGCCTGCCGGAGAGTCTGTGCTCCAGGGGGAGCCTGCCGGTTAGTCTGTGCTCCAGGTGGAGACTGCCGGAGAGTCTGTGCTCCAGGGGGAGCCTGCCGGAGAGTCTGTGCTCCAGAGGGGGAGCCTGCTGAAGGGTCTGTGCTCCATGGGGAGCTTGCTAGAGAGCCTTCGCCCCAGGAGGTGCCAGAAACAGAGCTCTCGTCCCTGGAAGATCCAGAGGCAGAGTCCTCGTCCCAGGACCCGCCTCTCTCTCCAGTGTCTCTCGAGGGGGTCCGGTGTGACTCGCCTCTCTCTCCTGTGTCTCTCGAGGGGGTCCCGTGCGACCGCCTCTCTCTCCTGTGTTTCTTGAGGGGGTCCCGTGCGACCCGCCTCTCTCTCCTGTGTTCCTAGAGGGGGTCCAGTGCAACCCACCTTTGTCTCCTGTGTCTCTAGAGGGGGTCCAGTGCGACCCGCCTTTGTCTCCTGTGTCTCTCGAGGGGGGCCACTGCGACCGCCTTTTTCTCCTGTGTCTCTCGAGGGGGTCCAGTGCGACCCGCCTCTCTCTTATGTGTCTCTCGAGGGGGTCCAGTGGGACCCACCTCTCTCTCCTGTGTCTCTCCAGGGGGAGCCTGCCGGAGAGTCTGTGCTCCAGGGGGAGCCTGCCAGAGTGCCTTCGCCCCAGGAGGTGCCAGAAGCAGAGCTCTCGTCCCTGGAAGATCCAGAGGCAGAGTCCTTGTCCCAGGACCCGCCTCTCTCTCCAGTGTCTCTCGAGGGGGTCCAGTGCGACCCGCATCTCTCTCCTGCGTCTCTCCAGGGGGAGCCTGCCGGAGAGTCTGTGCTCCAGGGGGAGCCTGCCGGTTAGTCTGTGCTCCAGGTGGAGACTGCCGGAGAGTCTGTGCTCCAGGGGGAGCCTGCCGGAGAGTCTGTGCTCCAGAGGGGGAGCCTGCTGAAGGGTCTGTGCTCCAGGGGGAGCTTGCCAGAGAGCCTTCGCCCCAGGAGGTGCCAGAAACAGAGCTCTCGTCCCTGGAAGATCCAGAGGCAGAGTCCTCGTCCCAGGACCCGCCTCTCTCTCCAGTGTCTCTCGAGGGGGTCCGGTGTGACTCGCCTCTCTCTCCTGTGTCTCTCGAGGGGGTCCAGTGCGATCCGCCCCCAGCTCCTGTGTTTCCCGAGGGGGTCCCGTGCGACCTGCCTTTCTCTCCTGTGATTCCCGAGGGGGTTCGGTGAGACCCGCCTCTCTCTTCTGTGTCTGTCAAGGGGGTCAAGTGCGACTCGCCTCTCTCTTCTGTTTCTCTCCAGGGGGTCCAGTGCGACCCGCCCCTCTCTCCTGTGTTTAGGGAGGGTGTCCGGAGCGGCCCGCGTCCAGCTCCTGTGATGACCAAGGAGGTACGGTGTGGCCCGCCTCGGGCTTGTGCTGTTTCGGAGGGTCGGCGTCCTCCATCGAGAGCGCTCTGTCGCCGCCGTCTGCGGTCTTCTTCGAGGTCGCTCTCTAGCCGCCGTCCAGCCGGACGCTCTTCAAGTCTTCGTGTCTCAGGTCGTCGTTCTGCCAGGCGAGCTCCTGATCTTCGTGGTTCCTGCCGTCGTTCTGCTAGGCAAACTCCGGATCTTCGTGGTTCCTGCCATCTTTCTGCTAGTCGACCTCCAGATCTTCGTGGTTCCAGTCGTCGTCCTGCCCGGCGGCCTCCAGATCTTCGGGGTTCAGGTCGTCGTCCTGCCGGGCGACCTCCAGATCTTCGGGGTTCAGGTCGTCGTCCTGCCGGGCGACCTCCAGATCTTTGGGGTTCAGGTCGTCATCCTGCCGGGCGACCTCCAGATCTTCGGGGTTCAGGTCGTCGTCCTGCCGGACGACCTCCAGATCTTCGGGGTTTAAGTCGTCGTCCTGCCGGGCGACCTCCAGACCTTCTTGCTTTCTGTCGGCGTCCTCCGGGACGCGCTCCAGGTCTTCGTGCTTCCTGTCGGCGTCCTCCGGGACGACCTCCAAGTCTTCGTTCTTCCTGTCCGCGTCCTCCGGGACGACCTCCAAGTCTTCGTGCTTCCTGTCGGCGTCCTCCGAGACGACCTCCAGGTCTTCGTGCTTCCTGTCGGCGTCCTCCGGGACAACCTCCAGGTCTTCGTGCTTCCTGTCGGCGTCCTCCGGGACGACCTCCGGATCTTCAGACTCTCGGCGCCGTTCGGGCAGCCTTTGCCGGACTGTCGCCGCCGTTCGGGCGGCCTTTGCCGGACTCTCGCCGACGTTCGGGCGGCCGTTGCTGGACTGTCACCGCCGTTCGGGCGGCCTTTGACGAACTCTCGCCGCAGTTCGGGCGCCATTGCCGGACTGTCGGCGCCGTTCAGGCGGCCTTTGCCGGGCTGGATTCTCGCCGCCGTTCGGGCGATCTTTGCCGGACTCTCGCCGCCTTTCGGGCGGCCTTTTGCCGGACTGTCGCTGCCGTCCGGAACAGTTTTCTCCGTACTATTTCCTTTAGTTGTTTCTTGTTGTTTTCGGTTCTATTTTTTGGTCGTTGTTCCGCCCTTATGGGTTGGGTTTTTGTTCTTTTTTCTTAGCCTTTTTCCGCTCGTGTAGGGTTGTTTTTTGTTCAAGGTTTTCTTTTGCTCTAGCCCTCCCTTTGAGGCCATCCCCCTCCTCCCACCCAGTCTTGGTTTTTTCTTTTTCTCTTGTGCCGGTTTTTGTGTCTGGTATCCGCCTTAAGGGCGGGGGGGGGTACTGTCAGGATCTAGGTTTTGGTTTGGTTCAGTTTGTTGTTGTTTTCAAATATATTTAGTTTTTGCTTTGTTTAGTTCATGTACAGGTGTCTTGTTTTATTATTATTATTATTATTATCTTTAGTATTTGGTTATGTTCTCTAGTTTGTTCCTCCACTCCCCTGTTCTCTGTTCTTCCTGTGTGTGTGTGTGTGTGTTCCCTCATGTGCGTGTTCTCCACTCATCCTTCATTCACAGCTGTCATCTATCACACAATCATCTTCTCCACCTATCCAAACCCGGTTCCCCTGTATTTAAGCCGCATGCATTCTCTTACTCACCGCTGGATCGTCTGTTGTCCTTCCCTGAGGTCTTTCCCTGATGTCCTTCTCCTCTTGCTTCAGAGTTTCTCGCCCCCACGTCTCCGGTAAGTCTCTTGCTCGCTAAGTTCTCTGTCCTGGCTCTTCATGTTGGTTAGCTCCCCTGGTCTCATCCTGTGTATGTCTGTGAGTTACTTTCTGCGTCTCACTTCCTGTAGTCCCCGGTTTCCCGTTTCTCTTCCGCGTCGTGATTGTTTATTGTTCTCATTGTGTTAGTTTATTCCCTCCCTTCCGGTAGTCATTATTTGTGTTTGTTTATTAGTATCGTTGTGTATGTTAACGTTTGTAGTTCTCGAGTCTCGTTTTAGTTTTCTGCTTTGTTTACATTTTGTAGTCCCGCCTCCGCTTCCTGTTTGTTTACGTCTCGCGTTGTTCCGTTTCCGGTTTGCCTGTAGTTCCCTGTATTGTTCAGTTTCATGTTTATGTTCATAATTCATACCCTACGATAAATTATTATTCACTCAATTCCACTTCTGCTCGAGTCATTTAAACGTTTCCTGACAGGTCACCAGTTTAAGTTTGGTCCAAACTGGGCCATCAAAAATATAAGAATGTCAAACATGGAAGCAGATTTCCAACTTAATTGTACAACAAAAAAAGAATCATGGCAATCCAATGATCCAGTCAAAGACCAGACTTTAACTTGATTGAAAAGTGTGCAAGAACTTTATCGTCATCAGTTTGCCAAAACTTCACCACAGTTTGAGATACTGGCAGTTATACTGAAAAGACGTATTTCAAGGTTCTTCGGCTTAGTTTTGAATCCTAATTTTTAACAAAAAACTTTTTCCTGTGTGTCTTCGTTTTAGGTTAAATAATAAAGAGAGAGTAGAATCTTTTGGGTGTGTTAATGCACTCAAGGTTATATTTTATCAATTTGTTTACAAATATCAAAGTTTAAATTAAATTTAACTTATGAATGCTTATTATGATTTATAAACAATCATTGTAACACAGCAGAATCCACCAGTCAACATTGTACATTGTTGTGAAAAGTGGGCTCTAACAAGCCTAGCTGCATCCTCCAGGGACGTAGATTGAACTCTCAATGTGCTTCCGAAAATGTCTTTTTTGACACCAAGGTTGATGTTTGGTTCTCCATGTCCTCAGGCAAAGCGATAAACTTTCTGGGTTTCCTGTTCCAAACATTTGAATCTATACAGAGTAATTGTGAGAGTTTATTCTTCTCCTTTTATTTCTAATATATCTTTACCTGTATTGTAGTGCAGAGGAAATTTAGGAGTTGGTTTTAAATGTCTCTTTTACCAATGAACATATGTCTGACTTGGTTGAAGACCTAGTTGAAGATCTATGGGAAAATACTTCAACAAGGTCTTTATACCAGACTCTAAAGTTCCAGAAAACCTCTTCTTCCCTCTGTTCTTATCCATGCGTGTCACCTTTTATTAAGTCACAGATAGAGTTTGTGACTGTGCTGGCAAAGATTGGGATGACAGGATCCAATGGAGTTATTAATGAAGATCCCAAAGGTTCAAATCAATCATTGGACAATTCCTTTTAATTTGTCGAAGGATTAGTTTATACAATACGTTATGTTGTTTTGGATTTTTGTTGGCAAAGTTTGAGTCGTCAGCATTTTTACCAGTTGTTGTGTTGTTTACAATGTTTACAATCCGAACAAATATAAGATTGCTCTGGCTTGTTCCTATCTATTACACACCACATGTATGCAACTCCGAAGAAAAGCAGAACAGAATTCAGTTTACCCAAATTAAAACCACAACAAAGTTACAGCTCTGAGGCTGCTTTGCTGCTAAAGGACTAAAATGACTTACTGCGTTTATTGCAACCATAAATTCTGTCCTCTTATGTAAAATACTGAAGGATCATGTCTAGCTATGAGTTTCTGACCTTCAGCCAATTAGAATGCTGAAGAGAAAGTACAAATGTAGTGCTCCTAATAAAGTTGTGGTTTCAAACAAAAGATGTTCAGATTAGAGACCAAACTACAACCCAATAAATTTACATGGGGGGTGCTGTTGGGTACTGTTTTTCCAGCACTATATATAATTAGGAAATCCTGTGACAAAAGCCTTTACTAAGTGTTTGAAGGCCATTGAGGCATAAAAAGGTTTTTCAGTGGTGGCAGACCTCTCAGGCCATGTTAGACCTTTTATTGATTGGTGGGCCATTCTTGTTCACTGAGGTGCAAATAAAGAAAGAAAGATTGAGATGAAACAGCCTAGTCACTTTAACACCCAGCCTAAAATATAATCTACATCTCTGTATTTTATTTTTAGACATTATTTACATGCTATTTATTTAACAATAATTGGTTTAATTTTATTTCAAAAAGAGATTTGTGATTCCCCAACAGCAAACTTTAGATGTTCTTACACATGGGACATGTAACATTAAGGAGCTCATCAATTTTTCGAAGGGGATGGCATTCAGTCATTCTCACATTGAACACTTTTCAATAAATGTCAGTCATTTACTTAAGACATGTCGGGGAAATTGACATGAAGAGCAACGTTGCACATGGGGAATTATTTGTATGAACATCCTAGTTTCTCACCACTACAAGTCTCATTATGATACTAACATCCCATCTTGGGCATTTGAAATAAGTCTTGTTGACATTGTAAACAATCTAAAGGCTAACAGAACAAATTCAAAGCCCAATACTGCTATGAAAGTCTTTCCTGTGTTACAGAATCTTAATGATGGATAAAGTCATTCATTTTATTGTTCACAGCGTTCCATCAGCTTTAGATGTTTCTCAGCAAGCGGCGATAAAGTCAACTTCTGTCTTTGTTTGCCGTCACCATATTGTTAGCCGTTTGATGAGGTGCTACAAATCTTGTGCTGCATTATGCCACGATAAAATGGATGATGAGAGGGAAACGCTGTTGATACTCATTTAAGCAGAAATAACAGCGATAAAGCTTGGTAATAGTTTTATGAGCTGTTTAATGTAGCTTATCATGCACAAGGGTTTGTACTGTAATAGTACAACATGTGCATCCCTATCGAAAGGCCTTTTTCCTCTTTATGGACAAATGAAAAACAAAAACAAAACAGAGAAGTCCTCATCAACAACAACCAGCCTCTCATAAGATGGACTCAACTTGCAATCTATTAGATTTGTGCACAAAGTGACCTTGACTGCGTCTGGAGAAATAATATGAGACAGGAGAACTGACAGCGGATGTAACTCACAAGCCCTCTTTTGCTGATTAGAGTGCCATATGCAGTCAAACTGGACAAAATGTAGAATCCAGTTGAAGCAGCGATGTGGTGCAAAAAGTACCACAAATAATGAACAGGTCTCTGGGGAGACTGACAGGTTAATGCACTGATTTTAAATGCAGTGTGTCCTTCGTAAAAAGAGAGCAAGTGCAGAGTGCACTCTGAGTGACTCGGCTTCATATCCAATGTGACAAACTGACACTGCAGCCGGAGAATACCAAATGTTACAGGGGACAGGCTTTTATCACACGGATGCTGCAGGGATGTGAAGAAGCAGATGATGTTAGAACAAGAGCATTGAATTGGTTTACTGTACTTGTAGTGTTTAAATGAAAAAAAGAAAAAAAAAACTTCTTCAAACATAACGCTCCCCTCCGGGGAAATTAGAGTGATGATAGAGTTTAAGTGGTGGCGTTTTGCAGGGTAAGCTGGGAAAAGTGTGACTAGTTACATTCTCTGAGTCGGGGGAGCCCGTTTTAAAAGAGTTATTTAGTTTGGCACTTCAGGTGTGATTCTGTGCGCAGTAATGAGGGAGCGTCTTAACACTTCTAATCATTTGTAGCGATAGAGAGCAACACTCCTGTGTAATATTACTGCTGGTGCTGTTTGTGTGCGTACCTGTTTAATGTACTATTGTTTAAAATCCAAAAGGGAAAGTTTAGATGGCAAAATGTTAAATCTCAGATCCCTATCACATAGACCAGGACAAAAGTATTGACATTTCTCTAAGGTTTTTACATGTTGCAACAAACCTGTTAGTATTCAGATTTTAGATGATAGACCAGCACAAAGCAGCGCATAAGTTTGATGTTTACAAACAAAAATCTGAAAATTTTGGCCTGCATTCATCTCAATTTCTCTGAAACCACCAGTTAACCTTATAAGTTTCTAAAGTTTAAATACATTTCATTTGTGAATGATTTATTGTCACTATGATTCCATGACACCATCTAAGTAAGGCACGGTCCTTCACTTAAACTGACAAGGCTGGGCTAGGAGAGAGATAACCAAGGAAGTGCAGACATTCACAGCCTAAGTGGGGTAACAAGACAAACCTGTTGTTAGTCATAGACGGCACAAAATCTGGAGTTTGTAGAAGACTAGCAAGAAGAACCCAATTGCAATTTCCACATACTAAAACAAGGTGAAGGAATCATCATGCTGTAGGAAAACCATTCCTCAGGAGCAAGAGCAAAGCGTGTTAGAGCAACCGGGAAGATTGATTGATGCTTTAGTTTTCAGCACACTCAGCTTTCCCGATTTAGATTATTATAATTTTTTTTCAGAAGTTTTTTTTTTTTTTTTAAATCAAGTTCACTTCCCTCTTTGGTAAACCTCGGGTTGAATGAAGTTCAAAACCAGTGTTAGGGTTTTGGTTATCAACTGTTAAGAATTCTTCAAGTAGTTTTATATTTGAAACCTTATTTTAAACTCAGGAGGACTATTAACGCAGCCGTTTATTTTCCTCTCCTCAGCAAATAAAGTTTACTATTTACCCAAAACGCTTTCTTTTAGAACTCCATCCTGTTACAATAAACAGATGAAAATCTAAGGCTATGCTACAGTAATGTCATGATTTTAAATGTGTTTTATATGTACAATGTCCTAGCTTCCTCGTTTTCTGTTCCTTTGGTTCATGTCAAGCCCTTTTAACTGCTTTGTTTCTGAAAAAAGTGCTAATTTATAACATTTCTTTACCTTGCCTTAATCCCCTCTCCCACAGCCAAGCCACTGCAATGTGTCAAAAGCCACTCTCTAGAAGTAGAAAATGACCTTTACTAAGGGTGCTGTTACAAACCCTTAACATTAGAGAGCCTGGCTTCTGAACATTATTGATTAGATATGTTATATGTTGGCAGTAAGATCACTGCAACTACTACTTCCAAAATAAGTTCTGGTCGGATTTTAACAAACATTTTCCTCATCACTAAAGAGGTCTCATCAACAGTTAATAAATGCAGTTCATTCTGTCAGATTTGACTAGCTAATATGGATCTCAGCTATCAGCTGAGGCTTTTTTTAACACAACACAAATTCATAATCTGATGTCTAATCTGTACTAAACAAATTGCTAGTATTGTGTGTGTGTGTGTGTCATCGAAATCATGTGAAATTTCAGCTGATATCACCTCTTTAAATAAAACAATTACAACTTACAATTATGTTTGATTTTCAAGACACAGTAGAACAGAGGTTACCGGTGGTCAGAGTTTGCATGTTCTCCCTGTACATCATTGATTTTTCCCCATGTACTCCAGTTTCTTATCATACTTACAACATATGAATATTAATTCAAGTGGAGATTGTAAACTTCTCCTCCCTGTGTGAATAGTTCTGTCTTGTTGTGACCTATTCAGGATACACCCCTTTCCAACTAAAGATGGGCACGGCGTCCCCAGTGATCCAGGACAGGATTAAAGGGTTACAGAAAACCGATAGGTGGATTAAGATTCACTTTTACTTTTCTCGGCCACAGTCATGAAGGAGTCGCCATCAGAAAAAGAACAGTTTACTTAGTGTCCCATTTAAGTCTTGTTATTTGTGAAGGTATCTTAACTGAATTCTCTGAATTCCTGTTAAGAGACACACCAGACGTTTTCCCTATCCATCGTCACAACACGCTGTTTTTAGCTTTCACAAATAACGGAGTTATTTATTGCATTCTTACATTTATTTTATAACTTTTACTGTTTCTGCATATGCACCCTCTCAAAAAATACATCTAAGATAAAAGAAAGTGTTTTGTTTTGTTTGTTTTTCAAGTTGAATGAGGAATAGCTACAGGAATTCATCTAAATCAGTATTGTCTGCTTTATTCCACTCAAGCCCTGTGAGCTACAGTCCATTCCAGCTGACAATGAGTGAGAGGTAGGGGTCTACAATGGACCACTAGCTTGTCCATCACTACCAGACAGAAAGCCATTCATGCTCACTCACATCACAATTAATCAACCACCTTTTTAGACCGTGGGAGATTGAAAACCCATACAGACACAAGCGGACTGTGTAAACCCTCTACAGAAGGGTTTCGGCTGATTACCCCCCCTGTGCCACACTGGAAATTTAATTAGGCAAATTTAATTGATTCAAAAAACAACAAAAACTAAAAACAACTGTCTGACATCATTGCAGAAAGGCCATGAAAAAGGTATTTAAATTACAGGTTTAAGTTTACACTTTAGTACTAAACTGTAATTTCTCTCTTAATACAGGGTCACTGAATGTCTTGTTTCGTTAATTGCTTCATCTATGGCCATAAGATTGCACCATATCAACACGTTCTTTTGAAAGTGAAGTCTGTCATGTGAAACATAGTCATGTTGCTTCCATCAAGAGACTTCATTAAGTAAAACTAATACTATGAGCCCTTGCTTTAAATGTATGCACTTCAAATTTGAAGGGAAGTGGCTCTTACGGTAGGTTACCCTGTTGCCTTGTCTAAAAATGACTTTCTGTCAGGCTTTGTACAACAACACTCTGTTCAAAACTACGGAAGAACACCCCACTGCTGTTAAAGTGGATGATTTGTAAGCATCAAGAGATTCCCACAAACTGATAATTTTAGCCCTAACAAGTCACCATTACACTGATAATCGCATATCAAAATCAGCACAATATGAAAACGGCACTTTATTATTTGTAAGTGTTCTATATTTTTTTGTTGTTGTTGTTTTATTTTAGGTATGATTTACACAATAAGCAGATTAAAGTTTTTGCTAAAACGATTAACCTTAATTTCATATAATTTATCAGTTCAATGTGTTATTAGACTCTGTCAAACAATACTAAAGTTAGTAAACTGGAAAAAAAATGTAAACAATCCAATTAAAGTTGACTGTCTGATTTTATGGAGGAAAATGCCGTCCAAAGCCTGTTGTGCGTAATTATGACACCTGCCTATTTATTCAGGTATCTTTTGTCTAATTTGTTTTAAGGGCCACATTATTGCCAGCCATGCAACAGATTACTGTAGTAAAGACTGTTATATATACAGTATATATTTATATATATATATATATATATATATATATATATATATATATATAATTATTTATTTATTTTTGACAAATTTCTCCAAGTTTAGAGTTCCGTTTTCTTCATGCTTTCACAGATTTAGATGAAGCCCTCTGGTTCTCTGTGTCTGTCTTCATCAATTATTTTATGCTCAAACTTCATTTATTCTTTATTTGAGTAATCACCCCCTCTCTGTGCATGCTTTCCTGTTTTTTCCTGTCCTTGTCAAATCCTTAAATTTTACTTTACTTTCTTTGTTCTCTTACAAGTTCTCTAATCATTTTAACCATTTAAGTACCCACTACAACATTGTTTTTCCCCGACTCCTTTCTGTATTTGCAATTCCTTAAAATAACAACATAAGGATCTCTTTGAAATGAAAACTTCAACCACCATATACAACAGGATTTTAAACATACAACACGATGTCTTTGCCTTCTTTCGGTAGAAACAATATATTAAATTGAGTGATCAGGTGGAAAAAGCACAAACTTATCAAGCTGCCACCCTATGTGTTGAGACAGTATTTTAGGTATATTTTTTATCTTAATTTAACATTAACATCTCTTTTTAAAATGGTTAAATATTTCACACTTAGATGACAGTTTCTTATTGACTGAATAATAGCAACAATCAGAAGTGATCACATTGAAAGGGGTACTAACATCTGCAGCAAACAAGATTTTTATGTGCTGTAGTAGCTAAACAGACTTAATTTTAAGATATTTTAGGCATTACTAGTTATATTTCTGAAATTTACAGTTTAACCTTTATCAAAAAGATATAGGCTTCAATATTTAAAAAAAATATTAAACATGCTAAAGACATGTTTGTATTTGGGTTTCATTGTCCTCGTTTTTGTCTCTTGGCTGAGTGAACAGGCTTTAATCAGAGTTGCTTGGATTTGACAATAAACACTGGAATCTCCTCAAAGTGCTGTTTACAGTTGCAAGACCAAATTGACTAAAAAACAACGCTTGAAACTATCAAACGTTTATCCAAAGTTTGTCTCTATGTTATGAAGTCTTCTGATACTGCACCGAAAAGGAAGGAAACAGGCTTAAGACACCATCCAGAGGATCATAATAGTACTGCATCCAACGAGGAAAAAGTAGATGAGTAGAAATTTAATTTCTGTTTTTACCTCATCCATCTACAGGAAGCTGCTCCCTGAATCACTGTTGCGGTCACCAGATGGAGCTGCACAGGCAGGTTTGATCCATGCAATGCCTTTTGCGGGGAGAAGGAAGAGGTAAGTGCAGGGGGTTGTCTTGCATCAACACAATCATCATAACTCTAGTGTCTGACGTGCAGACATCTGACTGATGGTGCCTGTAAAACTTGCACAATATAAAAGGGGCCATTATATATGCCGTGGAAGAGAGTGATGTGTCGTACTTCAAAATTCAGAAAGCTGGAAAAGTGACAATCCCTAGTGTTTTCCATTGATATGTCACATCAGCATTACTTATTCATTTCTGCTCCAAATAAATTAGATTGGTTAGATACAGTTTTTAGCCATGGTAGTAAATATTTAGTGAGACTCGGAGTGTTTTTTAATTCCCTTTTGCCTTTTTAAAGGAGTTAAATACTTATTGGAGATGTTGAGACTCAAATGTTTTTATGCTTTTTTGTATCTTGCTATATTACAAGTATGTAATGTAGCACTAACAGCCCTGTGGGCACAGTGTCCTGCCTGATCCCTGTTAAATGCTCTTCCAGGATACTGCAGGTAACTGTGTTGCAGTTCAATGTTAACCCCTCTTTTTAAAATCGCTTTGGATAAAAGCGTCCACTAAATGCATACATGTGTAAATGAAAAATGGAAATCTCTGCAGCTCTTACAGAGTAACTGTTGGCCTGCTCTTTAAATAATTCACTCCTTGTTTGTCCTGTCCATTTACATGTTTGGCCCCCGTCCTGCAAGGTTTATAGTCTTTCAATTTTTGGCAGATCAGTTTGAAACGAGCTTGGGCTTAGGTGGTATAAAAAAATGCTGTAAATCTGTAATCTTAAAAGACATCTTCCCGTTGTGTTCCCATAGATATGTCTTGGGTAATTAATCACACAGTGTAATTATAGTTACATACATAAAATCTGCAAAAAATAGATAAAAATTTGGGCCTGGAACATAAAAAAGGACGCATAAATACTTTTGCAAGGCACCATCCCTAGTTTTTAATATGTTATTAGCTATTTCATGCTTTTAAGGTTAAGTTTGGCTCTGTTATCGTTTTTTTAGAAACTTGCTTTGGAGGCATCAGAGTCTCAGACTTAGGTCAAACATACTGCTTATTCCTTCAAGTCTTTATTAAGGACTTTTTTGCACTACAAAACTACAGTGTGAAACATATGCTGCGTTGTAGATTCTGCTTTATTTAGTGCCATGATCTGATGAGATTCCCAGAAGCATAAGGGTTAGGGACTTTTCCAGAGGCCCAGAGGTTTGTTTTAGGATGAGCGGTATGCAGCGAAATAGAAGAAAAATTATCTGAAAAAGCAGATGGAGCATCCTATTAGCAGTTGTCCGGTTTGCGTGGGCCAGCTGCCACTCTCTGCATCTCTCTCTACGGGCCTGTTGGCTCCCCTGAGTCATGAAAGTAAACCTAGTTTCATTTTAGGTTTGTTGTTTCCTTTGGCTCACTACGAGCATAAAATGTGCATGCACAAACGTGCTTGCTTGAACATCAGGCTTATGTCAGAAGTATTGAAGAGTTTTATCAGCAATGTAGCATTCCATAAAGCATAAAAGAACATTTTTCTAAATTACTTATATCTTATTTTAACTTTTCTTAATTTTTGACAATCGACATAATAAATGGAGTTCATGTTAGAGAGAAAGATGAATCATCATTGCAAAGACAGATCCTGTATGCAAGCATGCACTAAAGAGCTTCCTCTGTGTAATTGCAATGTTCGCCCTTTAAGATAGGGTAAAGGAGCTCATCTTAGGGTGGCCACATGATGTAAAACTGTTGCTCTTCCACTTTGCAAGGAGTGGGTTGACATAGTTCATCTTCTTAGGATGTCTCTTAGGTATGAGTTTGACAGACTACGTATGCATCACTTCTGGTTGGGGACAACTCAAGACTCCCCCATGCAGACACAGTTTCTTCAAAAAAAAGACAGGGACTAAGACTTGCATGCAACATCGCCAGCTGCTGTTAAACCTCTACACTGTTACATAATAATGTAAAAAAAACAAAAAAACTTTTAAAACTTTTTTTATTAGAATGGAATGTTACCATATATTAAAATGCATTTTTGACAATATTCACTCTTTCTCTTAAAATATTGGTATATACATTTTGAGAATGATGTCGGATTCAAACTTTAGAACGCTTCGCGAAATGAGCTCATGCTTCTTGCAGATGTTAGTATTTAAGTTAATTTGAGTACATTTGCTCCCATTTATAACATTATATTTTTTCTTTACAACCATCTGCTGCAGTGGCTGCTGTTGAGTGGCCCATGACTCATGTATTCATTAAAAAATAATAAAATGGTTGGTAAACTTTGCTGCAAATAATAACCTCAATGAGACCCATGACTTTCGCAGAATAGCTACTCAGCATTAACACCACATGAGCTCATTCAGGTTACTATCTTTTTTGGAACCGATACTGGTTTGTAGGAAAAGAAAAGGTTGGAACAGATTTTAATGCTGACTAGTGGAGTAGTAAGTATAGTAAAAATATGTTTAATCAGAACTTGAAGATTCTTGTTCAAATCTTGGCTTAGTTCTTTTTTGAGAAATATACTGTCTGCGCTTCCTCTCACAAAAATATAATTCAGCACATAGATGGTAAATTATTTCATTTCGGTCCTTCTATTATCCGTTATAGAAACCCAATCTATCCATTCATCTGCACTTCAATTCTAACTATTGAATGGTGTAGGACCAACCTTGCTTACAGGATGCTGCCTGTAATCTTGAATGTATTTAGAGATTAGGTCAGTGTTTTCTCTAATACTTGGATTATAAATTACTACCTTTTCTTCAACAAATATTTTTTAAATATCTATCTAAATGTTAATACCCCAAAGTTGTGTTGTTAATGTTTTTATACACATTTTATTTATCCCTGTGAAGCACTTTGTGTTGTTATAATGCATCAAAAGCGGTTTATAAATACAATTTGGTTTGATTTTATATTGGCATAAGTAAAGACTGACCAAAGTAAGGTAAATTAATGTTTCTTTTTAGCAACAAGATATCTTTTGGCTTGAGCTTAATTAGTTAAATACTAAAAACTATAACAAGCTAAAGTAAGGATGCTTTAGATAAATTGTAAATTAATGGAGGCATAGCTGTCACCAAGCTACTGCAACTGCAAAGTAAAAAAGAAAGAAATCATTTGCTATAGAAATACAAGAAACATTGTTTACAGTGTAAACTAAAAAAGTCAGTCTAAGTCCCAAAATGGCTGACCTATTTGAGGGTTAGATATGTTTACGAGATCACATACAAACAATGGTTGGTGAAGTGTGTCAAGACAATGCAGACATTAGCCAGTTAACTTCCTTCAGGGGCTATTTTGCTCAGTATTAGAACACAACTGAGAAGTTGCCATTACTTTGGGATTTTAAAATGGCAGAGAAAGGCTCATCTTTGCAGACATATGACACATTAGTTTTGTGAAGTAATGTCAGGTAGTAGAAGGGCTACCTATCTGTACTCTGTTTCGACATTGTTCCATTAAGTTAATGTCATCATCTCAAGTCATCTGACTACCATCTCATCAGTAAGTGTTGCCTTTCTTTTCTCTTTGCCGTCCCAGTTACTTCTCTGGTTCCTCTGTAACACTGATTCCTTCTGCTTTTAACACTCCAGTTGTTACAGAAGCAAATTGCATGATTCTTTCTGCCTGTCGCCAGTTCATCACCACATTTGGGTCTAGCTGGAACACAACACGGGTTCATCCTCATTCTTTTTGCATGCTCAGTATGAGGGATTGCTGTAAAGTCAACGACAACAGAAGCCATTGTTTCGGTCTGCTGATTCCAGAGGAGTGAATGCTGCAAGTTAATGACTTGACGCAATCTGCTGGGGTTCCTTAGATTGGAAACTTTCTCAAATTGATTTGTTAATGATGTATCTTTGATTTTAATTGATTTTCTTGTAAAGTGCCTTGAGACGACATCTGTTGTAAATTGGCGATACATAAATAAACTGATTCTTGATTATTCTTCTTGATCCTTCCTGATAAAGTATCTCGCTACGTCACTGACACTTGGGTTTCCCTCCTGAATGCCAATCTTGGATTGGCGGAAGACAGTAAACGGACAGCATGACGCATCACGTGACGTCCAGAGACATGTTAAAATACTTCCACTGAGATTTTTTTTTGTCACTCCTGTTTTTTTGCAGCTTGCCACGGCACGTTACGAGATGGTCTTCATAATTTCCCATTTAAAAGGATGGACCATGATACATTGTTGAGCACAGACAAAACCAACAGCTTTCTTGGCTTATATGGTTTTAATAATGCTTGTTATTGTTGTCCTTTTTTATTTACTCAAACAAGCAGTCAACATGTGTCTGACACTCAGCTTCATTGTTTGAAGGACATTTTTGCATCATACCATTTCACACTTTATTAAGACCCTGAAAGAGATAAAAAATGACACTCCCATTGTTTTTCTAAACAGCTGTCCCACTTTTCTTACAACCACTCTTCTTTACTTTCCTTGTCTCTCTTTTTTTTAAATAGCTCTTTGTTCTCTGCCCATTTCTATTTTTATCCCAAGCGTTCATGGGAGGAGTCAGAAAAATGACGAGGCTTGGGAGACTTGCTCATCTCCATGGCAACTATATTTCAAGCCTTCATTGTCTAATGTCGCCTTTTCTTCGGTCTTATACACCTTAGGTGATCTCATCTCATCAATGCAGTTGTTCAAGTCCAGTATATATTTTTTTTTTGTACAGAGCACTTCCTTTTCAGATGACCTATGGAGGTCTCATTTCTCGCCTGCTTCCTTTCTTGGTTCCTCTCCTCTCCATGCCTGTCCACCTCTCAACAACCCCCTCCATCTTCATCGCCAGAAGTAGATTGATTCATCTTTTCCTCTCTCAACCAATGAGCGTGCTGTTGGAGAGTAATTCTGCACTAACCCACGCCTCACTCATGAGACATAGCTTCAATGCCGTTTGAATTGCCACCACTGTGAGGCCCACTTTCATGAGCCTGAAAATCTCTGTGGGCTGTGTTCGATTCATGGGGGTTTCCCCATTTCCCCCCTACCCCCATCTCCTCTTTAGTGGATCCTGCTGAGAAATGCAAATTTATGGCCACCTTCCGTACTCTATAACTGCAGTCTGGCACCCTCTTATGAAGCACAAGCTGTACTACTGACTAAAGTTATGACCTTACTGGTACTGAATATAAATCCCTTACACATTCACTATGATTTAATCCAATGAATGCATATAGGTAAATATTAGCCTCCTCTATATACAGTGGAATAATGCTTGTGAAGGTCTTAAATTATAGCATTATATACATGTACATACATAATGGCATTTAAATTTGCATTGCTTTAAATCAAAAAGCCAGTATCACAATTAGTCACAACAAATGTTGAGACGGTTAGTCATCTCTTCATCAAAAATGTTCCAACTGTAGTAACACTCTGTCTTTAAAGGAACAATACATTCCCTCAAATCAACTTTCGGGATTCCTTCCTGTCGCACAGCCAGGCACTGCAAACATACGCAGCCAGTGGAGGCGTCTGTGTTCTCTCACATTATGTGCACAAAAACACAGCAGTGGAGACAGTCATAGGAGCTATAATGGTACCACCATGAAGGGGGGTCGGGGGATCCTTAGGAGGCGCTCAAATGAAACATGAGCAGAAGACAGAATTATACCACTGGGGCAAAAAGCAGACCAGTGAATATCCTCATATTCAATAAAGACTCTGTACACCATGAAAAAATAAAAAGAATATACGGGCCGCGAGCCTACCGACGCCATATGAAGCAGTGAAGTAAACTACGTGTTGGCTTCTGTGGCAGCAGAATTAGACAGATGCCGGTAACCCCGAGGAGCTAAGTGCTAACCAATGGTCGTCCAGACTGAATCTAATAGAAAATCCTTCGCTTGTCCGCTCCGTTCCCTATGGCAACAGTCGGAGCCCTGTATCTCAACTGCCAATGATGGAGCAGGTGTACACAGCAGGGCCAGGTGGAGGCTCCGCTTGTCACGCTTCCAGAGCTGTCCCCTTGCATGCCAACACAAATGGTAATAGAGACACCAGTCGCCAAACCTGTAATGTTTCATGCACTCTTCATCATGCAAAATACATGGGAGAAGGTGCACAAATGCTAACACTTGTAAACACACAAGCAAGCCCAAACAGGGATATTTACATGTAATTAAAACACAGCCTACTGCAAGCGACCAAACTGATCACTTTCTTTAAAGAATTTTATAAACACACACTTGTAATATTTTAGGCGTAAACATTGTTGGCATAAAAGGCTACATGACAAAAGTCCCTGTGCAGATCCCTTCAAGGCATTTCTCCACCGAGGTCATATAGGTTTTACTGTCAATAATGTTCCAGAAAGTCACACATCAGCTTAATAAAATAAGAATAATCCTTTTATGGCTTTAATATGATTGTCTTGTTCATGTACAAAGGTATGTAAATGTCCATCCATCCATCAATTTTCTGTACACCCTTGTCCCTAGTGGGGTCGGGTGGGTCTGCTGGCACCTATCTCCAGCTTACAACGGGCAAGAGGCAGGGGTACACCTTGGACAGGTTGCCAGTCCATCGCAAGGCAACACAGAAACATACAGGACGAAGAACCACTAATATACACACTCACACCTAAGGACAATTTAGAGTGCCAATCACCTTAACAGTCATGTTTTTGGATTGTGGGAGGAAGCTGGAGTACCCGGAGAGAACCCACGCATGCAGAGGGAGAACATGCAAACTCCTTGTAGAAAGATCCAAGACCCAAGGTGGAATCTACCTCAGAGCATTTTTGCTGCAGGGCAACAGTGCTACCACTGTGCAGCCGGTATGTAAATGTGTGCACGGTTATTTGAATGGTTTTTCATAGTGGGACATTGCACATTTTTTATTTAAAGAGTTCCAGAACTTTACATTCTGACCCAATGTTGGGTTCTTTTGAAATAAGGAAAGTAGATTTTACTGTGTTTCAGAGAGTAGCGTTTGTAATTGTGCAAGTATTTATGTGAGTTTCTCTCGAACATTTTTTCCTATCCAAATATTTAGTATGTTTATATTTGTCCCTGGGAGATTTGACATATTGCGTTATTGGCATGTTTCCTTTGCAAAATTATGTAAATCCAACTTTCATCACCATGTATGTGTTGTCTGAACACAGTCTTTTAAAGTAGTGACTACATTGACTACAGAATGAAATAAAGACATTTTCCAACAATCTCTAAAATCCAGGTCAGTGAGGCCCTACTGTATTCTCTTTGGTTTTAATTACAGTGCTCCTAGGATAAAAGCAAAATGCCTGACTGTCTAATGTTGGCCTGCTTCAGACCCATTTGGCTAAATAGAATCCTCCGATTGTTTTTCTTGCTCACCCATTTCATTTAGCAATGTTTGTATTTTCTTATCCTGCAACAATTGTGTTCACCGGCTGATATATGGAAACATTGATCAGCTGTCACATCTTCTTTCAAGATTTTTCCAAAATCTGTCGTGCTGTGAGGTTATCAGCTGGTGTCATTAGGTGGCTTCATCCAAGTGTGACTGCTGTTGAGTCAGACAGGTTTTACTCTTTGCAATGGGCTTAATACAATTTTGACAACCCTAAATGTCTATGTAGGCAGTGCTGTAAGAACTGGACATTAAGTAAAGGAATAGCTTTGATCTATGGGCATAAAGCAATAATAATAACCTTTCAATTGTATATATTTTGCGACACAACTGCAATTTCCTCCTAATGGAGGTTTTTTCTATGCTAAAAACCTTCATTACTTTGTCTTAACAATAGCTAATGAAGACATTGCACCACATTATACTGAGTAGATTTGGACAGGTGGAAACATGTTTTTAACTATTTCTACTGTTATTCTTTATGTATACATTATTTGCAATTATTGCAGATTCATGTAATCTACGTTGTTTTTCATTGTACAAAAGGAACATCTGGTTCGCAGCTCCCATGTTAAGCTGAATCATTATTGGGAGGAGTGATTGAAGGGGGGGATTGCTGCCATTAATTATGTGTACTTTTTATATTTCCTTTGCTTCAGCCATGGTCATGCCAGGAATTTAAATATTCTACCATTCTTTACATAATCCAACGTTTGTTGCTCACTTACAATGTCTGAATTGCGCAGTTTTTTAAATTTTATTCACTTTTTACATGCATCGTCTTAGAAGCATCACTAAAGGGCCCTTATTTGGGTTTGAGGTTGTGCCCCAATCAACAAGTTCCACGCTCTACTTAATTTTTATATGGTGTATCTCTTTTTCCTCAAACCACAGGGTTTTTAAAGATAATTAATGACTTCCCTACAACATTGAGTTATTCAGGTAAAAAAGGGAAAGTCTTTGTTTGTCAGTTTAAAATATACTACAACATTCAAAAGTACAAAGACTTCTTGCCATGATGTCTTGTTTCTAGTGATTTGTGGGTTGTTTTGATTGTCTCTAGGCGTTGTTTCATCTGTACTCTCTTTTTGATGAGTAATGTTAATGATGGGATAGCTGTAATTATTCATTTGCCAATTACATAACACATAGAACTGGGTTAGTCAAACAGCTAAAGTGAGCACACATGTAGCTATAGGTCTCTGGGCAATGAGAATTAACACCTTAATGTCTTAACTCACAGTGAACAGTTACTTACTGACAAAATTTGTGTGCAGTTCACAATTTAATTTCACATTAGGCTCACCATTATGTATATTTTTATAAATTCATATTGAACATTGAGTTGAATAGTATTAGTTACAGTTTAAAAACTACAGAAGGAGTGATCTTATGTCGGTGGCAGTGTTCCAAGAGGGCTGTGATGGACTGTTGATGTAAAGCAAGTGACAGTCATGCAATCCACAGAAGTGTCTGAGGTCAGAGCCCCACCTCCCTGCCCTGAAATAAAGTGTAGTCAATACTGCCAGTGAGATGCGGCCTGACGAGTGGTCTATCAATAGGTACTGGCAGAAGGAGGTTGTTTCATAAATCAATCCTGTCTGTGATGTTCTGATTGCACAAGAGCTCATACAGTGGCAGGACAAGAGGGCATGTCAGCAGTTTAATTTCTTTCTTCAAACAAAAAAATACCTTCTAAGCAAAAAGGATGGTGAACATTTCTTCAGTTTCTATATATTAAAAACTTCTGGGCGATCTGTAAACTGGTTATGCTTTATAAACGCATCTGACTTTATCTGAGAAATGGAACTTTCCTCTGTTTGACTTTAATAGATGTCGACAAACTGATGATTTATTCTACACTGAAAAGTGACAGTAATAAAAAAATGCTTAGATATTACACTGTTGATCCAGTAAACAGTGCTTTTGTTAAGTGAATTACAAGATTATGTCCTTCTTGTGTTCTTAACTTGTGTAGCTATTATAAGATCAAAAGAAATTTCTGTTGCATGTGTTGCTACAATATTTCATTTATACACAATGTTGTATATAGCGTTTAAGTGATTACAAAATGATACATGGATTACAAAAAGCATGTGGTAACAGATTATTAGATGAATTATGGTCTAGAATTTCACTAGCCTGTTCTAACCCTTGTAACCAGTGGTTGACAACATCTACAATCCAAAGAGCTTTTTTGTTAATAAATAATAACATTTGTGTGAAGCCACAAAACCTACATGACCGTTAGAAACCATATTTTATATTTATAAAAAATTCATTTATATAATATGCAGCTTTTGCTTATGCACTACTACAATGTTGTTGTTTTTTTGGGGGGGGGTTCTCTGGGGAACTCAACAGCTAAGAAAAAGTTGCTGCAATGCACATATTCGAGGCCACCAACTGAGGGAGAACCCATGTTTGTAGCTCTGAAATTGAAGACTGATGCAACAACATAGAAACAAAAGGTTGCTACGCATAACGTTTTATGTCCTTTAACTTGACAGTGCCCATCCCATTCTTCTAAAAGGGTGAAGATCTGTGGGAGGAGACTTGGTTCAGACCCCCGGTTCCAATGTTGCTCTTAGCTGGGAAATCAATGAGGTCCGTGTGCAAAAGGGCTCCCTTGAGAGAGTTACACATCTGCACATATCAGCACAGATTTGTCACCACAATTTTTTCTCAGCTCTATCAGATGAGATCAGATGGCACAAATGTGCCACATTTTACTCACCTAAGGCAGATCTTCATACACAAATAACCATAGGGTACTCAAGGGAAAGGTGATACTGGCCATACTTTACACATCTCAGAAATATCAACAGAAATAAAACTAGGCCCAAGCCATCCATAAATGTTTTAATGGGAGT
Source organism: Orestias chungarensis (assembly GCA_032876305.1). Classification (NCBI taxonomy): domain Eukaryota; kingdom Metazoa; phylum Chordata; class Actinopteri; order Cyprinodontiformes; family Cyprinodontidae; genus Orestias; species Orestias chungarensis. The sequence continues at coordinate 4,156,681 of JAVLVB010000078.1, read as the reverse complement.
GTGGTTTTGACTGGTTACTAGTTGGACCCTATGTCACCTATAAACCCTAAATTTGGATTTGAACATAATGCTGACCTCTACAGTCTAACCCACTGGTTCTCAATAATATGTCACACACCCCTCCAAAAACAAAAACCTTTATTTATTCAATATTTTGTTTTGCACAAACCATAAGTGAGAAGAATTTACCATCCTACCACCTATGAAATGAAAGAAGGTTAATAAAAGAGGCTGCATACACTTACATTTTAACTAGTTGTTGTGTGCCGCATGTCTGTTTGCTTCCCAGGCCTTTCATCTAGCTCTGCACTTGTTTTTGCTTGATTCTATACAGTAAATCAATTTTGTACCCTTAGGTCTCTCAGACATGAAGAAAAACCTAGACGTGCACATTTAGGGTGACAGATTAGTTTACATTTGGGTCGACACCGTGAGAGAAGGCCTTGGGTTGCCTGCTGGGTTTAGTGTGAAAGCGTCTCTTGCCAGGAGAAAACATGGAGGCCCAAAGCACCACATAGAAAGACTTGCCTTATGGTTTACAGCCTCTTGGCTTTGGAATGCGAGGTGAATCATCTGTATCGGTGTTCGTACGTATCATGCAAAGCAGAAAGAAGCCCTTGGAAGGATTTTGTTTCTAAATTAGTGACCACTGAAGGTTGCATTGTGGAAGAATGCATAATCAAGCTTCAAATGCGCTTAATTCAGCACTGACCATCTCAGCGAGAGAGAGCGAGAACAAGCCAGCTACTCATGGGCTTATTACCAATGTCTGATTATAGTGTATGCATCATGAGCCTAATTATGGCATAAATCTGTTAATAGTCAATCTAGTCTGATGAATGATTACTGTATGCATTACGTGAGTTTAGTCATGCAACATGTTTAAGATGAAGTCATTCTTATTTTGATGTACAAACAAAATAATAAGGTATACAAAGAATAAACACATATTTTATTAAAAATCACTCCTTATCCCTGATTAATTCCATCACCTCTATGTAAGGCCACTTCATAAAAAGGGTAGCGCAGCTGCTTTGAGATGGCTCAAGTCCCTTGGCTGGAGCTAACCACAGAAACAAACACATGCACACAGAAGTATAGACATGCACATGTCAACATACATGCCCACTTCTCTGTTCCCCTAGAGTGGGCTCTGCAGCTGTTCCTGTTGGGAGTCTACAATTTGGATCTGTGTGGACGAAAAATAAGCTTCTTTTGGCAGATCCGTATGAATTAGATTGCTAGGTGCAGAAAGTAAAGAAATTCCACACAACAGGGAACATGGGTGTGCACTTGCGTAGCAACACTGGTGTCTGTGAAAATTTCTTACAAGCCACTAAAGAAAGAGTACTTAAGAAATGCTTTTAACCTTGGGCTGCTCCGACAAGCTCACTGGTGGTAAGTGAATTACATTATGGATATACATTGCTGATCCTGGCTGTTAGTGCATGTTACTGTATTATAAAGAAAATTCCTGCTCAACCAACCTATCCTGCTGCTTATGCTAAATTAGCATGGAATTCTTTTCCTTTTACCTCATCTCTAAATCTCAATTTTACTGTCCCCTTAGTTCTCTATTTGAAGTAAAAAACTTTTTCTACATCACTTTTCCACTGACAGCTTGACAAACACATCCTGCGATCAAATCTTTTATAAAATCTTTTTTACCCCATAACTACTTGTAAAAGCAGCAGGTGAAGAAGAAAAGGCCAGTGGTTTTGATCCTCAGCTTCCTATCGCTGTAGCTTTGGACAACATCAAAGAGCATCCACTGATGGCAGCACAGCTACCGCTTCAACTTCCATTCCTCTCTGAGGTGTTTGCTTCTCTGTGAAGTTGGATCTTATGCTTCCTAAAATTCAACCACATATTTCTATTGTTCTTGGAGGAAAAACATGTTTATCCATTCATTTTCTTTTTAGAATTTACAAAACCAGTTACCAATTACTAAATCAGCACACAAGTTAGGATGATACTAGCTACTGTGTGTTTCAAGAGTTTAAGGGTTTCTTGTTTGCAAAACAGCTTAACATTGGTTGCAGTGAATGTCGGTTTTAAAGTTGGACTACTTTCCTAATTCTTCCCAAATTAGTTTTAGATGAGGACGTTGACTAGGCCAGATCAAAAACGCATTGGTCTCAAAACGCATTGGTCTCTCCTGGTAGTCTTCAAACTTTTTGCCAATAGGGACATTGGATGGATGGAGGGATGAATGGATGGACGGACGGAAGGACGGACGTACCGACGGACGGGCGGACGGATGGATACTTAATTGATTCCAGAGGGAAATTAAGGCATGCAATAGCAGACATATCACCCACAAGTGAAATGAGGTATTGTATTGATTACAGTATAACTAGTACAGTATAAAAATAAATGTATTCAAAAATGTGCAAAACTAATAAAATTTAATGGGTGGGCAGAATTGGCTCAGGTGCTAATATAAATAGGTTCATGGGAAAGTGGTAGTGTATGTTGTTAAAAGGTCCGGTGTGTAACATTGTCAATAAGTCACAATTTGCTGTACTGGGAGGAGTTGAAATCTCTGATGGACTGAGGGACAAAAGACCTCTTGAGCACGACTGTGGCAGCAGTCTGCCACTAAATGAGTTCCTCTGCTTAGTGATGGTGTTGTGCAGAGGTTAGTGAACATTGCCCATGATGCTCTGGTGCTTCCTGAGGGCCCTTCTCTCTGTTGTTGTAGTCAGGTACTAGCAGGAGTTTCTGGCAGACCCTGAAGGACCAATGTCTCCTCAGGAAGTACAGTCTGCTAGTCTCTGACGAGAAGAACTCCAAGGTACTTGTAGGACTCGACAACCTCCATGTTGAACCCCTCGATGGAGATCAGTTTCAGAGAAGGCCTGGTCCTCCTGAAGACCACACACATCTCCTTGGTTTTGGAGATATTTAGCTGTAGGTTGTCAGTTTTGCACCACACAGTAAAGTCCTTAACCAGGCTTCAATACTCCTTCTCGTTTCCATTATGTACACATCCAACAATTGCAGTGTCGTCATTAAACTTCTGCATGGGACACGACTCTGAGTTGAATTGGAAGTCTGATGTGTACAGGGGGAACAGTACTGGAGAGACCATGGTACCGTGGTGCTCCTTTTACTACAGATCACTGTACCAGAGTAGCAGTCCCTGATCCTCACAGGCTGTGGTCTCCTTGTAAAGTAGTCACTGATCCAGGTGACCAGTTGTGTGTCCATCTCCACCGTTGAAGACACTGGAGAAGTCAAAGATCGTGACCCTCACACCCCCCTTATCTAAATGGGAGTAAGCCCATCCTCCACTCCCATCTTATCCTGATACGGAAACTGCAGCAGGTCTTTTGCATGCCGGACCTGGGGTCTGAGGAGGTCAAGCCGCAGTCGCTCCATGGTCCTCATCAAAGTGGGATGTTAAGGCGACTGGTCTGTAATCATTCAGTCTCCTCAGGTGTGCATTCTTGGGAACTGGAATGAGGCAAGTTGCCTTTCACGTGGCCTGAACCATTCCGAGCCTTAGGCTGTGGTTGAAAACATGTTTTAGGGGCTTCCCCAGTTGGACAGCACATGCCTTGAGCATTCTGGGACAAACTCTGTCAGGGCCGGCTGCCCTTCTAGTGTGGAACCTTTTCCTCTGTCTCCTAACTTGGTCTGCAGTGAAGGTAGGGGGATTGCTCTGTCTGCACCCACTTCCGCTGAGCTGCTGTTGTTCTTCTTGCAGCCTCTGATGGTTTTCATCGCACCCCAGACCATCTTCAGGTTGTTCCCCTGCAGCTTCTTTTCAGACTTAATCCTATATGACTCCTAAGCTTCTTTAAGTCGGACCTTGAGTTCCCCCTGTATGTACTTTGGCTCTGTCCAGTAACTGCCTTTGAACACCCTCTTCTTCTCTCCGTGGGGGTCCAGCAGCACACACCAGTAAGTAGAGTAGAAGCAGTCCTTGAAGGCTTCTTCAGCCTCAGGAGACCAGACTCTGAATGAGCTTGTTGTGGTGGGCTGCCTCACCACCTACGGTTTGTACTAAGGCTCTAGGAAAACCAGATTGTAAAGGTGGTAATGTGGTTGCCTTGTATGCATCCCTCCCATTTGCAAAGCAGATCAAGAGTTTTATTTTTCCTGGTAGGACAGTCCACAAACTGATAAAAAGAGGTCGACTCCTTTGTTATATGATTAAAGTGACCAGAAATAGCATAGAAAGCACTTGGGTGCTGAGTCTGATGCGCTGAGATGGTGGAGTGAATGACAACACAGGCTGCCTGTGCAACGCCTCTGGGAGGAATGAAAACAATGACCAAAAGGGTGTGTGTGGGCTCACATCCAACAGTTCATAATCCCGGCAGTAAATAGCCTCCTTCATGGATACATGTCCTGGGTTACGCCATCTGTTGTTAATAAGCAATGCTAATCCCCCTCCTTTGCGCTTGCCACTCAGCTTCGTTCCTGTCCGCTTTCACTGTGGTGCATCCTGGTAGCTAGTAAGTAAGTAAACTTTATTTGTAGAGCACCTTTCACATACATGACAGGTCAGAAAGTGCTTTACAGCAAAGAAATGAAATAGTGATACAAACAATATAAAAATCAGTGAACCAATATTAGCTAAAAACCAGTCTGAATAAATGTGTCTTGAGGCCTTTTTTGAAAGATTCACTGGAGACTGAGCAGCGCAGTGATAGGGGGAGAGCATTCCAGAGCCTATGGGCCACCACCTAAAATGCTTTGTCTCCATGGATTTTGAAATAAGTTATGGGTACTGTCAGCAGCTTTTGATTAGAAGACCTCAAATTCCTAGTAGGACAAAGACGCTTCAAAAGGTCCACCATATATTTGGGAGCCTCACCATAAAGTGCCTTAAAAGCTAAGAACAAAATTTTTAAATGAGTCCTACAAGTTCACAGGAAGCCAATGCAGGGAGGCCAGAACAGGAGTTATATGAGCTGTTCTGTGGTTCTTAGTTAAAAGCCCGGCTGAAGCGTTTTGCACAGACTGCAGGCGAGCCATTGAGGATTTACTTAGACCTGCTAAAAGGTTGTTACAGTAGTCTAAACGAGAAGAAATAAAAGCATGGAAAATATTTTCTAATTCCTTCCATTGTAGAATAGATCGCAGCTTAGAAATATTCCTTAAATGGTAATAACAGCTGCGAGCTAACAGTTTGCAATGATTTTCCAAAGACAAAGAACTGTCAAAGACAACACCCAAATTTCAGAGACAATTTTTCCCAAAGGGTTTAAAAATGTAAGTTGCTGCCTGATTACAGGGATTATATTATTAGGAGCAACAATAAGAGTCTCCGTCCTGTTTGCATTTAATTGCAGGTAGTTGTCATTCAGCCTTATTTTGACAGGCAGCTACTGAGTTCGCTCAATTGATTAAACTCGGAGGATCGAAAACAACAGTATATCTGAATATCATTAGCATACACATGGTAAGAAAAATTACTTTATTGATTTAAAATAAAACCTAAATGGTGTAAATACAATAAAAAAGAGGAGTGGACCTAAAATTGAACCTTGGTGTACCCCACACAACAGCTGTGCAACATAAGAGTAAACATTATTCCTAAAAACAGTAAAAGACCTGTCAGATAAATAAGAAATAAACCAGTTTAAAACAGTGCCAGAAATACCACAGAGATGTCCTCTCAGTCTGTTGATAAGAGCAGTGTGATCCACAGTGTCAAAAGCTAAAGTGAGGTCTAGTAAAAACAACACAGTGTAGTTTCCAGAATCAGCTGCCATTAGCACATCAATAGAAACTTTTATTAATGCTGTTTCTGTGGAGTCCAATCTGCGACAACCAGACTGAAAGATATCCATAAGATAATTTCCCCTATGAAGAAGTGCAATTGTTGTGCTACAACCTTCTCAAGGATATTTGACATAAAAGGAAGTTTAGAAATAGGTCTGTAGTTTCCAGGCAGAGAAGAATCCATGTTTGGATTTTTTAGCAGAGAACAGACAGTACTTTTAAAGCAGTGAGATACTGATCCGGAACAAAGAGAGGAATTTACTACACTGGGACCGATACAATTAAAAATATCTTTAAAAAGACATATAGGAAGGACATCAAGGGTGCTCGATGAGTATCATTTGCACCAGTAGAGTTGTGATGTCCTCCATGGAGAATAGGGTAAAACAGGACCAGGTCTCAGAGGTCAGAGGACAAGGGTCCAGGCATTCGGAAGGTGAAAGAGAGATGCTGGCCCTGATATTGTCCTTGAAATAATTTAAAAACTGATTACAGTTAGCATACGTAAAAGCATTTTGAGATGAAAACACTGGAGAGACAATACTCTTGATTGTGACACAAAGATATTTGGATTGCGTCTTTTGGACAAATAAGATTAGCGAAATAACTGGCTCTGTCATTCTTGAACATCTCATTTAAGGAGCTGATCAGGTCTTGAAGGTGTAGCCTGTGAACCAGCAGATCCGTGCATTTCCACAAACGTTCAGTTTTCCGGAATGTTCTCCTCAAGGTCATGATTTCCTTATTAATCCAAGGACAGCTTGTGCCCTGAACAGTGCTCTGTTTTAAAGGTGATATGATGTTCTACGTTAGCATCCCGAGCTTCGCTGGTAAGCCATGTCTCGGTGAAACACAGCAAACTACACTCCCTGCAGAGCCTCAGGTTTTTCACCAGAAAAGCCAGCTTATCTGTTTTGTTACTTATTGAGCTGACATTGCCCATAATCACGAAGGGAACCGAGAGTTTTTACCTTCGCCGCATCTCTGTCTTCCTCGCCTTTAGCTTAGTTCCGGCTCGGCAGCCCCAGTACTTCTGCTCCATTCGACTGGGATCATGTGGACAATACCCTGGCGTCCTTTTGGTCAGAGGTCGAGCAATTGTTCCAATGAATAAACATGATTTTTTTCGCTGCTCCACATGTTTGCACTATAAATATCTATAGGATACAGTAAAAGCACACTGTACAGGTGTAGTAAGAAAAACTAAATATACTAAAACTGCGAAGAGGTTTAGTTTAAAAAACACACAAAACAATGAAGCTACTGGAAAGGCAGCCACTCACGTCTGGGCCAGACTACTAGTAAATATAGTAAATAGTAACTATATGTATGTCACAACATGTTTAGGCCTCAACGTTTTTTCAGTTTTTACTTAGATATGTTCAATAATAAATAAAACCATAAAATCATCCATATAGCAACCATATAGCGACCTGACCACCGCACATTTTTTTGCATGGCTTTTGGAAAATGTGAGAAGTAAATAATGTATTACCAGAAAAAAAGCTCAATTAAAAAAAAAACAGCGACTAAAAATCATACATGCACAAGATAATTAACTTTGCCTTATGCAATTAACATTTACACAAGCTGCACTTTTAATCCACTTCTTATATAAAATATCGAAAAAGAAAGACCAAACGCAGCACAAAAAAACAAAGTGGCAGAGAGCCACCACCTCTACAACAATGCGTAAATGGATGTCAATCCCCGGAGCTCTTTGAAATCTATGCATAGTTAACATAATGTCAAATGGCCAGACATTGCTGACCTCAGTTGTTTCACTGCAGTTCCATCATCCAATTATGCAGAGATAGATTAAGTGGTTGAGCCGGATGCTCTGATTGTGATTTGATGAGCCAGATAATATGCTTTAGGCTTGTGTGGAGATCTTGTTCATATTGGTGTCATCCAGGCAGACAGTGCTTTTACTTGCTTGAGCAATGTAAAATAATAAATGGCAAGAGGAAGGTTTCTACACGGGGACTCCAATGCTTCATAGTGCCAATTTTTGCAAAGATGGCAAATTTCAATGTCCCTGCTGCAACGTTCCAACACTTGGGAGGTCAAATAAAGTGTGGGATTCAAGGCATTGATTCATATGTAAATAATAAGGACAAATCTATTATAGTATTAGGTTACATATGTGTATTATATTCATCTACACCCTGCTTGGAGGACAGATGTTGGTACATCTAAAATAAAATCACTGCCACACTGTTTTCTCCAGGGCGAGCCCTACTGGGTGTTTTTTTCTTTGAGAGTGCTAGTTGTAAATAATTTACACCTGCAAATATGAATGGTGTTCTCTTGGTTAATGGATGTACGGTGAGAAGACAAGATGCACTCTCCTTCTTGATCTTCTAATAGAACAGCCAATTTGCGGTAATTGCAAAGTAAACCTTTGGATTGGAGGATCTAAGGACTCATTTTCACACTATGGCACAACTTCCTGACGCCATTCGAAAATCTGGGAGGGTACTGACATTGATATACAGCAAGGACACAAACAAATATTCTTTAGATAATTTTGAAACATGACTAGTAACTTATACACACTCATTATCTTCATTGTGTTCTTTAGGTGCCAGAATGATGCACCTGAAAATGTGCTCTTGTTTCTGCTTAAAGCAACAGCCTCAGGTATCAATTTTCAATCTGTTCCTTAATTCTACTGAAATCTTTACTTTAGAAAGATGTTTTTTTTTTATATTCCCTGCAACTTGCAAATTTTGCCATCCTAAATGTAAAAATTAATAATGCTCTTGAAAAATTTCATTTTATAAAAAACTGGAGGGTTGGTGTAGGTGTAATCTAGAATCAAGAATCAGTTTATTTATATAGTGCCAATTTACAACAGATGTAGCCAATGAAGGGAAGCTAAAATTGGGGAGATATGATCTCTGTTTTTAAGTTTTATCATAGCCTTTGCTGAAGCCTTTTTTACCAACTGAAGACTTTTAACTGCATTTGGTGAACTTCCTGCTAAAAGTGTTGCAATATTCCAGCCTTGAAGTAACAAATGTATGGACTAGTTTTTCAGCATCAGTCCTACAGAGAATATTTAAAAAAAATTATATTCCTGAGGTGAAAGAAGGAAATCTTACAGACTTGTTTTATATGGGACTTGAAAGACATATCCTTATCAAAAATAACAGCAAGGTTATTTACATTTTTACCAGAGGAAAATTTCATGCTATCCAGTTTAAGTGGTTGACTAAGCATTTTATTCCTTAGAGGTTCTGCTCCAAAGATAACAACTTCTGTCTTTTCAGAGTTCAAGAGCAGAAAGTTTTAAGTCATCCACATTTGTATGTTTTCTAGACATGCCTGCAATCTACCAAACTGACTTGATTCATCAGGATTTATAGATAAATACAGTTGTGTATCATCAGCATAACAGTGGAAATTACCACCATGCTGTCTGATGACTTTAACAATAGGGAACATATATATAGTAAATAGAATTTGGCCGAGTACAGAACGCTGTGGTACTCCACAAGTAACTTTACAATGCAAAGAAGATTTGTCATTTAGATTAACAAACTGGGATCTATCAGACAAATACGATTTATACAAGCCTAGTGCTGTTCCCTTGACCCCTACAGTGTGTTCGAGCCTTTCTATGAGGATATTGTGATCGACTGTGTCAAAAGCAGCTCTGACATCTAACAGAACTAGAATGGACACGAGTCCATTGTCTGAGGCCATGAGAATATAATTTGTGACTTTAAGGATAGCTGTCTTAGTGCTATGATGAGCTCTGAAAGCTGAGAGAAATTCTTCAAATAGGCTATTATTCCTATAAATTCTCTCTCTGTTGATTAGCAACAATTTTTTCAAGGATTTTAGATAAAAAGGGATAATATATATGGGTATGTAATTCATTGAGTGTTCTCGATAAAGATAAGGTATCTTAAGTAAGGGTTTTATTACAGCTACCTTAAGAGCCTCTCACATAGCCATTCACTAATGAAAAATTAATCCTGTCCAAAATGGGAGTAATAATAGCAGGAAATACTTCTTTAAACAATTTTGTCGGGATTGGATCCAGCATAGAAGTTGAAGGCTTAGATGAAGAAAATATTTTTGAAAGCTCAGAAGGCTCAACTGGAACAAAACACTTAAAACAGAGATCAGGCTCCAGAGCCACATTCAGTGCCTTCTCGCTAACTGAGGTAGTGGTTATGTTTGGGAGGATGCCAACAATTTTAGTTTTAATAGATTCAATTTTATCAATAAAGAATTCCAAAAAGTCAGTACAGCTAAGAGCTGGAGGAATGGATGGCACAACAGAGTTTTAATTTCTCGTAAGTTTGTCAACTGTATTAAAAAGAAACCTAGGATTGTTCTTATTCTCCTCTATTAATAATGTAAAATACGTAGATCTAGCTTGGCGAAGGGTCCTTTTATACAGAAGCATGCTGTTTTTCTAGGAGAAATAGGGCTCCTCTAAAAGCGAAATTCGAAAAGGTTTCCAATCTAAGGAACCCCAGCAGATTGCATCGAGTCATTGACTTGAAGCAATCGGTCTCTGGAATCAGCAGACCGAAACAATGGCTTGTGTTGTCGTTGATTTTACAGCAATCCCTCATACTGAGTATGCATATAGGGACAGTGGAGAGGAAAAACTCCCCTTTAACTAAATAAGAGAGAGAGCGCAGAGCTAGCTGACGCTAACAGACACACAGTGTAATGACAGGAAGTGACTTCAATACGTCGATACGTACCACTGTAGACCGTCTGTGACAGACTTGAACGGCAAGTACCTGGCTGGCAATCTATGCTTCTTGACAGTCTGTGGGTTTGATATTTGACTGTCTCTTTCTCTTGGCTCTACCTTTTGGTGTAAATAAACTTGATTGATTGGCTGATTGGCTCTAGCTACAGTGCTGGGTCATGTGGTCCAGTGCCCTGTGTCTCTACTAGTGCCTAATTCAATTTGGAGCTGCTTCACCTGTGGTTGATGAAGACTAATCCTTTTGTTGGGTATATGACTTTACCGTGGGTGTGCCTGTTGTCTTTAATCAAACAGTATTTATAAGTTTATTACAGCAGCTTGATTTTTTAACATCTATCCATAGTGTTTTGCTTATGGAAGGTCAATTATGAAAACAATATTGCGTCCTCTTATAAGAAAAGGCCTAAAAAAAAACTCCAAGTCTTGGGTTCTTCCATTTGACAGCTCTATCTCTAAAAGTGAGCCACATATCTTGCTTTTTCACTCATGATTTATACCCAATGAGATTAGATGTGTTTTAGAAGTTTAACTGGTAAATAGACTTTACTTATTTAGCGCTTCTCGAATCATACTTACCACTCAAAGCGCTTAACACTGAAGCCACATTCAACATCGATACATGCATCGCAAGGCAAATTGGGGTTAAGTGTCTTGCCCAGGGGGACATTGAAATGTGACAGGGGGCAGCAGGAATTCAACCTGCAATCTTGAACAAAATACCAATACATTTAATCTTATCTGCTTGAATAACAAATCCATTTTTTTTCATCATATTTACCTGTGAACCACTTCAGTGTTGGCTGAAGATCATTGCATAGGGCCTATAACGAAATTGCATCATTAGCAAAAAGCATTCCATGAATATGCCTCCATATCTCTTATATGAAAAACACAAACATAGTTAGTGACAAAGTCAAGTCCACAGTGGGATTCAGATTGACTTTGCATAAAGAATGCAGACACAGCTCTAGCTTTAGTCATACAAGCACACTCCTTGACTAGTCCTTGAACGCATCCATGGGCCCCTATTCTCCCACAGGAACAAGATAAAATGCCTTATCTAACCTTGTCTAAATTCACAAATGTGGAAAACCAAACTGTTATAAAACCCTTTACCAGCTAATCAAGGTTAAAGATCTATTGAAAAGCTTGATTTTTTTTACGTTAGAATACACTACTTTTTCCTTGAGATAGATGTGAAATACATTTTTTTTTTCTTTCCTTGAAAGTAATAATCTGACTTTGTCACGATCTGTGTTGTTTTGTTGTATTTTTGCGTTGGTTCTGTGTCATCGTTCTCTTTATTATTTCTAGTCTTATTTTCATCATATGTATTGCTTCCTTTTGTTTATCTTGCTTTTCTGTTGTCTGTATTATCATTATTATTGTTATAATTATTATTATTATTAGTGTTAGTATTGTGTTTTCTTTTGTTCTATTTTCCCCTCCAGTTCCCCTTCTCTCTCTCTCTCTCTCTCTCTCTCTCTCTCTCTCTCTCTCTCTCTGTTTTGCTCCACTTTCTTCTCCTCAATATTTAACCCTTCTTCTTTTATCCAATAATTGCTGGAATATTGCCGTAACTTGCCTCTCCTCGTTCCTCTCTTCTCCTCCAGTGGGTTCCTCCTGCCGAGCTCCTGCTTTCCTCTCGCCCCAGTAAGTTTCTCCCTTCTGTTTGCTGTGTCTCACCCTGCTGATCTCTCCCTCCTTCCATGTCCTCTGGTTCACCAAGGGGTTCTAGAGATGATACAGGCAGTTGAGTTTTGGACCAGTTAAAGCTTATGGAGAGATTTGTGTGGAAGACCAAAGGAAGGCAATTGCAGTACTCTAGGCGGGAAATGATGAAACCATGAACAAGGATGTCAGTGGTATGTGAAGTGAGGGAGGGGCGAAGACGACCGATGTTTCGCAGTTGAAAATAGGCAGACCGCGTCATGTTATTAATGTGAGATCGGAAAGAGAGAGTACTGTTGAGGGTGACACCAAGACTCTGTACCTGAGGCGAAGGGGAAATAGAGCAGTTGTCAATATCAATACAGAGAGTGCTGGTTTTGGATAATGTAATTTTAGTGACAATAAGGAGAACCACAGTTTTTTCACTTTTTAATATAAGTATATTCGTCATATTGTTAAGGCTTCTGATCCACAGTAAAAAGAGGACTCTCAAGAGTAAAAATAATAACAGAGTTTATTGAAATGAAGGTGAGTTCTGAATGTCTTGAAAGAGGGTCCGAAGGGGTAATGGCAAAGGAGAAACAGGGGAAAGGCTGGAAACAACGCAGAGAAGGTGAGCAGGTGCTTGGATGAATAGAAGTGACTTTGAGTGGATGTTACTTTTTGTTTCTAGGTGGATGATGCAAGGAGGACTGAGAGGGCTTGAGGTTGTTGATGGTCCAGTAGGTTGTCCAGAGGTTTGCAGTGGTCGCGGATTAGAATGGCTGAAGCCGACAGATCGAGCTGAGCAGGCAGGAGCGGTGACCAGAAGTGGATGATGGTTTCAAGTGGAGATCAGCGGAACTGAGGTGGGTCTAGAATGCTTGAGACTAGAGAACTGGAGAGCACAAGACTACAGTTATTTCAAATTAGAAGACGCAACAGGCAACTATAAATTCAGAAACTTGCTGAAAACACAACTAGTGAGGCTAGAAAGACTGGCGCTGAGGAACGTCAGAGTTACCGGTAGTAACACAACACTCAGGCGACGAGTAGAAGATCCACCTTAAGTACCAGCTCAGCTCGTCATGGTTCATGTGGAACACCTGGGCCGAAACACAGGTGTCGCCGGCGCTCCAGCTAGGCTGGAGCTCTGGAGAACCTTTAGTGGACAACATAGAGTAGTGCAAACTCAAACCCTGACATTAACCCCCCCAAGGACAAAGAGGATCCTGAAACTTTGGAGGAGACAAAGGCGGATGTTGGAAGGGCTGATGATGGTGTCGATAGTGAAGGGACCAATGAAGCGAGGAGCGAGCTTTCTGGATACTTATTTTAGAGGGATATCTCGGGACTATAACCAGACTTGCTGACCGGGCGAGTAGACTGGTGCAGGTGTGCATCTCCAGTCAGCGTATTTCTTGTTTTAAAGAGCAGTGCGTTGAAGAGCAGCAATGGTCTCAGTCTAGATCCTACCGGATGTGATGGTGAACGGAGGTCGTCGAGATATCCCTTTCGTCAGCAGGAAACAGTGGTGGCTGGTAACCCAAGGAGATCTCAAAAAGGGAAAGACCTGTAGCTGCGGAGACATGAGAGTTATGGCATACTCAACCCAGGGGAGATATTGGTTCCAGTCGGACTGATTGGATGATGTTAGACAACGGATTCGATCTCTTTATTGAGACGCTTTGTCTGACCGTTGGTCTGAGGATGGAAACTAGGAGAGAGACTCACCTTGGCCCCCAATGCAGAACAGAATTCTTTCCAAATTATGGATTTGAACTGGGGACCACGGTCAGACAGAACGTCTAGGGGGATGCCTTGGAGCCGGAAGACATGTTTCACAGGGAGACTGGCTGTTTGGAGAGCAAAGGGCAACTCTCAGAAGGAAACCAGGTGATAGCCTTTGAGAAGCGATCTGTATAGGTGAGAATAGAGGTCATACCTTGTGACGGTGGTAAGCTGGTAACGAAGTCCAGTGCGATGTATGACCAAGGGAGTTTGGGGATCTCGAGAGGTTGTAGTAGACCTGAACATGAGGCTGGACAGGCTTGTACGTATCTCTTTGTGCATGTTGGGCCACCAGAAACAATGCGAGATGAAGGCAAAGGTCCGACTCAAGCCGGGGTGAAAGGAGAACCTTTCCGTGTGAAACCAGTGGATGACTCGAGAACGGACGGAGGACATGGTTCTCTGAGGTGGAAAGCGAGGATCTGTTTCACAGCAGAGGGTATTTGTGACTCCGTCTTCAATCTCCCAGGTTACCGAGCCAACCCCACAGTCTGGAGAGAGGATGGGGGCTAGATCCTGGGGGGCGTCGCCAGCAGTGCGTCTGGTTTAATGTTCTTAGATCCGGGCCTGTAAGAGATGGATAGGTTAAATCTGGAGAAGGACAGAGACCAACGTGACTGTCTGGGATTGAGTCGTTTGGCTGACTAAATTGAAGCTAGATTCTGATCTCCAGTCCAGACCAGCACTGGGTGAACTGCTCCCTCCAACCAGTGGCGGCACTCTTCAAGGGAAAGCTTAATGACTAGCAACTCCCAATCTCCCATATCAGAATTTCGTTCGGCTGGAGACAAACGGCAAGAGAAAAAGGCACAAGGGTGAAGTTTATTGTCTTCTAGTGATCTGTGGGATACGACTTTCCCGAACTGCGTGTCTGAGGCCTCGACCTCTAAGACACACTGTTTCTGGGGGTCAGTTGTGACTAGAATGGGAGCTTTGGCAAAGTGATCTTTTAGGTTATTGAATGCTTTGTCGGCTATGAATGACCAGGAAAACGGATGTTTGGTGGAGCTTAGAGTGGTAAGCGGGGAGGTGAGTTGGTTGTACTTTCGGATGAAATGGCGATAGAAGTTGGTAGAACCCAGGAAGCGCTGGAGCTGCTTCCTGGGTTCAAGAATGGGCCAATCAGTGACGGCTTGAATCTTGGCGGGGTCAGCTCGAATCTGCCCGCCCTCGAAGATGAAGTCCAGAAAGGTTATGGAAGTTTTGAGAAATTCACATTGTTCTGCTTTAACATAGTCTGTTATGGAAAAGGCGTTATAAAACTTGGTGGACTTGTGATTTGTGTTCTGTGGGGTTGCTAGAAAAAAATATAAAATATCTTCAAGGTACACGAAAACGAAAATATTTAAAAAAATCACGTAGGATGTCGTTAATTAAAGCTTGAAAGACGGAGGGAGCATTGCAGACATCGAAAGGCATGACCAGGTATTCAAAATGACCAAGGGATTTTTGAATGCAGTTTTCTATTTGTCCCCCTGGCGTATACAGACAAGATGATAGGCGATGCGGAGATCTAGTTTAGTGAAAAGGGTTGCTTTGTGTAGTAGCTCGAATGCGGCTGTGATGAGTGGGAGAGGGTACCTGTTTTAGACTGTGATGTTATTGAGTCCTCTGTAGTCAATGTATGGCTGAAGCGAAACCATCTTTTTTAGCCACAAAGAAGAAGCCCGCCCCAAGGGGAGATGAGGAGGACCTAATTGTGCCAGCGGCAAGGGACTCATTAATCATGGTCTCCATCGACTCTCGTTCCTTGTGCGAGATGTTGAAGAGGCGGCTGGATGGCAGGGGGGCTCCGGGAAGAAGGTCGATCGCGCAGTCATAGGGTCTATGAGGAGGTAATGAATTGGCCTTACTTTTACTGAAGACTTGACGTAGATCCATGTATCCCTCAGGAACATTGCTTTGGTCTCGAGAGTCGATGGAGACATCCTCCTGGGGCGGCCTAGGAGGAACGGCAGCCCGGAGACAGGAGGAGAGGCAATTAGGTGACCAGGAGGTGATTGAACAGTCTTTCCAGTTTATTGCAGGGTGTTGGATCTGGAGCCGGTCAAAACCAATTGTGATGTTTGGTTGAACTAAAGAAAACACATAGAAAGACCTGAATTCCTTGTGATTACAGGTGATGAGGAGCTTGAGAGGTTGTGTGATGTGAGTGACATGGGATAACAGGCGACCATCCAGGGTGGAGAAACGAAGAGGAACATGTAGAAGGGAAGTGGGGATCTGGAGCTGTTCGACCAGGGATTGAGCCATAAGAGACTGCTCGCATCCCGAGTCAACCAGAGGTGTAACATGAACAGTGGTTTGATTATGGAGTAGGGTGGCGGGAAGGAGAAGCCGAGGCTGATGGTCAGAGACCTTTTGGTCCGTCTGTGGCCTCATGCTTACAGCCAGATCCTCTCGGGGAGCTTCTCCTTCTTTAAAAGGGGACAGTGAGCAATGAAATATTATGATTGACTAAAAAAAATTAAACACGAAAACATCCTAAGATTCTCTGCTCACTCCATCCCGTGGCTCCTTCTTCTTCTCCATTTTTTCCCACAGGTCTTCCTGACTTGCTGTATTTTACTTTATAAAGCCCAATGAATACTTATGAATTATATACTAATGTAATTTTTAGACATTTAAAAATTTGCTATTTAAGTTTATGGTCAGTCAACAACAAAGACGGTAATTAAGATGAAAAGATTGGAAATTTGATGTCCACATTACTGTAAAGGGGTAATAAGTAATATTTTATTATCCTGTAGCAGAAAATGATCATAATATATCTGTCCGTTTTCTTAAAAAACGTTTTGTCTCTTGACAGTTTTCTGAGTCATTGTGAGTTAAAATGTAAAAAAACTGACTTTTGAGCAAACTTAGATTGATAACTACCTTTTTTTCATAACTCTGATCTGTGGAATGTAAAATGTAATTTTGGATGACTCTAGGCTAGTCCTTTCCAAATTCCCAGTGCCAAACAAATAATTTTAGTGTTTATAGTTACCATAAAGGCTGAAACTAATATTGCTCTGATGTTAGCACACAATAATGATTTAATCAGTGATTTATTGCTACTCAGGACTTAGGAGAAAATTACTGAACCCATTAGTTATGGTTGACTGGTTTGTAGGAGACTTATTTAAAGTGTACAGGGCATCTGGCTGATGTATTAAGCGATAATCTTCAACATTAAATATGAATTAGTGATGATGATTCAGTACCAGGTTGGTAGGAAGAGCAGTAATTGGTTAAAATAATAATTTACCACAGAAAACAGAGGAAAACAGAAAAACACCACAGACCACAAGTTACTTTTAGAATTGCAGGTCAGTTACCTTTTAACTAAGAAAACTATAATGAATTCTTCAATCCTTTAATTCACTTTAACTTATTTAGTTTCAGTAATTAGGATCTCAGTTGAGATTATTAGTATTCTAGTTTAGTTGTTATCTGTTTGGTGTCATGTTATTTGATATAACTAGTTCTTTTAATTATTGATCTTAAATATTATTCAACTTAGGCCTATTTTAATTATAACTGAATTAAATGCATTTGGTATTACCCTCTATCAATAGGTTATTTCAACCTAAAAAAACCCACAGGGCATCTCACTAAGCCCACATGAGAAAGTTAACACCAGTAAATGCAGAAATAATCAACCTTACAGTTTAACACATTCAAACTATGTACATAAACATGAAACATAAATGTTTAACTGTATCAATGCCCATTAAACGGAGTCCTTTATGCTACACAGTTCTTCAGTAAATGAAAGGGAGGCGATCCATTTCCGACCACTGCTCACGTGATCCAGAAAGGAGAATAACGGCTTAAAATGGCGCAGTCTTACCACGGTTGGTGATAAGTTTTCCGCAGGGAAAAGAAGAAGAAAAAAAAAGTTGAATAAATCGTCCTTTCAATCCGGTGTCCACTCTCCCAAAATGGGAAAAAAACTGTTTATTTCGACGTACAACACACAGTTCAAGGTTGCTCCAATCTCGGATGGCTCCCCATCCAGCTTCCTTGATCAAACGCTGGGTGAGTGATCCACCAAAGAAGACTTTATCTCTGCGATTCTCCTCAGTAACTCAAAAAATAAAACGCTTAACAAAACCACAGTCTATCGACATAGACAGAAGGCAAAACAAAACAGTTACAGAAGCAAAATAAATTGTCGAATACGCTTAGAGACTTAGCTCTTTTTTTTTCTTTTTCGTCACTGGAGCTCCACACAAAATATATTTCCTGCTTTTTCGGTCCTGCTCGACTATCAGCGCTGTGATTGGCTGATAGATATGACCTTTCAACTTCAACAAACGATAGAATAAATTACCAAAACCATGAAATTATATTTTTAAATTATATTTATCTATTTTAGATGTTGTTAATATTACCAAAGTAAATTATTTAAATGAGGAAATTATTTTTTCTATTTATTTTTAATTAATTAACTATTTAATTACCAATGTCTATTTTGACCTGGGTTGAACCCTCCCCTCTTAAATGTATTCAAGTCTCTTTGCATAAATTAAAAGGTTTAAACTACTTTTGCCTCGGGTAGTGGGGTTAAAGTAGGTTCTGACAAGGAATTAGAAACAGCTGAACTCAAAGATTGGAATATGTTTTGGACAACAGCTACTAAGGGATTCCCTAGCCTCATTTTTTTTTAAGGTTCTCTTTGGTGGTTCTAACGTCGTCAGAGTGTGGCTCTGGCTCTGGTTCGGCAGTGTCATAGTTTGGACGTTGACAGGTGCTTGGCCTTGGAGGTTTAGGCACAGCAGGGGGCTCTTTGTTAGAAACGGGCATGAACCCACAGGGTAGCAGGAGATCCCTGTGCAGTGTTCTGAGAGGACCGTCTTTGTTTTCTGGCTTGACGGAGTAGACTGGGAGATCACCCTTCCGGCTCACAACAACATGTACAGTTTCTTCCCACTTGTCCGCTAACTTGTGCTTTCCTCGTAGAAGTACATTTCTAACAAGCACTCTGTCACCTACATCCAAGGTAGATTCAGTGACACGTCTGTCAAACCTGATATTGTTCCTTTCTGCTGTTTTGACAGCATTTGTCAAGTTGGCAAGTTGGTAACTCTCCTGAAGGTAGTTTTTCAGGGTTTGTAAATACTTGGAATGAGACTTGTGCTCCCTGTGGTTCAATGGAACATTGAAGGCAAAGTCAATGGGTAACCTTGGCTGCCGCCCAAACATAAGTTCGTAGGGCGTGAATACGTTCGTGTCCGGTTTAGTGCAATTATAAGTGTGCCCTAGGGGCTTTACAAATTCTCGCCAGTGGGTTTTGTCTTCAGCTTTGAGTGTACCAAGCTTGCTTAAGAGTGTACGATTAAATCTCTCGACAGGGTTACCCCTGGGATGGTAGGGTGCTGTTCTTACTTTGTGTATGCCAGCAAGATCACAGCATTCTTGGATTGTCTTTGACTTGAAATCTGGGCACATATCGCCGTGCAGCATTTCAGGAAACCCAAAATGGACTATGAAGCTTTCCCGAAGACACTTAGCTACTGTTCGAGCTTTCTGATTCGGAGTCGGTACTGCCACTGCATTTTTTGTAAAGTAATCTGTTATCACAAGTACATCTTTGGTGTTATTCCCATCTGGTTCGATGGAAAGGAAGTCCATGCAGACCAATTCCAGAGGTCTGGTAACTTGGATGTTCACCAAAGGTGCTGCCTTCTCTGGCAGGGCTTTACAACAAACACAGCGGCTGCAACTTTTGATCTTCTTCTCGACATCATTAGCCATTTTTGGCCAAAAGAATCTGGACCTAGTGAGGTCAAGGGTTCGGTCAAACCCTAAAGGACCCATGTCATCGTGAAGGCTTGTCAAGACCAGATCTCTATACTTCTCGGGCAGGACTATTTGGTAGTGAGTTTCATAGCCAATCTGCCTTTTCTTGTAGAGGAAGTTATCCTTCAGCTCCAACTTGTTCATCTCTCGCAAGTAGATGGGAAGGTCGGGCAGCTCTTTCTTGACAGTTGGAAAGGGCATCAGCAGTGTCCATCATATGAAGGATTTCAAAAATGGCAGGATATGCTTTCTGTTGCTGTCGCAAATCTTCCTCTGAAACGCTGGGAATGACAGGAAACCCGTCACAGTTCTCCAAACTTTCAGGAGTAGCGGAATAGTAGTAGGAATACCGAACTGAAGTTTGGAAGAATTTGCATTTCTCCAAAGAGAGTTTTAAACCGTACTCCTTCAAACGGTTCAGGACATGAAGAAGGCTCTTCTCTGGCTCTTCAATAGTGTCAGAGAAACTATAAGACCAATCAGGAACACAAGGACTTCTTTGAGGTTGATTTCACCCATGCACCGCTCCATCAGCCTTTGGAAAGTACTGGTAGCATTAGTAACGCGCCGTGGCCCTCTTATTAAACTCCAAGAATCCCAATGGTCAAACGAAGGCTGTTTTGGGTTTGTCAGTTTCTTCTACCTAAATCTGATAATAACCAGACTTCAGGTCTAGTACAGAGAACCACTTAGAGCCTATGAGTGCAGAAAAAGCTTCCTCCATATTAGGTAGCGCGTATGCGTCCTTGATGGATTGGAGGTTTAGCTTACAGTAATCGATGCAGAGCTTCACATCTCAGTTCTTCTTTCTAATGACCACGATTAGCGAGGAGAAAGGAGACTCTGATGCATGGATTACTCCTGCTTCACTTAGCTCTTAAAGGTGTCTCCGGACTGCGTCCAGATCTTGCGGACGTATCGTCGAGGTCGGTCCTTGAAGGGAGTTTCATCACTCAATTTGATCTGATGTTTGACTTTATCTGTTTGACCAAAGTCTGAATCATGTAGGCATCACACACCTTCTCCTTTATTCTCTCTCTTCATTCAGCTGGAAGTGGAAAGTCGTCGAAGTTCAAGTTCAGCTTTACACTTTTCAGGGGCTTTGGGAGGCTAGAGTGTGCTGGCTTAGCAGGGCTTTGCTTGTTTGAGATCACTTCCTGCAGGGAATGAATTTCAGCTATGACACTCTTTGCTGGAATGATGATTTCATGCTTACTCTCATTGCGCAGCACAACTGGCAGTCTTCTGGATGGATCGTCAGGTAAGGTGAGCAGACAGCTTATGGCCAGCAGGCCTCTAGGTAAGAATGATGAAGGGGGTTGGATCACAACCCACCGGTCTAAAGCTTGACTGTTGATCTGGGTTTGTCCTTCTATGACACAGCTTTGTCCAGCAGGGATGGTTCTTTGGTCCTTCCCTGGTAGGGTAGCCTTACTAGTGCTAAACTACAGCCTTCTATTTGCTTGTTTCTCTGCTGCATTACTTTCAGGACAACTCTGCACCCATATGGAAGTGCTTGAAGATTGGTGTTCACCCTGCAGCAGTTCTCATACACTAAGTCTAAAGTGTTGGTACCTATCAGGAGTTGGGACTGTGTATTTCATCTTGTGTCCGGAATAACTAATGCAAGTGGCGACATTGAGATTTCAGATCCAAAGCAGGACATTGGGAAGGTAAAGTTAATTTCAATGAAGCCTGAATAGGGTACAGTTTGACCATTCGCAGTCTCCACCTCCAACAGGTCGTTCAGGGGGTGGATCTTCAAGTGAGAGAGGTTATTCTCATAGAATGACTGCAACATCGTAGTCACTTGAGATCCTGTGTCAAGTACAGCACTGTCCATCAATGAGTACTTGAGCAGTGTATTTAGCTCCTATCAATCCTTTTGGAATTTTTGTATCATTGGATCTTTTACGTCGGTGTCCAATGTCAGAGGTGGGACTGTGATGACTGGTTTCAGCTCTCATTTGCCCCACAATGAGGGCTGAATTCAATTTAAATCCTGGGAAAAGGCAGGATCGTTCTTGCTGTCCCAGAGAGACTGTTTTTCTCTCAGCTGTTCTTTCTTGGGGGCTACTAATGATGGGTTTGGTTCATTTGGACAAACAGTGGCAACATGTCCATCTTCACCAAACTGAAAGCAATACCATGGCCTTGGTCTGTTAGGTCTTTGGTTAACAGCTGAGGGACTATCTGGTTGCTTGTTCTTTGGTTGGTGCATTGCACCTGGTTTTGGTGCATTGGCCTTGGTCTTTCGTGGTACTTGGACTTTTCTGCCAGGGGGCTGACTCTGGAGTTCAGCTACTTGTTTCTTTAATTCTGTGACAACAGAGTCTGGGGAAGGCTCCCTGAAATCAGCTTTCCGTGTCTTACGTTCAAGCTGGAGGTAAGCAATCAGCACATTATCCTAGCACCCACGGCAGAACAGAAGCAGTAGGTGCCTATCAACTTCATCAACAGAAACACCTCCTCTCTTCTGGGCTTTGGCAAGAACTGTCTGAGTCTGTGAAGATACTGGGAGGGCTTCTCTCCAGAGTCTTGAAATGTACTGACGAACACTGCAAAAAGCTCATCTCCATCCACAACAGTCCCGTAGGGTGACTCTAAGAGGTCTAGGTAGGCAGCTGGCAAGGCATTTGGGCCTAAGGGCTTCACCACATTAGCTGCCCGTTGCACTAGACTGTCTAATATCTTCCTGGAGCGCTGTAAGTCAGACAGAGTTGGATCCTTGAGAATGAGTGCAGCGCTATTCCGCCACGTGTCAAAGTCTGTTTAATGAGTAGGGAAGGGGAATTTGCATAAAAATTGTCTCAGTCTCAGTGATGCGTTCATCAATGACACTGGAGTGTTGCTTCTCACCACATGCTCGACGACCATTTGGTGCACCTCTGGTGGATTAGCATAGCTCATGGCACCAGGGGGGACTTCATTCTCTTTATCATTGCTGAATTTGATCGACTTTGTCAGGCTTTGGGAGGATTCAGCTTGCTCCACTGTTTTATCAGGAGAAACACGTTCACAAGCTGGTTATGCTTCTTTGCTCTGAGCCTCCATATTGGATGACCCTGTATCAGGTTCGTTCACAGGCTCTGGGCTCACAGCTACTCCAGTTCCACTGCATTTCAATAGCTTTTCTCGAGTGGCTCACCATCTAGCCACCTTGATCAAACGCTGGGTGCATGATCCTCAAAAGCAGACTTTAACTCTGCGATTCTCGTCAGTAACTCCATAAATAAAACGCTTAACAAAACCACAGTCTATCGACATAGAAAGAAGGAAAAAACAAAACATTTGCAGAAGCAAAATAAATTGTCAAATACGCTTAGAGACTTAGCTCTTTTTTTTTCTTTTTTTTCCGTCGTTGGAGCTCCACACAAAATTAAATTAAATTAGATTTATCTGTTTTAGATGTTTTTTAATATAACCAAAGTAAATTATTTAAATGAGGAAATTATTTTTGCTATTTATTTTATTAATTAACTATTTAATTACCAATGTGTATTTTGACCTGGGTTACATTTGGAAAATGTTTGTTAGCATTTTTCCCAATCCTGCTGACCGAATCATGGAACAGAACCAGCTTTGGAAGTTGCTTCCTTTGCACTCCTTTGCACTATTAAAAGAAAATGTACAACACGACTTAGAACAGGGTCGGACTACTTTTAAACTAATTGTGTTTTATGCTGAGGTTGACTTTTCATTTATAAAATCAAGTTTTACCCAATCGTTCATTTCCAGGCTCATGGCTGATTGTTGCTTAAGCATTTCAGAAAATTCTTTCGTCATTACACCATCTGTTTTGTTGCAGCAACTGATGTTCTTAGGCTTACAATTTTCTCTTTACTTCCTCCGTATGACAGCAAAAGCTGGTCATCAAACCCTACAATATGTATATTGAGAGAACACACATTAATGCTGCTGTCAAGGTTGAGTTTTCTGCACCACCATAGGTTGTCTGCAGGAGGTCGCCAGAGCTCCAGTCTGGCTGGAGGCCCGGCCTCACCTGTGCCTCTGCACAGGTGTGCTGAATCTCCGTGACGAGCTGAGTGGGTAGATAAGGAGCGTTGGATCTGCTACTCATCGCCTGAGTGTTGTGTTTCTACTGGTAACCCTTTCACGTTCCTCAGTGCCAATTACTAGTGTTTCAAGTTGTGCTACCAGCAAGTTGCTGGATCTCCTAGTTGTTTGTGTTTTGTTTCCTGCCCTTTCGAGTAATCCTAGTTCTTGTGCTCTTCAGTTTCCAGAATAAAGTTCCTCAGACTCACCGCTGTCAGTTGCTCTCCACTGGTCACCTCCTTCCACTTCTGGTTACCGCTCCATCTGCTCAGCTCGATTTGCCCAAACTGCTGCAAAAATCCTGGACAACCTTGCCGCCGGATCATCGTCGGATCTCAACCCTCTCAGTTACCCTGGCGTCACCACCTACAAAGCTCAAAATAAGACTCACTTATTTTGGGACCTTGTTGCTTAAATGTTGGATTTGTTCATCTCTTTACTATGAAAAATTATCAACCCTGCAAGGATAAGTGGGTATAAAAAATAGATAGACGGATAAAATCTCATATTTTTATTTTTTTAAAACGGTGTCCTCTATATTGCTCAGTTCCTGAAAGGCCATCATTGGTATCTATTTTTGTTTCAGTAAGAAATTGTTTGACAATACAGAAAAGAGTAGATTGAAATTTGCCTCTCTTAAATAGAAACAACCAAATTCATTGAAAACAGCAAGAAACTAAACATATCAAAATGTCATCGGATATATTCCCACATACTATGCAATATTAAGTATATTTTCTTGAGACACAATTCTGCATTGTAACAGAATTTCCCTAGTTTTATTCTCATATTTTGTTTTCCTCTAATTATTAAACATGGTTTTCATATTATGTTAGTTATTCCATTTGGTGACAGGTTGAAGTTTCAAATTTTGTCACATCTCACTAAATTCCGATTTTAGAAATATCAACACTAACAAGATGTACTATCTGTTTTACGGCTGCTGTGGGTAATGTCAGGCAGTTAAAAAATAGGCTCTGTGTCCACGGCTCATTTAGCAAATAAGATGAGATCTGCTGGAGTACCTGCCCTACGAACTTACAGAACCTCCCACTAATGCCCTTTATGACTTACTCTGCTTCGGTGAAATAAGCTATGATCGTCGCCTAATCTTGTAACCTGTGGCAGCTGTGAGCTATCTCATCAATTAAAAAACTCCCAGTGGAGGCTCTGAGCCCAAAAGGAATCACTGTAAAACTTTTACACAATTACGATCTGCTTACAGCCGTGTAATTATACTTGACCACACTTTCTGCTTCTGTTTCTGTTTCTGTCCTTTGACGGGGGGGATGGCTGAAGTCCATCTCATTTGAATTAATGTGGCTTTAAAATTTAACTAAATGGATTGATACACTCTGATCCCCGACCTGTTTCTTTATATACCTGTTATAATGTTTAGTCTGCGGACCCACATAAACCAAAGAACTCTCAGGAGTATTATAATAATAATAATTTATTATAAAGGATGATGTGATCTTGGATCCGGGGAAATGAAGAGTTGACAGGAAACGGCGGCAATGGGAACCAGAGAGGAGGACGTAGAGGCGGGAACCAGAGACGAAAGGTATCTGGAGACACAGAGGACGACGTGGGAAACCGGGGACATTGAAGTTAGCTAGGAGGATGAGTGGTAGTCTTTCAGTGATGCTTTTGTTGTTTGTCCAAGGGGATGTGTGCGGTGGAGAGAGGATGAAGGAGAGCGAGCAGACCGAGCTGGAGGAAGGAGCGGTGAAAACCAGATGACTGAGTTGACCGGAGAACTATCTGTTGAGTGAGTATGCTGACTCGGTGATGACCTGGAAAAAGGAGAGCACAGGAAGCGTTGTGAGTGGCGAAAGGGACTAAGGCAAAGTAACAAAATAACCAAAGTATCAAAAAACAGAACAAGCAAATAGAGATTACAGTAAAGACTAGAGACAAAAAACTGAGCATGGAAATCTAAGCTCTAACTACGAGAAGGCTGGCTCGGGGGTGTACATTGCCCAGGGTAACTAATACTCAGGCAACGAGAAGTGAGTCCACCGCTCCCTTTAACCCTCCAAGACTCGTCACTGGTGATGAGGTGCACCTGGGATCAGGTGCACCTGGGCGTGGCTCAGGTGGCCCCTGTGGCCAACCTACCAAGCACACTGAAAAAACTGAACCTGACAATACCCTTAATTTTGTTTCAGGTCAAAGAGAACAACTTACGAAATTTCTTTTCCTAATTCTACACAGGTAAAAGCTATTTCTTCCAATCATTTTTACGGATTTTGTTTTTCTAACAGACCACAAAAGCTATTTTTGCTTGCTTCTTTTTGCTGATAGCAGACACAGGAATTGGAGCATACTACACTCTAAACACCCAGTGAAACGGACAGTGCACGCGCTGATGGAATGTGGTTCAGTTCCTGTGAGAATTCCCTGCTCTTCTTTTTGATTGGTGGAGTGAGAGGAAACACAAAAACCCACAAACATAAAGAGAACATTTGATTGTGAAAAGATGAGAAAGTCAAACAACAAACAGGGTCTAGAGAAGAGATGAAGCCCAGTTACGTATCAGGCGTCCCCATTTATTGTCCTTTTTTTGTTGCTTTTCAGACCCGCACTACACCGTTCCCTCGAAGCTGCGCCTACTGTACCCCGCATCACTTTCACGATTCTTCTTCAAGAAGTTGAAAGCTTTTCATTGCAAAATATTTATGAATCTAAATACAGTTATGTTACTTTTCCAAACTGAGTGTCAGCGGCGAATTGCTACAGGAACCCTTTCTATAGAGTTGTGTTTGCAGACCAAAGCATAAAAGTCGATTTGGACATAGACTATTGACTCACCATTGGGAGGTTGGCTAATAGCAGGGAAAGAACATGTTTCTGTGCAGAGATGGATAAGGTTACCCAGCCAGCATATGCTTTGCTGTGCCACCTACATTGAAAGCTTGATCAGGAGTGTATTATTTTAATAGACAAATAGCTTTTTTGTGTTGATTTAGGCATCTGCACAAAATGTGTGTGTGCAGCCATGCATGGTTCTTATCACTTTTCCGTCTTTTCATCCTTTTCCAACTTGACTGCCAGGCTCGCTGACTGAGCTCTGTGTCATAATGCAAATGAATAATTCTTAGCTGGAACTGCGTTTCTGTGTGTTTACATGTTGCAAAAAAAATTTAATATAAAGACAGAGCAGTGTAGTCCGCTGCATTCAGACCTCCTGTTTTTTTAATTCATTAACTCCCTAGCTACTAAAAATGCATCGGACGTGTCAATCATGTAAAAAAAAACAGAGAGAGGGAAGGAGGAGGTAGATGAGAGGGTATATTGTTGTACTTTGAGGGTACCCTGCAAACCATGCTAAAAATTGAAAAGCAAAAAAAAAAAAACAAGGGTGTGCACACTGCTATGGCTTGCAAATTTTTAAAATACTTTTCACACCTTTGTTTTTTTTTTATTTGTTTTTTCTTCCTTTTCCCCTCCTGTGTATACAAGTTGCAAGCAGTCACGCAGCTGTTTCCATGGCAATATCTATCTGTGTGAGGAATTAATTAACCCTTTATCATAGGAGTTTCCATGCAGAAATCCCAAGTAGCATATAGATAGGAGCAGAGCGAGGGATACTACGGTGCTATTTTTGACGAAACGCAACTATTTCTGAAGAGCTCACATATTTTTGGAATGCTCTGTCAAAATTTAGTTTGCGTTGGTGTTGGCAACCATGGTTTCTGTATTATGAAGGCGACTGTAGGCTGTTGCATCAGGCTCTGACATTTGAATTAAGGAAAAATGGATGCGAGGGCAATTTGAATAAAAATTAAAAGCTTGCGTGAGCTTGACTCTTGCCTGAACAGAATAGGGGGGGGAAACCCTACATGATGCTTTTAGTTCACAGCTTTAAGCTTTCCTCACAGGGAGGAAAAAAATCCTGCTGGGTTTGATAAAACAGGAATCTAAAGCTGAAAGAGTGTACGACAAAAGCTGGCTACAGTAGCTACTCCTAATGGCAGAGACGAAGAAGTGCACTCACATGCATTCAAGTTAAACAGGTAAAAGGACCTAATACTGACTGAACACGTTGTTAGATAAGGCATGAGCAGCAGACATGCTGTTTTCATATTGATAAACCATTGAGATGATTAACTTGATGCCAGACCTTTACAAACACTTAATTATTCATTTTGCTTATATCAATAAAAGGCCACAGAGGTCTGGTTAAATATGCACCATGTTCTGTAAATCATATGCTCTGAGAGTTGCAAGGGGACTTGGGTGAGGCAGGAGATAGAATTACAGATTCCTATTAGCATTTGTCCTCTATCAATAGCTATTTAGCATGATGTGCTGCGCCTGGCCCATGCTAATTTTGAAGCCGGTGAGTCATGTGACTCCCTGAGATGCGCTCCGCTCCGCTGAGGGCTACAGAGGAACGTTTCAGGTCAGTTAGCTGGCGGTTGCCTGCAGGGTGGCAAGACTTTAGCTTCCCCAGCTGGGGAAAGAACAGGTGGAGACGCTGCTGGTCTCTGAGGAACTGGTGTAATACAGGAAAATCCCTGATAATATTTATGTTACAGTAAACCGCTTGACACAGTAACCTTTGATTAATTTGAGTTTTGTCTGTCAGGGATGTCAAGGAGACTAAAATTATAGTTACCTCAATCTTTTCAAAGACATGTGAGTGATCATCAGTAATGTTGAATCAAACATCGGAACAGACTGCAAATCCCTTTTATACTTTTGATTACCACACCAAAATAAAAAAATAGTGCATAAATAAGCAGCTTTTTCCTAGAAATGTACAAGGTACAGTTAGGCCATACAGTTCACAGCCACCAGTCAATTGCTAAAATCTTTGATCCCGTCTAAAAATGCATTAAATAAACAGGCCAAATATACCTCAACATAGATAAACAAAAAATACAAATATCAGCCTAGTAGAAGCTTATAGCAACAGTTGTCTTAATTTCTGCTCTTGGGCAGATAGCCTGTCAGTGCAGTATCAGTTAGCATTGTGTCTAGGTATTTTTAGCTTCCCATGCTGGATTACATTTAGAATATTTTAGATTTGCTCCACAATATAAATAAAAAGTACAAAAAATGGACACATTTCCGAAAAACAATTTGCCGTCATGTTTTACAGAAAACTGCAAATATCAAAACAGAATGTACAATCAAACATTGGAACTGATGATTTTGGTGACATCCAATTATTTATTTTTTTACTGAAAATGTTATGTGTGATAGAGGAAACACAATATAATAAGTTGCAAGTAATTTGAGACTCGGGCTTAGCTGAGAGTTGCAGTGTTTTAGGCTAGTTAGCTAGCTGTTGCTTGCCAGGGTTTCAAGACAAGACACAAATGACAATTACACAGTAACCTTTGATTAACTTGACTTTTGTAAGTGAGAGATGCCTATAGTTACAGTTACCTCAAGCTTTACAAAAAATCACCTACATTTTATCACCATTCGATCAGAAGTTTCAAACTTGTGTTGGAACGATTCTTTTTTTAAAGCAGTCTGTGAGCAGTAATGCAAAACAGAACATTGCAAGCTAAAGACACTGCAGACAAATAAGTTGTTGTCAAGACTTGAACAGTGCTGATCATAGATGTTCTCTGTGCAGTATGAGCATGATTTTGAGTGATAGCTTGGGCTTGTTTTGCAAATAATATTGGGAAATGTTTTCAGTTGCTTGATTTAAAAAGCTGGCACAGATTAGGTATCACAACCAAACACGTGGGTGATATTGCAGAAAAAAAAAACTGTTAAAGTAACGTACATTCAGATTGTTGTTTGTAAAAAAATAAATAAATAAAAAAGCAAATAAACACTGCTGTAATCTGACCAAATGTAAAAACATTGTAGGGGTATGAATATCTTTAATTCATGCAGTTTTTCTATCAACACGTTCCCAATTATAAACAATGCTTTGTTTTTTCCACAGAGACTTGAACATTACCAAGGATTTCTATCTTGTGTGCTATTTAAGACATGCATGTACCCAAGAGCTCCTGCATGCACACAGGGGCTCCGCACAAGTATTTGGAGCTTTTGTGCTGCAGTTCAGCCTCAATGGGCAACACACTACTTTTTTGTGAGGCATTCTATCGTAGCATAGCAACAATTGCCTGGCAGCCCACTTCAAGGTAGTGCTCCAGCGCTGTGTGTTTTCAAAGCTTCTGTACTCATCACCGCAGTCAATAAGTGCCATGATGCATGCTGAAGTTAAAACTTTCATTTTCTCAGAGCTCCAGAGTTGCTCTGTGGAGGCAAGCTCTCAAAGGGCTGCTTTGACCCGTCTGTGTGATAAAAGCTGAAACTATCACAGTTAAACAAAAGAAAATTACAGAACATGTGAAAAACAAACAAACTAAAAACTTGACCTCTCTTTGCATATTGGCCTCATCGTCTAAGCTCGACTCAAACACTTAAGGGCTGTCAAAGTCCTTCTTAATTAGTTCATGACTCACAAGGTCAAGTAAATTGTGTATGACTAGTGTGAATCTGATAGCAACCAGGGAACTAGACTCACCTGTCGATCCTGAAGTCCTGCATCTGGTCGTTGATTTTGCCTGGCTGTGCAACCTTGCATGAAATGAAACTAAGATCTTCAAGGCGTAACATGGGAACGTTATCAAAACCCATAGGCTGCTACAGGAACCCTTCCCTGTGACTGAGAAACTGACCAAATATGTTACATGGTTGCCTTAACTAAAGCTTAACTCCTTCAGGAAAGGTTTGATTGCATCCTCTCAGGGGAAGCTGACAAAATCCCACAACATATTAATGTTAAACGAACACTCATTAAGACACATTTTCGCTCATGTCACAGAAGCCATGTGTAGTTATGATGGAGCATGCTGAGACATCGCTAAACGCATCAGTTAAACACATCAGTTAAACACATCATCTGTAACTTTGACGGATATAAACATCAGAGGGGGGCAGTAACTGGAAGGCACCAATGCATTACCCATGTGATACTATTTATATCAGGGGAGCAAAGGGGGGTGACACAGTAACTCCCATGTGTTACGCAACATGTAAACTAAAAAAAGCTCACATTGTAGGGATTTACAGATGCTACCAAGTAAATGCATTAAACAAGGGAAGTTGCCAATGAGAGCACTGTTGTGACTCCTATTGCTAGAAACCAAGCATGCCGAGAGACTGACCAAGGTCCCAACTTGACTTTATGTATGGTGTCACTGCTCTTGGCTGTGCAAAATAGCCAATAAAAGATCGAGATCGGTTAAAGTTCAAAATTATGAATGGAAAAAAAAAACATTTTTCACAACAATTCAGCAGACAAATTTTACTGCTCGTTAATAAATGTAGAAATACTTTAATCAAATTTAGAACATGCTTACGGCCCATACGGTTTACAAACTGTGTAACAACTTAACAAACTGGATGGGGATGCCAATATTTTACATCTAAAACTGTATCAGGGAAGATTTAGCAAATATCTTAATTGTTTCTAAAAAGGCACCTAAAGTCATCAATTCTATAGGAGGCAGTTACCACGTGTGTTAATCCAACTGTGATATGCGTTTGCAAGAGGCCTTTCTCAAAATAAAAGCACTAAAATGTGCAGTTTTAAAAAAAATTTCCCCCCAAAAATGAAGTTGGACTTACATAGGACACTTATAGGACACATATTCTGTTCTGAATATGTTGAACACATTCAGAACTGATTCACGGACAAAATGTTTATGAAATTTGACATGTTTTCCTTCAGGCTGTCGTGAAAATCTTTGCCTTAAGAACAAGGTTACGATGTGCCCCCAAATTAACAACTGTGCTTAGGAACGCCCAGTTAGCTGGCTAGTTTGACCTTTGCATTTGTACTGTTGCTACACTTCCTGCTCCAGTACAAAAACGTTTTTAACGTCAGTGTCATGTGAGTTTCTTTTCCTAACTTTATATACTATTGATTCTTACAAACTTTGAAAATGATCACATTTATAGTTCTGTGTTGGACGCAATGGATAGATTGTTTTTTCAGTAACAGCATGCAAAATGCAAACGTTAGTATTACCCACATATTAATCTTAAAACTGCTACCAAAACCTGTTTAAAATGATTACAGTGATGTAAAGAATGTATTTAAACTGCCTTTTAAATACATAAATATGGTCTAAGTGAGCTAAACCTTCTTCACCAGTCCACACCACTTTCAGTCTTGCAACCCATATAGCCAAGCTAATATTTTTGGGAATGTAGCCACAACAATTATTTGCTTGAACAAAGAACAAGAAAGAAAAGCTACAAGTAATTTCTTTCTGGCAACCCAGAAAAAAACAGCCTCACAGACTAAAACTAAGGAAAATCTTTAGTATGGTGAAGCACAGTGGCGGAAGTAACAACATTTTTATTATGCAAATATTTGTGATTTTTATGATTAGTAAGAAAAAAAACATGAAAACAAAATTCACCAGTTGAGTCTGGAATAAACACATCTCAGTTTCAAGAATCAAGAATCAGTTTATTTATATAGCACCAATTTACAACAGATGCTGTCTTTCTTTACAAGAAAATCAATTAAAATCAAACATTCATCATAAATAAATAAGTTTGAAAAAGTTTTCTAATCTAAGGAACCCCAGCAGATTGCATCGAGTCATTGACTTGCAGCATTCACTCCTCTGCGATCAGCAGATCGAAACAATGGCTTGTGTTGTCGTTGACTTTACAGCAATCCCTCATACTAAGCAAGCATGTAGCGACAGTGAAGAGGAAAAACTCCCCTTTAACAGGAAGAAACATCCAGCAGGACCTGGCTTAGTACAAGTAGCCATCTGCCATGACCGACTGGGAGTTTGAAGAGACAGAAATCTAAAATAGATGCAGGGGAAACTGGAAAAAAGAGTTTATAGCAGCAGTTCTAGAACGTCACTGGCAGCATCTCAGCTCATCTTCTCATCCAAGAAGCTGTCTCAACTAAAAGAGAAGAACACTAAGAGAAAACAAAAGGTTAACAAAGTTCAAATAACGGTAACTAAAGCAGATTGGACAAAGGAAGAAAGTAGCAGAGAGAGAAGTGGTATTATTGTCCTCCAGCAGTCTAAGCCTATGTAACTATAGGCATAACTATAGAAATAACTTAAATAACCTTGTCTTCATGTCTGTCTGTAGAGTGACACATGAAGAGCAAAGGATAACCCTCTGTCAAGACTGAGTTCTTCCCCCAACCGGATTGGTAAATAACCTGCATTAATTAAATATTATATATTGAAACTACATTTAATCAACTTGGCTTAACTTAGAGCCTTGGAGCCTTATAAAAGGCTTCTTTCTTGGTTCACAAATATAATCAAGTTAGAGTTGTATTGCTAAATCCATTTATAGCATTTAGCAAGTTGGTTAAACTTTATCATGCATTCAAACAGTATTTGTTAGTGACTATGAAATGTGACATATAATATCAAACTGTTAACTATGTTTTTAAGACGACCCTCAAACCATTAAGCTATCCTGTAAAATTTGTTTTTACAGTGAAGGTTTCAACCACTGACTCCCTGCAATGCAACAAGTACCCCAACAAGTGTGAAAGCCCATCTGACTGTTTTGCATATCATGTTAAGTTAATTGTTCAGCCTTCAGTGCCAGGTCACGGTCCGTCATAAAGTTAGCCTTTGACATAAACTATGTAATCGCAATGGCAGCCTCTTTGACATCAACACCTAATATAAGTTATATGATGGACAGGTCCTGCCTGCGCCTAGCATAAAAACAGAATATATCCGTAAATAATCAAGCTATCTGTGACATTTAAGCAGAGGTGATAAAAGAGCACTGAGAGGAAAAACATGCCCAGTTCTTAATATGCTGCAGTGCAATAAATGGGGTTCTGCAGGTAACAGAGGCGACAGACGCACTCGCAACAAGAACATTTGCCGTTTGTCGTGGTATAGATGCAAACTGTTAACAATTCTGTGTAATTCCAAGGTCCTGGAGATTTTCTTACGAGAGATCTTTGATAGACTGGAAATGTAAAAGACACAGATATACCTTTTTGAAATCTTAATAGACATCTTTGAGTTTAAGATCTACTGTTATTAATGGTACATCATATTTTTTGCTTTAAATGTAACTAAGTGCACTGAGCTACAATCTGTTCCATAACTTTAAAGCAGTAAACTGAAACAAAAAAGAATAATAATAATAATAATGAACTAGTTCTCATTAAACCCATATACATCCACAGTGATGATGGAGAAATAAGGTTTATCATCATTTTTCAAACATACTTACTTAACTGAAACAATTTAAAGCCAGACATAAATGTCAGTATAAATGTCATTAGTACCAAAAAAACTGCTAAGGTCCAAATCTTGCTGCTTGGACATTTTTTTAAATGCTCTGCATCAGACAAGGCAGTAGGATTTCTTATTAGGAAAATAAGGAGCAGCTCAACTTTTAACGTGATTTAAACCAGTACACTGGATGTACCATATATCAAAAAACAACTCCAATTTAATTTGTTAAATGCATTATTGAAAAAAATATTACTAAAAATCAGCTAGACCATTTTCTGGTGGTTTTGCTGTTATAATCCTATAATGTATCCAGGGTTTGGCTGTAATTAATAACAATCACATAGAGTTTCTATTGAGTTCTTCACTGGAAATTGTATTTATTATAAATAAATAAAAAACTCTTGATCAAAACAAAATACAAAGGTACCAAACTATGACATTAAAACCAAGGTAAGTACTGAGGGGGGGGGGGGTATGGGCAAGGAAAGAGGAGCTTGCCTAGAGCTCAACTGGGTACACACCTGTGTGGCTGGATCTCTGAAACATGTTCACTTATTATGGTTTTCTACACACACAGTTTAGGCAGCAATTCAAACAATTAGTGATTAAAAAAATTAAAAAAAGTTTATAAAGGAAGCTAAAGAGGTTTGCATGACAGGGATGATTAGAGGGAGAAGAGTGATGATGAAGCTGAATTAGTAGGATCGACACGTTTCCCTCATGTGGCTTAGTGTACACCCCCCCCCCCAACACCACCACCAACACACAAACCCCTACATCCTAACAGCAGTGGTTGCACGGTTCATCAGCGTCTGTCTCCTTTTGTCCCACTGACACCGCGGCTCTGACAGCACACCAGCCCTGCTCCTTTAAAACGAGTCTTTGCGCAGAGTCTCCGAATCGCCACAACCGCATCAGCGGTGGGTCGCGTTGCTTAGCAACTGGGCAGCACAGTGATCCCTGAAAAAAAAAAAATCCTTCCTCCGTTTAAAAAACAAACAAAAAAAAAACTCAAACCCGTGCGATCCTTGGATTGTTGACGCGCATCTGCGAGCGTTCCTGCTCGAGACAGGAGCGCGTGGTAATAACATCAGAATACGCCCAGGCGCGTGCGTGCGTGCATTGCGCGCTGTGCCAATGTGGCAAAGTGGTGCGTAAAAACGCACGGTCGTACGCTCGGAGCATTCTAATGGGTTTTAGGCAGAACAGCCTTGTGTCAGGAATTCACCTCAGGCGTCCCCCCATCAACCTCACTCCCTGTTGGACATTGTTTTAAATTAACTAGGAAAGCACACGAGCTTTCTCCATCATGTCATTCCGTACGATCTGGGCACGCCAACGTGTCCAAACGCCATTTATCGGCGGCCCGCAGAGGCATAAGCACTAATATTAAAAAAAAAATAAGAAAAATGTGTCTGGTAATCCCACGCTGTAGATGCATATTTCTTAACATGTACTTTTAGTTAATTTTTTTATCTGTCTTCATCAGAGGGGTGATATAGCCTGCTCTGACGTATGCATCAGATATTACCCATTGCTTTTTCAACGTGCATTTTTCCCTCAGTGACTTTGCGCTGATCCACATCATCATCATCTTCATCATCAGCAGCAACAGCACCAACCGGGGGGGGGGGGGGGGGCTAAGGAAGGAAAAGCAACCAAATACAAAAAAGGAATGAGGATTGAATTTTTCTTTTCCTTTTGAAAAACCACCACCACCCCACTGCCCCCCTACCCCAACACACACGCGCGCACGCACGCACGCATCAGCCGACCAGCGTTTTTTCAGCTCAGTCAAATATCTCTCCAACAGCATCGCGGCTGTGGGTGAAGTCTGGCGCCGGAGCATCCCTGGAACCATGCCTCTTCTGCAGATCTGGACCGGGAGATTTCATCCACCGATTTGACTGTCAGGAAGGCTGCAGCTTCAGCCATTCATGCCAGTGTTTGCTTTTTTTTTTTTCCTTTTTTTTTTTTTTTTTCTTCTGCCTTTTTCCTCCCCCCCACCACCACTTCTCCCTCCCCCCCTACCTCAGCTGGACTTGTCATCAGTTTTAAAAGTACCCTGTATGCTGTGCTTTTTTATTCAAGCAAAAATGTCTGATCTCCTGGTGTTGGTCGAGGGACTCTGTGACCTGCACGGATTTCCATAGCAAAAGGAAAACAGCGGGGGCCAAATCACCACATTTTCTTGTCTCTCCCTCTCTCTTTTTTTGTAAATTTATTTTTATTTTTTGGCCCTTATAATGAAGATGTCGCGTGCATAGATGTAGGCTTGTTTGTTCGACTGATTTACAACAAAATAATTAAATAAGAAAGGCAATTGTTTGTTTAATTGCCATTTTTTTTGTTCTGTTTTTTTTATTATTACTATTTATTTTTATTTTTTAGTTTGTGCGTTTTGCGGGAAGGACCACTGGACTGGTTGGATTATAGGAACTATAAGGATTCGTGGAGATGTTGGGTCGTCAAGAAGAACAAATATGTGGAATTTTCTCTGCCTTGGCGGCTTTGTCTTTCCTCTGCTTTGTTCAAAGGTAAGAAAATTATAAATAATAAAGTTCATCAATAGATGTGATGAGCGATCAATAAAAAAATAGGGGTGGGGGGCTTCCTATTATAGGGGCATCTGCCTGTGTGTGCTTAGACAGAGCTGCGGTGCGCGAGCGTAAAAACATGCGCGTGCGTCACAGCAAGCCAACTGGGAAATGTAACCTTTTTCTGATGTCTTCCATGAGATTATGTTTGGTGCAAAGTCCAGGATAATATGACCTGCATGCAACTAAAAGCGACGATTGGATGATGTGATTGGATGCGCTGAGGTAAACAGTTGGATCTGTTGGTTCGCATAGGTGAAGCAACTCAATACGGAAGTAGGGTTACATATTTAATTATTCTAATTTGTTATCTTGAATAAAGTTAAACAGGGGGGGAAAAAAGAGGTGGATAATAAAAAGAGACAGAATCTCTGCAGGTTGTCTCTGCTCGTAATGCTCGCCAGAAAGAAAGCTGGCAAAGCTTTCAGCCTTTTAATAAATCAGCTCATGTCAAGGCCTTTTAATGTTTACAGCACACATTCTTTGCACAAGCTTCCTCCGAAACATCACAGTGGTCAGAGTCTGCTGCTCAACTCCCTTATTGTTTTGATGTTGGAAACACTGATGTACATCCCTTGTGGCCTACTCCGTTTCCTTGTCTGCAGCGGTCCATGGTGTCAGTTAAAAGATTTAAGGTGCTCACCGAGACTGAGGCTGCACTTTCTCGACATCTCACTTCCGTGATGCCTGATCACAGCAATGACAAAAGGCTCTCATATTGTTCTCATATTATCACCTAACGCTGATGCTCCCAGGTGTTAAAGCCAGAGATTTTTGAAAGCACCTAGCTTGATGGACAGCTGCACTGTGAGTTAATGAAAGGGTGCTTCCATGACTCAGGCAGCCCTTTTACCTGGCCTTTTTTTTTTATTCCCTCAACACTCGGTTTGCACCTTTGCTGTACAGAGGAACATCAAGTGGAGAACTAAACTTGCTGAGAGGTTGCAGGTCATGTCACCCCATATTATTAGTGTTAGCCAGACCTGACCAAGACGGAATGAAATAGTCAATCTCCTAGCTCAAACTGAAGGCGTCATTTTTACTGTTCTTCTTTAAAACATGTTTGACGGCAAGGAAACAAGAAAACCTTAATGCTAAATTTTTAAGGTCTTGGATTAATGGAATAATTGACAGATTCATTATCATCAGAACACCACTACAACTGATAACATGGATGTGCAAGATATGAGTGATATCATTTAGACACAATATTTATCCAGATTTAAAGATCTCTAGGCTATACAGCTCAGAGGGTATTTGCTGCAATTTCTGTTACTTTCTTAATTAAATCCAGATTAGTTGCGTGTTTAAAGGTGAAATTAAACGTGTACTCGAATGGGGGTGAGGACAAAAATTGTCTTTGAGGTCCACGAAACAACTCCATCTAACAAAAATGCCAGCGCAGTATATATTTGTGAATATATACTGAGGAAAGAACATGCTTCGATGGGAAACTTTACAGTTTACCCTAACCTGGGTAAATCAATCTTTTTATGTGTTCTACTAGGTCAGTTCTGTTGTGACTACTTTTCCACCCACCCAAATGTCGTGTAATAGCAGGTTAAATGAACGCCATCGTTTGATTTTACTCGACCTCACATTTCTGTGAGTCTAACCAGAACACTGAGCAGATATGTTACAATAGATTTCCTTGTTTCCACTTGTACCTATCCTTTTCTCAATATTTGATCCTTGGAGAACAATCATCGGTCGTGGACCCACTACAGGATCTATTTCCTGTGTAAATAACCATGCAGTCCCAACAATTGTCTAAAGGTCAATAAAACAGTATTTGCTTAAAGTGCTAAAAGTACATTTTGGCCCTGGATAGTCCTGGATAAACTGTTAGCGGGTCTGTTGTATTTATGCTTTTAACTGCTTGGAACCTCAGAGAACAGAACTTTACCTTACAAATCCTGAACTATGCGTTTAAAGGAAATTATAAATGGATATACATGCTTTGCTTTGTTAGCTTTCAAAAAAAAGAAGAAAAAAAAACACTTTTCCTCTTGGTAAAACATCACCTTTCAGACACAGTAATCTGCGCTCATTTATGTTGCGAACAAGGTGTCCGTTGTAACAATGTTTCCAGCTTCTGACTAAACTTGGAATTGCACAGATACACACAAGGTGTCCTAACAAACACAAAAATGCACTTATCATTGTGGTTTCTGCCCTCAGCTCCACCACCGGAAGCACCGGAATGTCTGTGGCCAAGACTACCGTGGACAAGTTGTTGAAGGGATACGATATCCGTCTAAGGCCTGATTTTGGAGGTATGTGGTGTAATCGTGCCTGGTTGGTGGGTTCAGTTGTGGAGGTTATTAATGTTTTGTTGTGTCAAGGTTTGGATATTCTGATTCATTTGTCTGAAATCTGGCAAAGATTTGGCTTGCTGGGTAATATAGGTTGGTTACATCCGTTCATATATAGAAGATGGATGCTATTTGAGAATCAAGTCAGATATACAGGGGGAAAAAAACACATTTTTTTCACCAAACATTTCATACACTTTAAACTCTTCTGCATTTTGATATGTTACAACTATAATTATCTATGTATTCCCTGTGGACTTGATGAGCCAGACGACCAAAGTACAGCATAACAGTAAAAAGGAAAGAAAAGGATACACATTTTAATTTTTTATAAAAATATTCTACACATTCATCTATCCATCTATCTTTTTTCCAATCAACTTATCGCTGTGGGGTCTGCTGGTGCCTATCTCCAGCTGTCATCAGGTGAATATTATATACAATACGGAACAAATCTGAAAAGTGTGGTGTGCATTTGTGTTCAGTTCCAGGGAGTCAATATACTGTTAACCAACCGAGCTGCAGTTACAGATGCTCTTCTTTCGGTTTCTTCCTCAATCACTTTCAAACATTATTTACACTGAATTTTATCAAGCCTTCCTAAAATGTTCAACTGGCTTAAAGTTTGGACTTTGAACCAAATTAAGAAATAAATATACTTAATTTTAGCTCATGTTTTCTGTTTAGGTTGTTGAATTTCCGTTTAGGTTGAGATGAGTCTCTGCACTCAAGATGCAACTGAAAAAAAAAAGGTTCTCCCTAGAATTCACCTAAATGTAACTTTATCAAGCCCTGGCCTGCTAGCATGTCCCTGCAAGAGAAGAGCAAATGTTCTTTTTGATTCTGTTGGTCCAAAAGTCTAGTTTCTGTTCGATTACCAATCTTGTGTGACTGTTTATTGTCTCCACTTGGTTGTGGAAAACCATAAACAGGAAGTCCAACGATGTTCTTTTGGGAATGTTTTCCATTCTTCCATAAAAATGATAACCAGACCTAAAGCCTTCTTGTCGTTCTACCTGAGCTATTGATCTCTGCAGCATCTGAAGAGCCACCAGAGGCTACTTGGCATCTTCTCTTTTTAATGCAGCACCTAGCCTGTAATCCTTTTTGATTGCTATGTCTTGGTAGGTCAGCAGCTGCACCATGCACTTTCTATTTTTCAGATAATAGATGAGAACAGAAACTCTGTGAGATGTTACAAATTTGGGATATTGTTTATAGTCCTAATCCTACTCTGAACTTCTTTATATCCTTCTCCTAGACCGGTCTGTCATGTCCCTGGGTCTGAGGCTGTTTGTTTGTTAATGTTGGATTAAAGAAATAAATTACTCCGATGTGAACCAAATTAATTATTGAAATCACTTTCTCCAAATAGTTATCCCCTCAAATACTGTTAAACTTGCTGAAAAAGTGCAGTTTACTATATGTACTTTTTAAAATAAAACCTTGTGGAGATGACTTTCTTGCAACTGGTTCTAATTGCTTTGCTAAAGCAATTCCAACACTGTGGTTCTCGAACAGCACACAGATCTTTGAAGTTGAAGTTGCATTTTAGGAATTTTTTTTCATTTAACTTTCTTGAAAAATAAACATCTAAGATGACTGTGTTCGGGATGCATAAAATAAGGAAGGATCCAACAAACATTTGTAAAAGCACAAAAACATTTGAGGCCTGGTCACTGTAACCCTCCTAATGATCACAATTTTGACTCAGTCCTTATTAGTAGCTATTGTTAAGACTCTAATTTGCTCTTGAATTTGTATTATAATTATTGAATTTAGCTGCAGCTTCACATTGTGTCGTTCTTATGCTCAAAACTTGGCTTTCTGTGAGGACGTCTGTTGCTGCTTGATACTGTCAAAAGGACAAAAATCTTAACAAGCTCTCAGGACATAGTAACAGCATTGGGTATCAAATTAACAAGAGCAAATGACACATCCACAATGTGTGGCTTCAATTAATTTTGTGTGTTGGCTGGATTACATTTTACAGTTGGAGAAAAAGACATGCTAGATGAAAAAAAAAATCATCACAACTTCTCAGATTCCCAATTTTGCTAGGAGTACTAAAACATGCACTTTAATTGCTCTTGCTATTCTCCCCGTTTTAACATGATTACATTTTTATACACAAATTAAACTGCTTCCTGTTATTTTTTTAGGTTTTGTTGAATTTGGTTAATATCAATACAACAAATTGGAAAGGACATGATACCTGTGAAATCTAAGCAAAATGTCACCTTTTAGCTAAACTGCTTCCCTACTGCTGCCTATTTTTACCAGGAGATTTGCATCTTAAAAACGTTTATACAAAACATAAAAATTTGTGTTATATCTCTGCTGTATGTTTTTTACTTCTAGTAATGATCACCTTGCCTATAAATGATGAAATTGGTATGAAAAATACAGAGGTATCGAAGTGAAACAAACAAAAAATAACTGAGCTTATCAAGTTATATGTCTGACTGCCTATTTGGTTAAATTTTCAAGAATCAACAGGAGTAAATATTCCCCAGTGCAGACATGTGTCAGCATAGTGTAGCATGGAGTTAGAGTTGAATGGCAATATAGATTGCAGCATTTGATTAGCACTTTTTAAAGTGGAGCATGGTTGCAAAAGTCAATGTTGATACAGTTCAGCATCAAAATGATCAAAACACTGAGAGAATAATATTTATTAAAAGCTAAATGTCTTTTTACAAATTAACTAAAAACTTAATTAACACTGGAAAACTAATTTCAGTACAAATGTCAGCAACAAACAATCACCCTGCTGGATCAGAACCATGGACAGCGCTACTTTCCAAAAGCACAAATGTCCCTTTCCAGTTAATTTTTAGATTACAAATGTTCGTAATAAATAGTTAGCACCTTGCTAAAAAAAAACAAATGTTATATAGTGAAAGTATTTTTCTTTAAATACGTCTTACTTTATTTGAATGTGATCATACATTAATTAAAATAGAAATATGATCAAGGTACACGCTATCAAAAATGTATGTGTGCAAAAGTTTGACAGCACAGAGCAACATCATGAGGTTTTGCAACTGGACTTCAGTTTTCTGAATTCAATCTTTTAATTTGGCCTGCTAGGCTCTGTAATAAAACTTTTAATTAACTGGAAGTTTAAACTAACTCACAGAACCACACCCTTACTGGCCTTATATGGCATATATTTGTGTTTCTTACTATTTCTTTCTTTCTAAATTATGCGTACTAATTACACATTATTTCACTGTTATTTTGTAAATCTGCTGCAGGCAGCAGCTTGTCAGTCCCGCCACCATACCACACTTGATGATAATGAGATCAAGCAGTGAAAAACATATAGCAGGTGCACCTCCTCATATAACCTTCCTCTGGTAGGGTGTTCTTCCAAAAGCAGATGCTCTGATGAAGGCTTATGTGCCAAGATTTGTTAGCCTGATGTTAGCTATTGAAAAAAAGATGTTATAGTGAAGATTATATCCTTCATTTAAATCTTCATTTTGGAGTGCTGCCATTTCAGAGTGGCTTTATTAACACTGAATGCAACTGAGACCCAGATTTAAGAAAAAATGTTTTTCACTTTGGTGTGATTTAATAAAAAATAAACATATTTGTCCCAAAGAAAAAAAGTAAATGCTGTCATACCCCAAATTATTCAAATTTACTGTATGATATGTTTGTAACAAAAATCTTTTGTAGCAGTCAGTAATCGAAGCATTTAGCAAAGCCTCTGACTGTAGACGCAGTTTCTTTGTGATACTCTCATGCTAAAAGTTCAATTTTCAGACTCTAATATGATCTTGCTGACACCAACAGGTGTTAGTATCACTGCTAATCCACCTCATTTGGTTTTGTTGCTCCTCTTTGAATATTTGTGTTGCTCAGTGGTTATTGTGATTTACTGAAAGGTACTGATACAATTTTTAAAAAGTGAAATAGTTTTAGGGTTTTTAAAAATGCATTTGAAACATTATGTAAACTTATTTTTCCATTGAAATGGTCCCATGGTTTTTCAAAACTAGATTGTGGTGGAAAACCTTAAAAAACATGACCAGATCATGGATACAAGCTCAAATATACTTGTTTAATATAGTATACACTCATACAAACTCATAGACATATGGATTACATCTGGGATCTATGTCTTTAATGAAGTTACAAGAAACCTGTTTTCTGCTATCCTCAACTACTTTCAGTCAGATTCTGATGGTCAAAGTGAAAAGTATGTTTGGGGAAGTTGAATTGAGGCTTTTAGACCCAAGATTTTTATATCACCTGTCGAGCATGGTGTTAGACTCATAATGTTGAGATTGTGTTGGAATACCAGTGAAACAATGCACAGTAACTTGATTAATAATTACAATAATGCTAATTAAATTACTACTACTAATAGTTAAAATGAATTCATAAAAAAAACTATTTCTTAGTAATTAAAAAGTTGGACATAAATGTTATTTTCGATAAGATGAAAATCCCAAACTAGTTGTAGAGTAAATAAAGTTGGCTAATGTGAAGGTATACTAATCAGTTATGACTGTGTCTAGAAGCCACATATAAGCTCAAAAGCCCAACACTTTAAATGTATTACTCTACATGTGGGCAAAAAAAATTTGTTTTTGTTACACACATATTTGTGTAATAAGTTATCCAGAGGATTTCTTTACTCATGATACAAGGAAGGAAAACAGTGTAGTGTCTTGAGCAAGTTCTTAAGAGTGCAAATCACAGCCAGAGATTTGCCTTGGTTTGCTCCCAGGCATGAGAGCTATAGTCCATCATCTCTTGACATTTGCAACATCAGTCAGCTTTTTTTGCTACGGCACACTGCTGACGACCCTGAGCACTCAAGATTCAACTCGGATGGTTTTAAATTTGGCTCAATGACGGACTTTAGATTTCCTGATAGTATGGATAATGCATATGCAAGCTTAAAATAAAACTACCCTAACTTTAGGTTTTCAATATTCAGTTGGGTCTTTTCATCCAAGATAAGAAATTAGTCCACTCTGAATTCCATCTACTTAAACCCATGAGGCACACCAAAAAAAAAAAAAAAAAAAGAGAAATTCTGAAATTTACATCTGATATCT